>CAJQUN010000017.1:2196732-2695970 GCA_907163345.1 Haberlea rhodopensis
GCGTGTACTAAATATGTATCTGAATATCCATAAAAAAAATAAAGTATATAGTCCGGTATTCTTTCTAATAGTGATCTAAACATTGTAAAGGAAAATGGTATTTATCTAGTGAAATTTGCACAACCTAAATCACATAATCCTCATATCTTCCTTCACACACTGATGTTTCGACCACGAACTGACAAACTGAGTGTGCGTGCTCTGTATTAAGACGAATTAAGAATTTCTAATTCGCGCGCTAAGAGTTCTAGATCGCGCACTAAGATTTTATAATTCGCGCACTAATAATTTTTAATTGCGCACTAAGATTTACTAAGTCGCTCAATAAATTCACTCTTGTTAATCCTTCTTAATTCTCCATTTTTTTTATAATTATTAAAACATATATTTCTTCGATTTTAGGTTCATATAAATTTTCATGGTTCTAGGTACCTCGGGTTGGTAAGAAAATTATATTATATGGTAACTAAATAGATATACTCACTATTCTGTAATGAATTCATGAAAATATATGAAAGATTAAAATATATGATAAAAGAAAATATGACAAATCTGTGATTTTGTATGAAATAATAATAATTTTGATATTTTAGTTTTTTTGCATTAAATTAATAGAATGAACTTTATAAATATTTTTTTATCTTTATCGAGTTAATTTAAATGTTTATATTAGTCATTTCATAAGATAATAATATAATTCTTCAAAAATAATATAAGTCATCTTAATAAATTAATACTATTACCAAACATGTTGAAATACAGATGTAAAATTTGGTTTCATTTTTCAAATTCGTTATTTTATGTCTTAAAATAAAACAAAATATTAATTCTTCATTTTTATTTTCATTTTTCATTCTCTAAACTATATTTTCCGGAGAATTTCTATTAGAAGAGCGATCAAATACAAGATTTGAATTGTATTATTATTATCATTGACTATAATGTTTTGCAAAGCTACAAATGTTAGATCCTACAATAAGAACTAATTTTAATGTTTTTTTAAGAATGGTAAAGTTGCAAACGACAAAGTTGTTAAAAACTTATATATATGTGTATTAAGACGCACCCCATGCTCAAATGTTTTGAAAATTGACGCACTCGCGCATCCACATTCGCATATGCACTGCCCGCGCGTCGGACTTATGTAATTTAGTGCACAACCACAAACTGGATGAAAATCGATTGCATATCAACTCTCTTGTTTAAAAGAATGATTTCTGATTGTTTGAACTATATGCATTGGGAGACAAGATATGATATATAATTCCAGTCATCGTGCATCTGTCACATATGGATTAAGTCACCTTCGATATTGTTGAGAAGTCTCGCTATTTTTCTGGGAGTGAATTCGCACATTATGAAGTGAAAAAAGAAAAAAGAGTTGCTTAACTTTATCTGTTATAATGTAAAATATAATCTATCGGTTACATCTGCAAATCCAAATAAACCAAAAAGGAATGCAACACGAGATGAAAAACTAAGCCACAAAATTTTTTTTGAAAAGCAAATCACTGGGACTACAACAAAAAAGTAGGAATGTTCTTGACTTGGACAACTACAACATTAACAATACAGAAGATATATATTATTCTCTCTTCTTCAGAATTTTAGCATTAATCCCTTCTCCACCCACATTTACACTTGCAAAAAGTTTTTCTTTTTGTTTTTTCTCCTTTTTTGATTGCTTTCATATCGAACCTCCTCCTGTAACATATTGATTCAGTAAACCACCACTCGAAGGAGGCCAGGTTGTGGCTCAGAGTAGTCGAGTCCCTCCTCTAGCAAGTAACGCTGGACAGCTATCGGGAGCCTTGCAGGTGTACGTGATCCTCTTGTGTGGTGACCAGTCCCGATACAAATGTACACGAACAAGCGTTGGTCTGTAGACCTGGCTACATTCTTTAACACGGCCAGCTCACGTTTTAGCACGTGAATAGCTTCACTCACGTGAAGACCATGCAAGTCGATCATTTTCTCTCTCCCATTCACTTGCATTTCCGAATTCCTGCAAATCATTAACAAGAAGCATCCGTCAAGTTGAAGCTGTTCTGTCTCCCAATACTAGCTAAAAATGAGATTTGGGGGGATCCAAAGAGAGCTAAAATTGGGGATCTCCTGTGAGCTAAGTTTTTGAGACAATTGTTTATTAACATAAATTAATCATTTACATAATTCATAAGAGACAAACCTCTGACGAAAAATAGATTCTTGAGCTTTCCCGTGAGCTTCTTTCATCTGCATGTTGTGCAACTGTCCTTTAAAGCTCAACTCCTTTGCTAAGGCCTTGTTACCGACGAGGAATGCCTGCCGAGCCTAATCTTACACAAAAGTTCCGACATTACGGGTAAAAAAGGAACCATGGTGAGTTCTGCTGACAAAGAATTACTTTACAAGAAATTTTTATCAATGGATAAACCCCACGAAGGAATGAGCATGTGATCCTTATAATACATTTACTTCATGGAATACCTGTTCAAGGTATGCATTATACACACGTGCATGATCACGAGCATCCTCCCGGGTATCAGAATACGTATTTCCTGCCATCACAAAAAAGTTAATGCACAGGCGTATCCATCAGCCTTTGCCAACTAGTTAAGTTTTACAGATTAAAGTTTCTGCCTGAAAAACATTACCGACTGTTTCTCCAGTTTCAATACAGACAGGAGAAGCATGAGATGATCCCCGATTTTGTAATCTATCGCTGTAAATGCCCCTATCCTGGCCACTGGTATATAAGCTTGACAGGGCCTGTGGGCTTCTACTTGATCCAATGCTCGTCTCCAAAGAACTATTCCTGTCATATTTCCAGATGCTAGAATCTTGAACCGCCATTTTTCTTACCGCTGAAGTAAGATCTGTGGCACCTCTTGATGGAATGGATGAACTAGATCTGTATAAAAGTGTGTTTTCTGTTTCCAAGGACCGCTTTTGACCACCTGCCATAGAAAGTGCAGGATAATCCAGTGCACTCAGATTTGGAGCTACCAATGCCTTTGAATTCACGGATAGATTCACTCCTCTATCGACCTGAAGCTGCAACCACATGAAAATTTTACCATGAAAAACAAATAAGAAACTCTTGGCCATTATATCTTATACGGCACTTACCACTCAATTAACAGAAAGTAACATGACTACAATATTTGTGTCTCTAAATCTTAAGAACGAGGAACATATTTCTTGCTAATCAGGATTAGCTAAATTTGTAAACCATATCTAAAAAAGCAAAACAAATGGCAAATTATTGTGAAATGGAACATTCGTCCACTGGATGCATGGCAACATCTAGCTCACCACGTGCATACGTGGTTCAGAAACAATGGTCAAATTGATATGACACTAATCACGCATGGTGCAGCACAAGGCTGTCAATTTGGATGAGTTGACACCAAAATTGAACAAACTAAACGAAAAGGACTATATTTTCTAAGCTTAGACTCTCTACTTAATGTACAACCGACAGGACTCAGGAAAATATACATATGAAGGAAAAAAGAATGGCCCTTTGTAGTGGGTGAGAGCCAGCCAATATATGGTACAAAATAATGTGAACTAGAAGCCTAGAAATTTGAAGGCAAACCTCAATTAAATGCCAATCATAAATCAAAATATCAGAAAACCAACAGCTTCAAGGAAATAATTTTACTGTGGATGGTTAACAATGATAAAGACCGCACTCCTAAGGCCATGTTTGGTTTGCATGATAGGCATGCCAATCATAAATCAAAATATCAGAAAACCAACAGCTTCAAGGAAATAATTTTACTGCGGATGGTTAACAATGATAAAGACCGCACTCCTAAGGCCTTGTTTGGTTTGCATGATAGGCATTAATAGTCTTAGGATTAATTTTTAATCTCATGTTTGGTTTGCAGGCTTGAAAAAAAGTTATTCCATCGTATTTATCCCACTTTGTAACAAAATGACATATGTACCATATTCCACATTTTTTTACTATTTTAAAATTTGAAATTTCTGCCAAAAATTTCAACTTGTTTCCTATAACTTAATCCGAAAATTTGAAATTTCCTTCGAAATTTGAATTTTCGGTCAAAATTTGAAATTTAAATTTTCGATCAGTCATTATATCTAACAATAAAATTAATCCACAATCTTATCCTCCAAATCAAACACCATATAACTTCTCACACTTTGCTCGTTGTGCACCCCAAGAGCATATTATAGTAACCTTTAGGGTTCGTTTGGTTTACGGCTTCAACATTGGATCTAGACCTTATTAAGTATTGCGGCCTGCTTTTCCAGGGATAAAATGAAACTCTTTGGTGGATCTATCGGAGAGAAAGCTTGTCCTTTTCTTTTGATTTGGATGCCGGAGCTTCTTCTCGGGATCAAGAGGTAAAAAAAAAAGTGAAAGGCTGAAATTTCGGCCAAAATTTGAAATCCAAATGTTCGATCAGCCATTATACCTAACAATAAAATTAATCCACAATCTTATCATCCAAATCAAACACCATATAACTTCTCACACTATATTATTTATAATCATCTCATAATTTAAATCATTACATTGTTTATCCCATCCCGTAAACCAAACAAACCCTAAAGGTTACTATAATATGCTCTTGGGGTGCACAACGAGCAAAGCAGGCAAAATATGTTAGTTCTTAGCATGATTTTGTATCCCTTGTCCTTTTCACAATAAATAATTAGCTATAAAACCCAAATAAAAGTTAATGTTTATCACTTCATTGTTTCTAACACAATGACATTACATTTACAACTGTAACCAGTATTAGTGCTTCTTCAGTAAGAACCAACAAATAAATACATAAGCTGCATCAATTAAAGCATGCACGCAAATGATCACCATTAGATTTAAATTTGTTGAGGAAGTGGATCACAACAGTTCGTTAAGCCAAGATCAAGACAGTTAAAATTTAGAAAATGTTTACAAAACTGTACATTCATAAAGAATAAATTGAAAACATTTCAATGTTGAGGTCATAGCCTACCTCAAGCTGAGTAAGCATCTCAATTGTTAGGTTCAAGTCACCTCCATTGGCAAAAAACACCTCTGCAAGACTCTCGGTTGCAAAACCAGGAAATTGTGAAGCTAAAAACTCAAGAGGATTCACATCCGAATCATTCACTGATAATTGCTCATGTGACATGTCAGCCAGGATACTGCGTCTAGAATTTCCATTATAAGGAGGTCTTTCTCTCGAAACAAGCTGATCATTGGTGACAATTTTTTTACCACTAGGCGATTGATATTCTCCATATGATGATGGGATAGGATACCTCATTTTTTCTGCAAAGCTATTACCATTGACATGACGAGGGGAGAATCCTTGCTGATCCGTAAAAATAAAGTGGCCACCTTCTGAAGGAGAATGTCTCGAGCCTTCATTGACATCATTTAAGGATAAGCTCGAAAAAGATATCGTGTTGACCGCTTGAACATTATTATCTCCCATGACGTTAAAGTCGGGTGTTATATCATCGGGAAGCTGATGGCGCCAGTACTGATAAGCCTCTTCATCTGAGTTGTTTGAAACAGAAGATTCTGATCGATCGAAAGTAGCATTCCTGGAAGTGGCAGAGGTTGCAGATTGTGATGATGCATCAGCATTGATATTAGAGGCAGCAGGTGACTTGAGAGCAAAAGGCACAAATTCTGCGGCATTGGGATTCAAAGTTGTTGCTTTGCCAGCACCTAGCTTTTTATCATTGGAGGAAGTCCCCTTTCCAGACAAATACATCTTCTCTTTTCGTGTAGGCGATAGGAATACTTAAAGGAAAAAGAGTTGCTGCACCCCAGGAAAAAATCCTCCCAATAAAACCACAAAAGTTGTGATACTGAGCATTTCCCAGCCAAACCCTGAAGATGAAACTATAAAAGCCATCACATTCAAGGAATCAGGATTGATCCTTGCATCCCTTAAATGGGGCACTTGGACACCCATCTAGACAATAAACAAAAACACTTCTTCTATTTTCAAAAAAGAAAAAAAAAAGGTGAAAAAGGTCTACCCATTGAAGTGGTAGAAGTGTGTCAATCCTCGAACTGACGAAAATTCGGATTATGGTACAAAAATATTAAGTTTGTGCAATCCTGTCATCACAAAATGCAATCATAATAATCTACTGGTGGCCTATATATTATATTCCCTTCAAGGCATAAATAAATTAGTGACTTGAACCCAACAAATTTTCATAAATATAAAATAACAGTTATCTTATTTTGCAAAGCACCCATTACAACAGTGACCAAAACCCACAATCTTGCAACAAAAATATCCCTACCGTTGAAACAACAATCCACCACCACGACTACATACACATACATTAAATCGCCAAAAGAAAAACATTATTTGAATCAAAAACAGAATCATTCATCTAAAGAATTCAGAAATTAATAACCGGAAACAGAGCAAGCATCAAGTAAAGAAAAAACAAGAAAGGACAAAAGGTACAAGCTTTAACTCTAATCAAACAAGTTATCTCAGTAGATCCTTCAAAATCTGAACAAAATATGAAAATTAACATAAAAAACATATGAAAATTAACATAAAACCAAGTTGAAACACAAGACCAAAAAAAGGAATAAAATGATCCGGGTTCATTGGGTATTACCTTTGCCACTCTCAGAGATGAAAGAAATCTTAATCAAACAACACAATAACTACACAAGAAAGATAGCAAATTTGAGTGATGCAGAGCTAGAAGAACAACAATTCTAGAGAAAAAGAGAATGAAAGGCTGTGTATCTGTACACAAGCACGGAAAACGAGAAGATTTCTAGCTTCCCCCCCCTAGTAAACTAGTTTGTCGAGGTGTGAGCTGTGGCAAAGACCAGGGGTTGGAGCCTGGAGGCGTCTATTTTTCCATTCAGTCTAATCTTTCTATCTCTATAACTCTATTTCAGCCTCTCTCTCTCTCTCTCCTCTCTCTCTCTCTCTACTCTCTTTCTTTTTCAACAATTATTTATTTTTCCTAATTTTAGTAAATTGTATATTTCATTCCCAATATTTTGTTATATTTTTTTACTCAAGATATGAAATATCTATTCTTCTTAATGTGTGATAATAAATCTTATTGTGTAGGTGCCTCAATTTATGACAAGTCTGTTGATGGAGAATGATGAAGCAAATCAATGGTAGAATTTGATGTTGGCTTCAAATTGAAAGCAAAAGAGTTCGATGATTTTAAACAAAATTTTTGAGCCATCGTTTAAACTTGAACTTGAGTCATCCCAAAAGCGACATGAGATTTTACCATCCGACTAAGGCTGAAGTATCTGATACCATGTTATTAGTATTGGGTATATTTATTTATTTCTAGTGAAATAATATGCACATATAAAGTGGGACTTGGATCCTATTATTTTCGAGACAAAATTTGTGAGATTCACATATATTATGGTGTATATTGTGTAGATAGATGGAAATTTCTTTTCTCTATATTGTCTTTAAAAAAAAAAAAAACTTATTGGTAATATAAAATGTCACATTAAGAGGCTTTTCACTTGCATTAAAACATATTTCAAATATGCTAAAGACCAAATGCACATCTTATTCAACACCTTTCATTCCACTTGCATGAATGACACAACACCTTCACTAACACACAAACCATCCCCATGTCCCTTTCTTCAACTCATCTCAACTTGACCTTTAGCCTTAGACGACCCAATTTCGACATCGTTGTATGCCGAAAATCGTGAATTTTCATTCCTATCTCCCTGTCCCCATATGGCATAAGCTTCTTCGCCGTGAGCAGCCTCGTCCCCGATCTCCATATCCTCCTCACTCATTCTCAACGGCACGATAAGTTGCACCACCAAGCATATCAAGCTTGTTGTGACAATATTAACCCCAACCACGAAAACCACACCAACGAGTTGGAGTCCAATTTGTCTGAATCCATTGTGGATGTCTCCATTGTGAAAGCCATAGAACAAGCCTACATATTGGGCAGGCTTTCCATAGAACAATCTGCATAGTTTTGGATTGGCGAACAGGCCGGTAAGTATCCCTCCAAGGCACCCCGCAACTGCGTGTGTGTGAAATACTGCCATTGTGTCGTCGATTTTCTGGAGGAGAACGGATTTCTTGTGCACGACCATCATGGTGAACCAAGGGATCGAGCCTGAGCATATTCCCATTATTACTGCCGCCCATCCGTGTACAACTCCTGTAACAAGAAAATAAAAAAGCTACAATTTTAAGTACACATATCTATTTTCCATGTAGACCATGATTCGCCGACACGGTCACGAATATTGTTGTTCTAGTTCCATTGATATTTCGTGGAACAATCACAGTTATTCTCCATGAATTTTTATAATTTTAAAATAAAAATAATTAGATAATTTGGACAAAATTTTAATGAAAAAATAAAAACAGATGGAAAAGTTTTTAAAAAATTGTAAGTGTTTTGCAACGGCCGTTTTAGGTTGTGAAATCGCCATTCCCTTCCGCAATGGCCACGAAATCACCGTTATAATTATACATATGTTTAGCATGGAACGGCAGCCTAGAACTTTACCGCGGGTAACGGTCCCGCGACCGATATTGCGAACCGTGATGAAGACCAAGTTAACATAATTCAACAAATTATAGAATAAATAAGAGAATAGAAGCATACAAAGGAATACTAAGGTACCTGCAGCTGGGGTGATGCAAACCAGGCCAGTGATCATGCCTTGAACGGCACCGATGACGGATGCTTTACCGAAGAATACGATGTCGAGTACGAGCCAAGTTAACAAACTAGTTGCAGCACATATATGAGTGTTTAAAATAGCCAAGGATGCATCAATGCTAGCTGCATAAGGGTCTCCTCCATTGAAACCAGTCCACCCCATCCACAGCAGGCCTGCCCCAGCCAACATTAGTAGGATGTTGTTGGGGGGAAATCTTTCTCTATCTTTAGTTAAACGAGGACCCACCTGATATCATATACTCATTCGTTACAATTAGATGATAACATAGTAGAACAAATGATAAACAGACGTTAAATTAGTTTCTTTTGAAGTAAATAGAGAGTTAAAGTATGTTTGCCTCATTTTAATAGTTAAAATGAAAGAGATCGATCTTCTTCAGTGAATTCCTCTTGATACGTTAGATTAGACATGACCATGGTTCAGAACCATCGGTTAGACGGTTCAAAACCGCTAGTTTTACTGTTCAAAAAGCTCGACCCTTAACTTGAACGTTCGTAGACCGTTCCTTTTCGAAACTACACATAAGTTCTTGCTATGTTAAAAATAGTCGGAAATGAGATTTGAGTGTGACTATCAATTTCAAAACTTTTAAAGCAACGATAACATTAAATAACTCTTTATTTAGCTATGAGAAAACTATACAGAAGTCATTGGTATGCTAAAAATAGTTGGAAATGAGATTTATATGACTATCAATTTCAACAAGAAACAAATGACAGTTAAGTCATTTTTTTTATGATGATTTCATAGATTACTCATAACTATACTATGTATTAAGAAATTTTTAATTTATATATTACATGTCTATATGAATTCTTGTTTATATATTATCTTATAAAATTAGTGAATTATTAATTCAATACGTTGTTCCCAAGTCAGGATAAGCCGCTTGCCCATTTACCAGAAACTATAGTTAATGATAACATTGCAACTCAAATCTTTTTAAACGTACAGTAACACATACACCATATCTCATTCGCTCTTACAACATGGATGATTATTGCTCCCGATATAATTAATATATATGCATAAGGCAACATATGGTAAGAAATTTAAATAACTTATTAATACTAATAGAAAGATTTTTTAGAAATGTATAATATGAGTTTTGTTAGATTAAATAAATTCCAAAAAAATTATATTTGCACTTTTTTGTCATAAATATTTGCTTAAAAAACTAAATGGACTATTCCTTGATAATATAACTTGGTGTAGCTTAAAAGATGTTTTCAAAATCCTTTAAAGCATATGAAAAGTAGTTACCCAATATGCAGCAGTGAAACCAGCAACACCAGAAGACAGATGAATAACATAACCACCCGAGTAATCTATCATCCCAGCAACAGCCAACCAACCATCGAGTGACCAAATCGTGTACGCCCCAATGGTGTAAGAAAACGTTAGCCACAGAGGAACGAACAGCATCCACGCGAAAAAGTTCATCCTCCCCAACACAGCACCAGCAATCAGAATCAACGTTATCGCAGCGAAAACGAACTGAAAATACACCATAGTGGCGTTCGGGAACTTCCCAGCGAATCCCTGTTCAAGCAGATAATGCTGAGACAAGGCCACATTGATCTTACCCCAAATAGGAAGCAGCTTGTCCCCGAATGAAAGCCGGTATCCCCAACAAACCCAACACACTAGAACGCAAGCGAATGCGTATAAAGCCATGAAAGCCGAGTTTACAGCCCATTTTTTCTTGACAGCGCCACCGTACAAGATTATGAGCCCCGGCACACTTTGTAAGCCTACGAGGGTTGCAGCCGTGAGCTGCCAAGCGTTGTCTCCTTTGTTCATCCATGGCGGATTAGCTTCATCGGGGACTAAGTTAGCAGGAAGAAAGGGTGAAGACATTTTGGTTTATATAAATATATATGTTGGATACAGAAAAGACTGCAAAAGTTGAGGAAATATACAGATTTGCTTCAAAAAAAAATTTGGTGATGGGGCTATATAAGTTGATTCATTTGAATTGATTCCCACGATAAGCTGTCCCTCCAATGGTATATCTATTGTCATTTTACGTTGTGAATTTTCTTGTTACATAATTTATTGTCTTTGTCAATTGAAAAAAACTAATATTATATGTGAGTTTGCCTTGTTTTGTCTCAAAGGGTTGGCGGGTTTCACAATGGCTAACCACATCAAACGACACCTTCAAAGCATTAGTTACTTACATTTTCATAGATTCAATTTGCTACTGCTCTTATATTATACTGCATGGATGAATATGTATGTATTTTTTGGTTTTACACGCACTTCATTTGGATCTGTTTCTGTTGTGTTCGTATATTATGGATGTATATCTTTGAGCAATAAAAGACAAGGAAATAAATGGCTTGTGTCGAGGCGAGAGTTTTAACTCTCTGTCCTTAAATGATATTGACCCGCAATAGTGCTTACAGTTTTTACGACAATTCGTTTCCCTACAATGAATGAAGAAGCACTTCAAATTACAAATCCTTTAAAGCACAAAGATTTAAAAGCACTTTAATGATGATGGAATGAAAAATGCATCGATTTTTCTCTTATTTTTTGTGTTTAATAAATTACAAAAATGTATCTTTTAATTTAAAGGTAGTTGTTCTATTTATACTAAACTAATAGACATCATCAAAATATATCATTTGGAAGTAATATTTCATGAAAAATTGCAACTATACGCCAAAGGGTGCAACCCTTTCACGAAAACAGCATATGGGCGCTTATTTACAGCCCCCAGCGCTGCCGACACTGCCCGGATTTTTCCTGTTGTGTTTTTGGCGTCCGGATTTCTTTGTTTTCCCTTCGTTCAAATTTTTCTTGCTTCAATTCATTAAGCTTATTTTTCCAACATGATGAAACATCTGACGGGGTTGTATATCGTCGCATTGGTAGTATCAGATGGATAGGAGTCTTTGTGGATTTGGCACTCTACGGTTAGATTATGTTCATGTTAATCACAAGGGACATTATTTGTGAGGAAGTATATAAATGATTATAGAAATATGATGATTTATTAATCGTGAGGTTAGAGCAAGTAATATAAGAGTTATTTCTAAAAATAACACATGCAACAAACATAAACTACAATACATCTCATCATGTTTCATTACTGTTCTTGCTTCCCATTGTTCTGAAATATAAATAAGTAAAAATGTGGTCTCCCATCACCATTGACACAACAGTTGAAATGTGGGAGGGGAATTGTATATCCAAACCAAAATCAATATTCCCTTATCGACCAACAACATTGATGCTTACTAAAAATGATACGTCTTCCTTCCGGTGGACGAAGGGTGCTGGGAGCAACTCCAATAATGGCTTCGAGTGCCGGTGATGCCTGAAATTACGAACAAGCGTGAGAAGGGTGCCGGAAGGATGTCCCGGCGGAGCCCCTCCGACGCTCAAGTCAGAAATCGGAAAAGAAAAGAATAACGGGATGAACTTTAAGTTGTGAGAAGAGTGAATACCTTATTCCTGTCGACAAACCTGATATTTATAAGGAGATGGAAAGGGGACAACCTTTAACCGTACGTCAGGAGCCTAGGGAACATCCTCTGAAGCTAAAGGTGGGGACCAGGGTCTTAGGGCTGAAGACGAGTAGGTGTCACTTTCTCCGTATAATAGGCTTGCAGCTTTTGCGATCCGATTTATGCCGGGTGCCAGAGAATGTCGCTTTCATGGTATGATATGCTTGCAGCTTTTATGATTCGATTTGTACTTGGAGATATGGGTTATACGTTGAATCTAATTCACGAGGCTGCGCTACAAAGCTTAGCTCGCCCAACACGAGTGAGCCTCGACCCCATACTTTGCAAGCATGAGGCATCTGCGAGGGGTGGCATCGAACTTTTCCTCGCACGGGAGAACATCGCAGCTTGTGCCTCGTGTGTGCGAGCTGCGATGCCCTGTGTGCGAGCTGCGAGGCTCACCCGCCTCGCCGGGTGAGTACGCGGCTCACCCATCACGCGGGCGAGCACCACAGCTGGCTTTATGCGGGCGAGCTGTGGTGCTTGTCCCCGTTTGGCGGGCGAGCATGCAGCTCGTCCCTGTCTGGCGGGCGAGCATGCAAGGCAGCTCATCCCTGTCTGGTGGGGCGAGTGTGCAGCTCGTCCCTGTCTGCGGGGGGGCGAGCAAGGCAGCTCGTCCCTGTCTGGCGGGCGAGCAGGTAGGGACGGTACTCTCCTTTCTCGCGGGGTGAGCACAGTGCCTCTTGCGGGGTGGGTGCGCAGCTCGACCCTTAGAGCGGGCGAGCTGCGAGGCTCGCCTTATGCTAGGCTGGCTTCGCCCTTCCCGTACCTTGTCCCCTGACCTTGATCCATGGTTTGGGCTCGACCCGTAAGTTTTTAATGGGTTTGACCCGTACGGGTATCACTACTCCCCCATCAAATACGAGCTAAATCGAAGGTGAAAGCTCGGATGCGGATGACAATCCCACGGGTCACTCGAACGGTTTTGGAGTGGACGTCGAACCACTCCCCCACACCACTTATTTTTAGTTTAGCTTCTTCCAAATCTTTCAAGTATTCGCATGATTGACTTGAACTTGTCCAGATGATGATGTTGGTGGATGCGCATGGTCTTGACGAGTCGAGCAGTCAACTCCTCGGTTTCCGCAGCTTCGCTTCCTAAGACTCCCTCTTACCCATTGGTCTTGAGTTCGATCAATAGTTAGTGTTACCCCGGATCTAAATTTAGGAGGGGCCGAAGAGGCTGACGCTCATGCTTACCGAGCTGAGCACTCGCGGGCGAGGTTATGCCTGAATAAGGGCCGAGACCGGACTAACCTCCTACCCGGATATCATGAGTATCCCCCTCTAGTCTAGCTAGAGTAACGTTCTTGGCTATCCTTTTGAGCTCGAGGCCCGTACCGAGCTGTCAGATTTCAAATTCTTAACCCCTGACAAGACAGGTTGTCAGCCAGATGTGACCGTTGATGTACACCCAATTGATGTGGCTGCCACGCGTCATCATCCACTCTTGCGACGTTTGAACTCCCTCGATCCTGGCCATTGAAATGGGCCTGGCCCTAGTGGCCCAATCCGTTGGCCATCTATAAATTGCCCCTCCGCCTCACTTTCACCACTTTTCTCTCGCTATTCGTTCACTTCCGCTTCAATCGCACGCTAACCTTCTGTAAGTTCTCCGCCTCTGCTTTAATTAACTTTACTTTTTATGTCTACTTCCACATCCTCTACTTCCGGGGCCGCCTTTAGGGGCTCGGCCGAAGATGCCACGTGGTCTGGGCTTTTGAGCTCCCCTACCCGGAGCGGCCCTGCAGAGGCAATTGTCACTGCCATTCCCCTTCTCCAGGTTCCTCCTTTGCCCGCTCGTAACCCCTCCCCCGAGAACTTCGAGGTTGATCCTCGAGATCTGGTGCGGGCTGGGCTACCGTGGTACGAGGTCCTTAGTTCACGTGTCTCGGCTGAGGCGGAGGTTCTTCTTCGTTCTCACTTCATTCCTCCCGACCACGAGGTACAAATACCTAGGCCGGGGGATCGTCCCCATCTGCCACCCCTGGGCTTCTTTCCTTTTTTTGTTGAACAAATTAGGAGTGGATTACGCTTCCCCATTCCTGCTTTGTATCAGGATCTCTCCAGCTATTTCTGTGTTTCACTTAGCCAACTCAGTCCCAATTCCTACCAGAGCATGGCTGCTGCTGCCGCCCTGTTCCAATCTTTGAACCTCCCATTCTCTCCTCCTCTTCTACATTACTTTTTCCATGTTAAAAACACCACCTTTCCTGGTCTGTTCTACTTTGGATCGAGGCCCTCGTGTAAGTTCTTGGAGAAAATCCCAAGTTCTCACAAAGGATGGAAAGAAACATTCTTCTTCGTTAGGCCGCCCCAACCTTGGTCTTGTCCTATGGCCTGGAGAGATTCTCTTCCCCCGGGTCGTTCTCTCCCGCATCGATACAAAGAAGATATCTTCTACCAGAAGGTTATGTCAGCCATTGGGGGTCGACAATATGATACAACTATCTTAATCCGAGAGGACGTACTCAGGCGATACAGGCTGAGCTCTTACCCAGCTAGTCCTCCCCCTGGTGCGTCCTTTCTAAACTGAGTACTTTCTTCCTGCTCTCTTTATTTATGTCTTTTTTTTTTTATTTTACATATATATATTTTTTTTTTTTTTGCGCAGGGAACATGTCGTTCAACCAGATGCTTTCTGCGATGGTCTCTCAGAAGAAAGGGAAAGGTAAAGCCGTCCCTGAGTCCCGTGCTGAAGAGCGAGCCCCTTCGCCCCCAATCGCTCCCCGGGCCTCCCCAATAGTCATTCTTCAGTCGGAAGAGAGCGGGGGAGATCGCAGCTTGTTGCTGAAAAGAAAAAGGGGTGGAAAAACCCCGGGAGCTTCAACCCGAGAAGAGGTGGCAACCTCCCCAGGGCCGCGAGCTGAAACGTCGCTTGAATCCCTTCAAAGCCCGCAATCGGCTCGGACTGCCGGTCCAGGCTCCCCTGGCCTCCCCGTGGAGTATACTCAGTCCACCAGCTTGATTACCGGTGCTACCTCCGGACTACCGGCTGAGATCCTGGAGTGCATTACCACGGGTGCGGATCAACAAGTTATGGCAGGGATGAAGTGGAGACCTCTGGCCCAGGAAGGGTTGTCCCGCGCTTTATCGGTAAATGCTCTTACCTTACCCTCCTTTATGTTTTACCCTCTTACCTGACCATCTTTACCCAGGGCTTACTAATGCTACGTGAAAGCGTCCGGAGGGGGTCCAACTATGGCCAAGCCTCATCAAACGCCAAGAAGAAAGCCCGAGACGCTACGCACCGGGCTGAGGCTGCAGATGCTGAGTTGAAAGAGGCCTATGCAAGACTTACGACGGTCGAGACGGAGCTGGCCAAATATCGTGCTGAGGTCGGTCGCCTCCGTTCGGCCATGGTGGAGAAAGAGACGGCCTTGACCAACTCTATTGCGGAGCTGAGCCACGCCCGTTCAGAGCTGGAGACCTATGTCTCCGGAGAAATCGGTCGAAAAGAGGCCTTCCTAAAGTCGGAGGAGTTCAAGAGGCTCCTTGCAGCGAAGGCGTTCCGATTCCTCGATCTCGGCTTTGAGGGCTGTAAAGATCAATTCAAGGCGCAAGGCTTCCCTCCCGAGGATCGAGACCCGGATGACTTCTTGGATCTTCAGGCAATCGTGGCTAACATCCCTTCTGATTTCATAGATCGGGATGTCTGACTATCTTGTAATCAGTGTTTATTTAATGAAAAGCTTGTTTTGCCAAACTGTTATCCTAGTAAGAGTGAGAACAGGGCTGACATAATTCATAACTTTACAAGAATTATAAACATAAAACAGACTGACCTGTGAGGACAATAATCCTGAGCAAATGACTCGCATGATCTGAGCTCTGCTCAGTCAGCACTCATTATCAGTCGTGGACTTTTAATATTTATCGTCAGGGCAGATCTTTACGTTTATCGCAATTAGGGAGAGCAACTTTCATCGTGGTCAGGGCGGACCTTAACTTTTATTTAAAAATTTGTTGTCACGAGATCATATATCAGAAATACACGTCTACGAATAATACTTAACAAGTTGAAACGCGTTTAGGACTTCAGCTTCTCCTTTTCTCTGCATCCTCTGAGTAGTATGCCCGAGAGCTCACCTTCTGAGCAACATGTAGTGCCCTTCCTATTTAGGGTCAGGCTTCCTGACTTCCGCTGACTGGACCAAGACGAAGGAGCTCGGCGTAACCGCAGTTCGACTGATCCTCTGTCGGGCGTAACCACGACAGGTCGGGTAAACACCCCTGAACGGCACTTGGCGTAACCAAGGCGAATGAGCTCGGCGTAACCGCAGCTCGACTGATCCTCTGTCGGGCGTAACCACGACAGGTCGGGTATACACCCCTGAACGGCACTTGGCGTAACCAAGGCGAATGAGCTCGGCGTAACCGCAGCTCGACTGATCCTCTGTCGGGCGTAACCACGACAGGTCGGGTAAACACCCCTGAACGGCACTTGGCGTAACCAAGGCGAATGAGCTCGGCGTAACCGCAGCTCGACTGATCCTCTGTCGGGCGTAACCACGACAGGTCGGGTAAACACCCCTGAACGGCACTTGGCGTAACCAAGGCGAATGAGCTCGGCGTAACCGCAGCTCGACTGATCCTCTGTCGGGCGTAACCACGACAGGTCGGGTAAACACCCCTGAACGGCACTTGGCGTAACCAAGGCGAATGAGCTCGGCGTAACCGCAGCTCGACTGATCCTCTGTCGGGCGTAACCACGACAGGTCGGGTAAACACCCCTGAACGGCACTTGGCGTAACCAAGGCGAATGAGCTCGGCCCTTAGCAAAAGTATGCAGGACAAGTAACAAGTACCCTTCATTCATTAAAATTGAAGTTGAAATCGAAATTGAAATTAAAGCGATTACAAATAAGGAGAGAAATACATAGCCCGGGTGTAACAGCCATGGTTAAACATAGTATTTCTTCAAGTGGTAGGCATTCCATGGTCTCTTGAGGGCTTTGCCTTGCATGTCTTCTAGGTAATAAGCTCCCGAGCTCAACTTCTCCATGATCTTAAAAGGCCCACCCCATTTTGGGTCCAGCTTTCCCCGCTGTTCTTCTTGTACCCTTTTCAACACTAAGTCTCCAACCTGGAAACTCCTTGGTACTACTCTTCGATTGTACCCCCGAGCTATGCGGTTCTTGTAAGCTTCCATCCTAATCATCGCCGCCTCTCTTTTTTCTTCTAGGAAGTCCAGATCAGCAGCTCGCCTTTGATCATTGTCCTCATCGTAAAGCATAATCCTTGCCGTCTCGCATCCTACTTCTGCTGGGAGCACCGCCTCATTGCCATAAACCATGCTGAAAGGCGTTTCACCAGTTCCTGTTCTGGGAGTAGTTCGATAAGACCATAGCACACTCGGGAGCTCCTCCACCCAGTTTCCTTTTGCTTTTCCTAATCTTGCTTTTAAACTTTGGAGTAAAGACCGGTTAGTCACTTCCACCTGGCCATTACTTTGAGGGTAAGCCACGGATGTAAAGGCTTGTCTGATCTTCATCTCTTTGCACCAAGATTGAATTTTGGCACCTTGAAATTGTCTTCCATTATCGGAAATCAATACGCGTGGGACTCCATATCGGCACACTATGTTTTTCCACACAAAATTCATGACGTCCTTTTCAGTAATTTTAGCTAAGGGTTCGGCTTCTACCCATTTTGAGAAATAGTCTATGGCTACTATCAAGAATTTCTTTTGGGCTGGAGCAGGGGGAAAAGGTCCCACTATGTCGATTCCCCACTGGTCAAACGGGCATGCCGGTATGATCGCCCTCATCATCGTGGTAGGTTGGTGATAGAGTCTGCTGTGCCGCTGGCAATTGTCACAGGCTAGTACGAGGGTTATGGCGTCCTTTTGCATGGTAGGCCAGAAAAACCCAGCTAGCAAGGCCTTTCGCGCCAGAGCATGGGCGCCCAAGTGGTTTCCACAACTCCCCTCATGTATTTCCCTAAGGACATAATCAACGTCATCTCCTCCTAGGCATTTCAGGAGAGGCCGGGAGAATGATCTTTTGTACAATACTCCTTCGAACAACACAAAACGCAGACTTCTCTGCTTGATCTGATGAGCTTTCCTTGGGTCTACGGGTAGCCTTCCCTCCTTCAAATAACTTTCAATCTCGGTTCTCCAGTCACCCTTATCTAGCTCGGCAGGTGCTGAGCCCTGGAAAGGGGCGAGCTCCACGTGTGCGACCACATCTCGATTTTTCCAACTAGTGAGAGCACTGGCCATCTTGGCTAGGCTATCCGCCTTGGTATTTTCTTCCCTTGGAATTTGCTCAAACATGACTTCCACAAATCTCTCTTTAACTTGGTCAATGGCACGAGCATACTCAATCAACCTTTCATTCTTCGTCTCGTAGACGCCTCTGACCTGTTGTGCCACCAGCTGTGAGTCAGAGAAGATGTGCACCCGGCTAGCTCCCACATTCTTAGCTGCTTGCAATCCTGCCAGAACAGCTTCATACTCCGCTTCATTGTTGGAAGCCCTGAAGTCCAAACGTACAGCTAACTTCATCTCGTCCCCCCTTGGTGAAATCAACACTACCCCAACTCCACTGCCCTCGTTGGTTGCAGAACCATCAACATATATCTTCCAAGGATCCTCGGTATCCTGATGCACTGTCTCCGCCAAGAAATCAGCTAGGGCCTGCGCTTTGATAGTTCTTCTCGGCTCATATTGGATGTCATACTCCCCCAGCTCGGTTGTCCACTTAACCAAACGACCTGACACGTCCGGATGAGTTAAGATTTTTCCCAAAGGGCTATTGGTAAGGACCGTGATTGGGTGAGATAGGAAGTACGGTCTTAGTTTCCTTGCCGTGATTGTCAATGCTAATGCCAGCTTCTCCAAGCCCGAATATCTTAGCTCAGCTCCCTTTAACGCATGTGAAACGTAGTAAACAGGATGCTGAGTTGAACCTTCCTGTCGGACTAGTACCGAGCTCACCGCCTCCTCAGTTGCGGAGAGATAGACCCATAAACGTTCCCCCAATCCCGGCTTGGCTAAAATCGGGAGCTCAGTTAGATATTGTTTTAACTCATCAAAAGCCCTCTCGCAATCAGCTCCCCATTGAAACTTCTGAGCCTTGCGGAGAGTGCGAAAGAAAGGCACACTCCGGTGAGCCGACCTGGACACAAACCTTGATAGTGCAGCAATCCTCCCTGCTAATTGCTGCACCTCTTGGAGACTAGTGGGGGACGCCATAGTCTGGATCGCCTTAACCTTGTCGGGATTGGCTTCAATACCTCTCTCTGTCACAATGTATCCCAGGAACTTTCCACTCTTCACCCCAAACACACATTTTTGGGGGTTGAGCTTTAGTCCGTAAGACCTCAGAGTGGAGAAGGTCTCTTCAAGGTCAGTCATGAGGTGAGCTCGATTCATCGACTTTACCAAGATGTCATCTACGTACACCTCCACGTTTCTCCCAATTTGCTTTGAGAAAACTTTGTCCATCAACCTCTGGTACGTTGCCCCTGCATTTTTAAGTCCAAAGGGCATAACCACAAAACAAAAAGTTCCATCTGAGGTGATGAAACTTACCTTTGCCTGATCTTCCTTTGCAAGGGGAATTTGATGATATCCTTGATAGGCATCCAGCAAACATAGATATTGGTGGCCGGCAGTGGAGTCCACCAGTTGATCTATGCGAGGCAACGGGTAGCAGTCCTTGGGGCAGGCTTTGTTAAGGTCTCGGAAGTCGATGCACATTCTCCACCTTCCCGAGTTCTTAGGCACCAGGACTACATTCGAGAGCCAAGTGGGGAATTGAACTTCTCTAATGTGTCCCGCCCTAAGCAGCTCTTGGACCTCCTCCTTAATGACCTTATCTTTTTCTGCCCCGAAGTGTCTTTTCTTTTGTTTTATGGGCCGAGCTCCGTCCAACACGTTTAGATGGTGTTGCACGATGTTCGGATTTATACCTTTAAGATCTTGAGTAGACCAGGCGAAGGCATCATGATTCTTAATGAGACAGGCAATGAGCTCGCCCTTCTCTTGCGGGTCCAAGTCAGCAGCTATTCTGATCACCCTTTCAGCAGATCCAAGCTCTACTAACTCAGGTTCTTCCTCTGACACAGTTGGAGTCTCTTTCAGGGCATGCCGAGCAACTGACCCCCCGCTGCCTATCACCCCGACCTCCCGTCGAGCCCTTTTTCCTTCTTCCTTTACAACACTTTCATAACACCGACGGGCTGTACCCTGGTCTCCCCCAAGTACTCCAACTTTGTTTCCTGCCGGGAACTTCAACTTCTGGTGATAGGTAGAAGCTACGGCCTTGAAGTCCTTCATGGCTGGTCGCCCAATAATCCCATTGTACGAGGAGGGGGCGTCAACGACTGTAAAGTCCACCATCTTAGTTACTCGGCTAGGGCCACTCCCCATTGACAAGGGGAGGACAATCTGACCCAGAGGCTGGATCACATGTCCCGTGAACCCATAAAGAGGGGTCGAGATTAGGTCCAAGTGGAATCCCTCAACTTGCATTTGGTCCACGGTTGTTTTGAATAAGATATTGACGGAACTCCCCGTATCCACGAAAATCCTTGCTATATCATAATTTGCTATAGTAACCGTGACTACCAAGGCATCGTTGTGTGGAGTAACAATACCTCGCAGGTCGTCGGGACCGAAACTGATCACAGGGTCGGTTGTGGTGCTTACTTCCATGGACACCTCAAAATTTTCCAACCTCCTCCCGCATGCCTTGCGAGCTCGGCCAGAGTCTCCATCGGTTGCCCCTCCCGAGATCATGTGTATCATTCCTCGACTCGGATCATTGTTTCCTCCATTCCTTTCCACACGGCCGCGAGGGGCATTCCGTCCTTGTTGCTCCCACCTCGGCTCTCTTTGTCCAGGATTGGCCCGAGCAGGGGCTTGGGGCCCGCCTGGCTGGTAGGGCTCCCTGGTTCTCGTCAACATAGCTTTTATTTCCGGATCTCTTTGGAGGATCCTCTGAACCTCTTCTCCCAATTGTTGGCAATCATGGGTAAAATGTCCATATTCTCGATGGTATCCACAATACTTATCCGATGGGGGCAATCTTGGACCTCTCTCTGCTTTCCTTGGCCTAGTCAATCTCCCCTTATTATCACATACATCCATTGCTCTGTCTAGGCTCATGACAAGGGGAATATGTGGAAGACGCCCCCTGAATAAGTTTCGATCATCCATCCTCTCCGCCATGTTCCTCTTCCTTCCACCCTTGTCCAGCTTTTCCCTGTTATTCTCAGCGGGTCTTTGCTCTAATCTCTTCTGCCTCTGCGCGTCTTCCAAGTTCACATACTTCTCCGCCCTAGATAGGAGCTCATCATAACTTTGCGGTGGTTTCTTTACCAAGGACTTGAAGAACTCCCCCCCCTTGAGCCCTTGCGTGAAAGCATTGAGAAGGACATCAGGCGTGGCTGAAGGAACCTCCAAGGCCACACCGTTGAAGCGTTGGGTAAACTCTCGCAAAGATTCTTGATCTTGTTGTTTCATGACAAACAAACTGAGTGAGGTCTTTTGATATTTTTTGCTACTTGCAAATTGATGCAAGAAAGCTGAGCTGAAATCGTTGAAGGACATTATTGAGCTAGGCTTCAACATGTTGAACCATTGCTGAGCCGACCTTACTAATGTATTCAGAAATACCCGACACTTGACTCCGTCGGAGTATCGATGCAACAAGGCCGCATTATCAAATCTCCCCAAATGGTCCTCGGGGTCGGTGCTCCCATCGTACTCTCCCATGTTAGGCTGTCGGAAGTTAGATGGTAGCTCCTCCTCCAAAATGGCTTGGGAGAAGGGACTTTCTTTCTTGTGGGTGTAGGCCTTTTCCCCGACATGTTGTCTCAACCCTTGGATCTCATTCCACATGTCTTCCATCCTCTGGTGCATCTCCGAGTCCCCGCCACCTTGGGTGGGATTGGCTTCCTCCGCGTGACTTTGCTGGACTTCAGCATTGTCCTCATGGTTCGGCAATGGTCCGTCAGGAGGTGGGGGTTGGTTTTGCTTTATAGCCTCGGCTACGGCGGTGGTGATGAACTGGGCTAGTTGTTCCATAGTCATGTTTCCCACGTTCTCCACCGGAGGCGGTTGTTCAATCCTTCCTCCTGGGCGAGATTCCGCCGTAACTGTTCTTCTACTTCCTCTTCTTCCTGCCATATCAACGTCTTTGCTCAATTTCCCACAGACGGCGCCAAATGATGCTTACTAAAAATGATACGTCTTCCTTCCGGTGGACGAAGGGTGCTGGGAGCAACTCCAATAATGGCTTCGAGTGCCGGTGATGCCTGAAATTACGAACAAGCGTGAGAAGGGTGCCGGAAGGATGTCCCGGCGGAGCCCCTCCGACGCTCAAGTCAGAAATCGGAAAAGAAAAGAATAACGGGATGAACTTTAAGTTGTGAGAAGAGTGAATACCTTATTCCTGTCGACAAACCTGATATTTATAAGGAGATGGAAAGGGGACAACCTTTAACCGTACGTCAGGAGCCTAGGGAACATCCTCTGAAGCTAAAGGTGGGGACCAGGGTCTTAGGGCTGAAGACGAGTAGGTGTCACTTTCTCCGTATAATAGGCTTGCAGCTTTTGCGATCCGATTTATGCCGGGTGCCAGAGAATGTCGCTTTCATGGTATGATATGCTTGCAGCTTTTATGATTCGATTTGTACTTGGAGATATGGGTTATACGTTGAATCTAATTCACGAGGCTGCGCTACAAAGCTTAGCTCGCCCAACACGAGTGAGCCTCGACCCCATACTTTGCAAGCATGAGGCATCTGCGAGGGGTGGCATCGAACTTTTCCTCGCACGGGAGAACATCGCAGCTTGTGCCTCGTGTGTGCGAGCTGCGATGCCCTGTGTGCGAGCTGCGAGGCTCACCCGCCTCGCCGGGTGAGTACGCGGCTCACCCATCACGCGGGCGAGCACCACAGCTGGCTTTATGCGGGCGAGCTGTGGTGCTTGTCCCCGTTTGGCGGGCGAGCATGCAGCTCGTCCCTGTCTGGCGGGCGAGCATGCAAGGCAGCTCATCCCTGTCTGGTGGGGCGAGTGTGCAGCTCGTCCCTGTCTGCGGGGGGGCGAGCAAGGCAGCTCGTCCCTGTCTGGCGGGCGAGCAGGTAGGGACGGTACTCTCCTTTCTCGCGGGGTGAGCACAGTGCCTCTTGCGGGGTGGGTGCGCAGCTCGACCCTTAGAGCGGGCGAGCTGCGAGGCTCGCCTTATGCTAGGCTGGCTTCGCCCTTCCCGTACCTTGTCCCCTGACCTTGATCCATGGTTTGGGCTCGACCCGTAAGTTTTAATGGGTTTGACCCGTACGGGTATCAAACATATATTCCCAACTTCTTTTCCATCATGGCTTTGGCAATAAAGGGCAACGTGTTCATTAAAACCTTCGAAAGCCTTTTCCATCGAACCACATCAAAATCGACAGAGAAACATGGTCGAAAACCCGTAGTTCATCTGAAAAACTCCGATAAAAATCGCCCTTAACATGAAGTGTGTGATTGCCTAGTTCATCGT
The DNA here is from genome assembly GCA_907163345.1 of Haberlea rhodopensis. Taxonomy (NCBI): domain Eukaryota; kingdom Viridiplantae; phylum Streptophyta; class Magnoliopsida; order Lamiales; family Gesneriaceae; genus Haberlea; species Haberlea rhodopensis. Next base: position 2,220,441 of record CAJQUN010000017.1, read on the forward strand.
CTTTTGATGCACAATGGATCCTCAAAGGAAATGCATCAACAACAACTAATACTAAGTCTTTAATCATAATAGATTGTGGTAGGTTATATGAATCAGTATTCTGCAAGAGCTTCTTTTGGTCAGAATATCCTTGTTTATTCATTTGAGACTCCAAATTTTGCATATAATTTTTTTTCGGTCGTCTACTTCCTTTCGTCAAAGGGTCGAAATCCATGGAATTTAATAACCCACGGTTAGCATGAATATGGATATTAACTTTGTTCATAATAACACTCAAAATGTATTAAAATTGAATGGAGATTGGTCAATGTTACAAAGATTAGGAATATTTTATAATGTGGTACCACATAATCTATAGATAATTAAATAGATTAAGTTCTAACTAATAATTAATAATATTCTCATTAACAATACAGCTATAACAATTGAACCTCAACAAGCCGAATGATTGTGATAACATATTACAAAATACAAACAGGAAATTCAAAATAAGAATCAACTTATCCATTAAATATTTCTTTGGACCACAAAAGCTTGAAGCCTCTAAAGCTATATTATATATATTATTTGTAATTTATGCCCTACAATTCACATTTTCGGGCTCGTATTAAATAAATTTTTAATCTGACCTTTTCTATTAATTAATTTAAATAAATCAAATTAAATAATAATTTAAGGAAAGCTCAAGTAGAAATGGCGCTTTCATCAAGTCTTCTTTTAAAATAAATAATTGATGGTGTTCCAGCAACTTCATTAAGTCTTCCTTTTATATATCTTACAAATTTTTTGAAATATAATATTTTTATGGGGACTTTTTTTTTAAAAAAAATTCTTTTATAAAAAAAAAATCCATCAAATGATTGTGTCAGTGGAGCAATTTTTAATAATTAGTTCATATATATTAATTTACAGATGTTGCGACATTAATCAAAAAATATTTACAAAATTTATCACTCAATTTTAAGTTATCTATCAAAAAGCTACAAATTATTTGAGATTGTTTTCGAAAAGTAATTATATGCCTTTCGAATAAAAAAATAAATTTTGGGTGTTTGATTTACTTGCTCCTGCTATTGTTTTTGGTAAAAACAGAAACAGATAAGCAAATCATTAGATGCTTTCAGTCACTTTAAGTTGAATGGTGACAATTCGTAATAAAATGAAGTCCATTAACCTGCTTTTCAATATAAAAATAAAAGAAAATGAAATTAGCAGTCTTCTTCCTCAATCAAACCACCTCAGTTTCCACCTTATCAAACCATCCCAGATTCAAAATTTATTCGATAAATCACTTCTTTTCAAATCAAACATTCAATCTTTAGGGTAAAACTTGAAATTAGAGATGAAACATTCAAGCATGAAACTGAAAGGCCATTGAATATGGGGTAACAGATAAAATGAAATACATCAAGGATGATTTCCCACATCATATATAGAATACATAAATCCGATCAAGTTGTGCGAAGAAACAAGTTTTAGGCACAAAGTAACAATTGATGATCCAAGGCTGATTAGCGGATGACTGACTTGTAAAGAGCGGTCACACGATAATAAAGATGAGTCCATTTTACCCTTTCTTGGGAATGGCTGCAAGTCTAGTATACATCCTGGCCATTGACTGGAATCCTCTGATGTCGCCGGAGCGCAGGAGATTGCCTACGCAAAATGGAAAATATTCGGTTCCACTCAAAATTCCAAACCAAGAAAGGATATGTAATCGCCTCATAACATTCAAAATCACGTCGATGCAAGAAGATATAAAAGACGTGAATTATATGGATGAATCTTGGGGTTAATGATAAGAAACACTGGTTGCATGCACCTAATATTTATTTCTTTATCATGATACCAAAATTTGTTGGAAATGCGAACCATGTTATTTTGTTGTCTGATTTATTTCTCGATATATGTCTCAGTGCCGTATTGTTCAGATGGATACTCTGAGAAATATTACCATTTCTGATTACATTCCCAAATACTGGAGTTCTGAACCCAGTCAAATTTTTTAATAATATGCGCCAGGAGAAGTGGTCTAGTGTCATGGGTTATGAGCCATCCATGGCAAACCATTAGCCTGGAGGTGAAGCAATTAGTTTCAGGACTCAAAACCATGAATTCAAGTCACGCAAATTACATGAGTTACACAAAACACAATGAGCCATAAAAAATGCAACATAATTGACATAATTTAACCGGATTTTATGTTAACTAAGTCATGGATAACCCCTTCACCCAACCTGAAGAATAAATATATTTTCTGCAAACAATCACAGCGACTTTTCTCACACACATAAGCCGGTGTAGTTCAAGTATATCACGATGAGGCTATAATAATACCTGAATCACAGTTAAGTGGGCTATCAGGTTCTGGATGAGCCATCAGGGCAATTATAGCCCTACAAACAGACTGCAGTGTCCAAGCCGGACTCCAGGCATTCTTCAATATATCGAGGCAAATCTCACCGGTCTGCAGATAAAAACACAATGCATGTAATACAAGTTATGTAAGCGAAGCTACTCGACGAATAATTAAGTTAAGAGTGTGTTTGGATTGAGAAGCTTTTTTAAAAATGATGTTAGCAGAGCTTTTATAATTTTAAGAGAGACTAAAAACCTCGAAACCAAGAAGCCAAAAACTCACTTTAAAAAATTTCAACTTTAGCTTTTCTTAAAAATCAAAAAAAGAAGTGTCTTTACTATCATCTGCAAAGATTGAAAAGTTATTGTTCTTAAAAACAACACTTTTTAAAAAGCCACTCAGGTAAAAAAAAAACACTATACATATGAGAAAAAAAAAGTATCTCAACAACTGCTGAATGAAGCTTTTGCGAAATCCAAGAAACGACTTCCGTACCGGAGAAACACTTGGGACTTGTTTGTTTTTGTTTTCTGGAATGGTTTTACATCCAAAAAATTAAAACAAAACACTATCATTCATTTTTATTTTTTCTACAAAATATATACTCTCCTTTCAAGATCTCTACATAATCTTTTCTTTTCATTAAACTTTTCTTCATCTCCCAAAAATACTCTTCTGCATGGAAATAATATTTTAGGATTTTAAAATAATTTTATCAAACAACTTTTGAACATCTGCAGTAACAATTCTATTTTACCAAAACAAAACCAATTATAAATTTAATTCCAAAATATGTCCCCAAAACTCTTCCCCCTAAACTACCATAAGAAAACCAAAGAAGTCTTCCATCTCAACTTTTTTTGCTAGAGCAAGCACAATTCAGAAAAAAGAAGAACTGAGAAGACATTAATCATCACCTTGAAATGTACATTTGGATGAAATATTTTGGTCAAGAACCGCACTTGAGGAGGCTGCAAGGGATACTGCTCTGGGACAGAAAAAGCAAGCTGGAAAACTCCCCCTTCATATGGTGTTTCAGACGGCCCCTACATATACCATAAAAGGTGAGCAACCAGACAAAGATAATGATTCGTATTTTCCAAATGTCACTGCAATGCGATAACAATGCAGAGAAAAAGATTGATCCAACCTTTATGAGAGCGGTCCATCTAAATATATTTGAATCGTCACAAACGAGTTGAATGTCAGGATCTGCTACTTTCTCTCTCTGAACTTCTTTGTACTCCTTAAAAAGCCTTGCCCTTGATGACTATCCCCAAACAAATCATTTCACTTATAAGAAGCAAAAAATGATGACTGAACTGATATCAAATAAATTATACAGTTGCTACTTGCTACTTTCATATCATCAGCTCTAAAGATTATACTATAAACTCATGAAACTTCGCCAACATTCTCCAATATTCTAAATCCCAAAGCTTACATTCCAAATACCATGCTTCAAGATTTGACAGGCGACAAAGAAGGACCATGGGTTCTTTACATGACATGAAGAATCAAATTAAATGAAATATAACATAAGAAAACAGCCAGACATCAGGTGTCATCTGTAAACATTCTTGACGAAACATGTTCTCTTAAAATGGCGATAAATTGGAAATTCGCGATTTTAAAACATTCGAGCAAATTTTTGTGCGTGTTGCAGTTCCAATCTTTTGAATGTCATTCTTATTTTTGAGCTGTCTAGAATCAACCTCCACGTAGTGCCATCTATAAGGGGTATCAAAAACATTGTTCCAATGGTATTCGGTTCCAGAAGAAGGAAAATGGTATTCCACGTTGAACTAAATGTCAGAAATTTATTTAACATGAATAAATATCTTAAAATTACTGAGGGACTTACATATTTCACATCAGAATAATTAAACAATATTTGGGAAGCCACTGACTGATACCAACAACAAAAAACGAGCAGATTTGGCTGCTTACAGATTAGGAAATGGGATTGGAACCCTAGACTCGCGCTACTTTCTGACTGAAAAGTTTCAAATTTCATATATGATTTTCAGAATATATGAAAAATATATATTAAATAAGTTGAGTGGTCCATCAACTAATTTCATAATCCACACCTATGAGGTCAAAGTTTAAAGCTCAGGTACACATAACAAAAATCAGATACAAGTAGCTAAAATTTCTTGAAAAATCAATCTCCCATTCACACATTAAAAGGAAACGATCAATCATGAAAAGGCAAAAAACGAAATCAAGAAAAAATCGAACTTCAAAAAAATACACAAATATTCAAGAAAATTACACTAACCTGCATTTTCTGCAACAGTCGTAGATATCAGAATCCAACTAAACGCACGGTTAAGAACTGAATCAGTCAACAAAGAGCTATCTTGATTGCCAAAAAGAAAATTCAATCAATTCACTGGAATCCCATCATTAAAATGCCAAATCAAGAGGTAAAGGGAATGATAAAAACGAAAATACGAAATGGGTAAAACGTGAGCATGAGCTAAAATTAAAATTACAAATTATGAGGGATAAGTGAAATAGAAACGCGCCTGAAATCAGTCGTGGATTCGCAGATACACACGAAACGAACAGCGGCGATGGATTGTTTCAACGATTTTCGTTTAATATTGCCGTTGCCCCGTAACTCAAAAGATACCAGCAAATATTGTCCGTGGATATGCCGTTCGATCAATATAAGCCTGAGCTGTGAGAATTCTATGTAACACCCCCAAGAGATTTGTATCGTTACAATTTGGTCCGTTTACTTTTACTGTTACACATTTTAGTCCCAATAAAACTGCACGCACACAATTTACGTAAACTTTATGTGATATGAATATATGCACGACTTTTCAAAATAATTTACAGGTTGTGATTATCAAGTTAAGACATTTTTTTTGTATATATGTATATATTTTTGACAATTTCTAAACGAGTGGGGAGACAGACTCGAACTCGAATCATTTACAATAGAAAGAGTGTGACGACCACTAGGTCACAACCTTGGTCGTCATATTTTTGTATATTTTAATTGTCTATCAACATTTTATCCCGAGGATGGTCTCACAAAGACTTTAAATAATCGGGTGTTGGCAATAAAGGTCCAAAAATAAAACCAAAGATTGTATGCATAAAAAGGAATTATCATAAATTAGTTAATTTCAAGATGTCTACGCGAATAAATCAGTTATAATCTAGTGAAGCTCAAAGCTATAATCTCATGAAGCTCAGCTCGTTAACTCATAGCTAGCTCCCTATCCTCGACTAGATACATAATAATCTAAAAACAACAAAAACTGAAATAAAGTGAAAAATATATCATTACTTTTACACGAGTCATATTTTTTCAACATGAAAAGTACAATCATAAGGAGAACATATATGCAAAGATTACAAACAAGAAATCAAACATCTGGTACCCAAAGTAAGTAGGCAAGCAGAATAAGAAAGCCGATAGGATATAAACGCAATATGACATTTATCACGTACTCCCAGCTCTACCTGGCATGGTTTTTCCCGTTTTGAATTTAGAAATATCAACAAGGTCTCCAAATAGTTTGTCCTCTGGCTTGGAGGGCTTTCCAGGCGGCACATATGAGGAAGTGGAAACCATATAAGAAGAATTCCTCAGGGAACTATGGTCCCTCGATAATCTGGACATGTTTTGATCCATAAATTGTGCATTTTGTTGTTCACCTTGGCCATAACCATAGCCATAGCCATACCCATACCCATACCCAGCTATTTGATATCCGTATGCCTGTTGAGGATACATATAACCCATTGGAACAGATTGTGTTGGCTGAGGAAACATACCCATAGCCTGTGGATTTTGAAACAGTTGAGGATATGAACCAGCAGTCATTTGGTTGCTCTGCATAACTTGGTCGTTTGCATGGGTAAGATGGCCACTGGAGATTGGTTGAGTGTGCGTGCCGAATGGTTGGTTATTTTCTAAACGTTGTGATCCTTGAAGATATGTGGGACTCGGGGACGGTAGAGAATGTGCAACTTGCATTTGTTGAGGGGACTGGCTTATGGGTGGTTGAGTGTTCTCTGGTTGAGCTTCCCATGGTGGAGGAGGAAAGGCACCACTGTTTTGAGCACCTGTAATTTGAAAAATTGTGTAAATCGACATTGATTCTAAGGCAACATATTACTTCGAGTCTTCGAGTAAATCTTTCCAAGAATCTCAAATGGGACAAAAAAAATTGAAGTTTGTTTCCTATTCATTCATTAATTTGCAATTTTTTTTTTTTCCTTCTCCGGGTGTTGAAAACTCTAAATCATCATTGAATAACTAAACTGAGCAAGATATTAGATATCAAATAAATAAGAAAGATTCACCATAAACTGGTGAAGGTGGCTGCTGTTGTTGGGTCATCTGACCATTCCACGAAGAAGAAGAGCCCTGAGGGTAAAGTGGCTGTCCATATTGGGACAATTCAGGGACAGATACACTTCCATTTGACTGTAACAAAGGCTGTGGAGTTTGAACATTTTGTGGAAATTGAGGTGATGAAGAATATCCTTGTCCAATGATGTTGGAAGATTGATTGTCATTGCTCGGTGAAAACATGTCAACAAGAGCAAGAGCATTCTGCTGAGATGCGACAGGGCTCACTGGCTGAGGTTCTGCCACAGGCACGAGTGCCAGTGTGTCTCCACTCAAAAGATCTATAATAGGACCAGTTTTTGTTGACGTTGCCAATTGAGCATTAGTTTCTGGGGGTGCAGGTATAATAGTACCTGATGTGGACCTGCAAAATACATTCACTTCATGGCTAGGAACGATCTGTGTCACATTGGGTCACTTTTACTAAACACGTAAACAAGAGGGGCAATTCATAAATATCATACTTCAGTGGCAGAATCAAAATTTACCCTTTTCTGACTGTTTGGCAATACTAGTGTCAATAAGAGGAGCATCAACTTTTACCAAGGCTTGAGTTGGCTCAGGTTTTGGTTTATCTGATTGACCAGAGGTGGCTCCAGAGGAAATTGACTCATGCTTAGCCAGTACACGTTGCAAGTCATCATTCAGCGCCAGTCCTTGGCATAACAGTGATTCATCCCTACGTCAGGAAACATAAACGAGAAGCACAATATTTAACAATCACATTTCAGGTTTGGAAGAAACTCGTTCAAAATTGATATCCATCACAACAAATTTACCAACTATCGCATTACTAGTCATTGAAATGTCTGTTAAATGACTGCTTCAAATTCCAACGAATTCTGACCAAGTACAATACACTCTCTCGGTGATCGATTTATGATGAGTACTAGTTTATATCCACATCGATATTGTGAGCAGATTCTCAAAAACCACACGAATAGCAGAGAACTGGGAAGCAACAGAGGTAAAATTTCATCCAAGAAACCTGCCAAATCAAATTATAAATCAACATGACTAGGGGTGTTCAATGGTTCGGTTAACCGACAGAACCGAACCAAATAAATTTGGTTCAGTTTTCGGTTTCAATAATTTAAAAATTCGGTTTCCGGTTATTGGACTCGCCATCTCCCCGCGCCTCCAAAGACCCAAGCTCTCCGTCGTCTCCTCTCCTCCGTTAGAGCGTCTCCTCTCCTCCGTTTACGGCCTCCCAACTCCCAAGCTCTGTCCGCTCAGAGATCCCGTCGCCGTCAGTCGTCTCCTCCCTGTTGGAAGATCATGATATGATCCTTCAAGATCATTCAAGATATTCTTCAAGATTTAGATTTATATTGTGTATCTTGATTTAATTAGAATTGCTGGAAATAAGGGATTAGATTAGATTAGGATTCTTTAGATATTTTTACCTTTCTCAGATTTGGCTTTGTAGTTGTATAAATACACAACAATTTGTTAAGAAATATAATAGAATATATTTCTCCACATGGTATCAGAGCCACGAGAAATCTTCCCCATCGCTTCTGCTCGTTAATTCCCCATCGCTACTGCTAGTTATTCTTTGGTGTTCTCTACCCATCCTTCGTTTCCTTTATGTCTTCATCTGTTATGTCTGATTCTATCCAAATGGACTCCGAAACACCAACTCGCCACTTCCAATCGGCGATCTGCAAAATGTTCGAATCACATATCGGTTAAATGGCAAAAATTACCTGAAGTGGTCCCAATTTGTTCGGACATACTTGAAAGGAAAGGGTAGACTGAGTCACCTTATGGGCACTGGTCCAAAGATGGGGGCTTTGATGCGTGGGATGCAGCGGATTCCATGGTTATGTCCTGGTTATGGGATTCTATGGAACCCAAAATCAGTGACACAATGATGTTTTTAACATCTGCCCAATCTATTTGGGATTCGATCCGCCGAACCTATTCAAAGGCACGGGATACAGCCCACGTTTACGAGATCAAGTTAAAGTGAGTGCTGCTAAACAAGGCACTAAGCCTGTCACCGAGTACGCCACTCATCTACAGAATTTGTGGCACGAACTTGACCACTATCGTGTTATTGAAATGACGACTCCCGAGGATGCTGCCACTCTGAGGAGCTTCGTTGACAAGGATCGTGTCTACGATTTTTTGGCAGGATTAAACTCCGAATTTGATCAAGTCCGTGTTCAAATCCTTGGCAAAGATGAATTACCATCACTGGACGAGACTATTTCTCTCATACAGGCTGAAGAAAGCCGTCGCACTGTCATGCTTGAATCTCAAAGCATTGAAGGTTCTGCAATGGCTGTGGCCAACGCTGACAGGCCACTATCCCATGCTGCAAATGGACAACCGAGCCACGTGAAAGGTACTGGACGTGAACAAAAGAATTCCTTGTGGTGCTCTTACTGTCGGAGGACTGGACACACGCGGGAAACCTGTTGGAAGCTTCATGGTCGTCCTCACGATGGGAATCAACGCGGGGACAGCCGCGAATATCAGGCCACCATCGGACTTCAGGGCAGGCCTATCTAAATGTCAGTCAACCAGCAAACTCAGAAAGCAATAACTCTTCTACTGATTTCAACAAGGAAGAGATTGAGAAGCTTAGAGGATTACTTGGGTCACTTGAGAAGTCCCTTGACAAATCTGGTGGTGCTTGCTCGCTTGCCTTATCAGGTAAGTACTCTATCTCTCTAGGGATAAATGCATCATTTAAAGATATTAGCAATGTGTGGATCATTGACTCGGGGGCCACAGACCACATGACTCATTCTTCACAAAAATTTACTACTTATTTACCCTGCCCAAGTACAAAAAAGGTTGCCATTGCCGATGGATCATTTACTACTGTTGCAGGGATAGGAGATATTCATGTTACTTCAATCATTCTTAGAGATGTCCTCCATGTACCAAAACTGTCTACTAACTTGATATCCATCAAAAAACTTACCTCCAACATTAACTGTAATGTTGTTTTTTACCCCTCTGTTTGCATATTTCAGGACCAGGATTCGGGGAGGAAGATTGGACAAGCAAAGGAAGTGAATGGTCTCTACCTTCTTGAAGAAACCTACAACATTGACACTGCTGACAATAAGTCTTTCCTATCACATTCATCCTCAAATAAAAGCAGTCTTTGGCTCCAACATTACAGATTAGGACATCTTTCTTTTGGTATTTTAAAGGTCATGTTTCCTTCATTATTTCATGGGATAGGAAATGAACATCTTCATTGTGACGTATGTGAATTTGCTAAGCACAAGCGTGTACCTTTTTCGATTAGTAATAAACGAAGTTCTATTCCTTTCTATATTGTTCACAGTGATGTTTGGGGACCATCTACGATTCCAAATGTATCTGGGTCACGTTGGTTTGTGTCATTTATTGATGATTGCACTCGTGTTTCTTGGATCTTTCTTCTTAAATCCAAAACAGAAATAAGTGGTGTATTTCAAAACTTCCACAACATGATTCAAAATCAATTTGGGGTCAAAATAAAACATTTTAGGCCAGACAATGCTCGAGACTACTTTAACCAAACTCTATCTTCTCATTTTCAAAAGGAAGGGATCATTCATGAATCATCATGTGTCAATACTCCACAACAAAATGGAGTTGCAGAACGCAAAAATGGTCATCTTCTAGCAACCACTCGAGCATTCCTCTTCCATTATAACGTCCCAAAGAACTATTGGGGAGAAGCAGTCCTTGCAGCCACATACACTATAAACCGTCTACCTTCAAGGGTTTTAGACTTCAAAACCCCACTAGAAATTCTTGGTCAATTTTACCCGAATGTGAAATCCTCTCATAATCTTACTCCACGGATCTTTGGATGTACCGCATTTGTGCACCTTCATAACCAACATAGGGGGAAATTAGACCCTAGAGCAGTTAAATGTGTGTTTGTTGGCTATTCGTCAACTCAAAAAGGTATAAGTGTTATCATCCATCAACCCGACGATTCTTTGTTTCAGCTGATGTCACTTTTGATGAACAACAACCTTTCTTTGGTACACCTTATAATCAGGGGGAGCATTTGTCATCTATTGAGGATAGAGATAAAGATGCTTTTCTATTAGATTTACCATCTGTTGGTACCAAAGCTCATCCACCACCTAGCGACCAAAATCATACAGAACCCAAACAAACTCCTGACCATGAGTCTCAACCAAACCGCTTCGAACAGGTTTATTCAAGGAGGGACAGACCTAACACTGCCCGTGCTGAAGTCCAAGACTCTTATCCTAATCCTGTAAATGAGGTATGTAATGAACCTTTTTCTTCCCAAACAATTCATGAAGAATGCGCTGATCCTACTGCCCAAACACTTCATGATAATAATCTGCCTATTGCAATCAGAAAACCAACTAGGGAATGTACTAAACATCCTCTATATCCAATGGCCAAGTGTGTGACCTTTAAAAATTTTTCATCATCTCATAGGAGTTTTCTTACGAGTCTTGATGCTATTCACATTCCTAATACTTTGAATGATGCTTTATCTAATGAGAATTGGAGACTTGCCATGAAACAGGAAATGCAGGCACTTGAAAAGAATCAAACATGGGAAATCACTGAACTCCCAAACGGAAAAAAGGCCGTGGGTTGCAGATGGGTCTTTACCGTTAAATACAAGTCAGACGGGTCATTGGAAAGATACAAAGCTAGGCTGGTTGCAAAGGGATATACACAAACCTACGGAGTTGATTATCAAGAGACTTTTGCTCCAGTAGCTAAAATGAACACAGTCAGGATTCTCCTCTCACTAGCTGCCAACTTCAATTGGAATTTGGAACAGTTTGATGTCAAGAATGCGTTTCTACATGGCACGTTGGAGGAGGAAATATACATGGAAATTCCACCTGGATTTACGGAATCCATCAAAGGTAATAAAGTCTGCAAGTTAAAGAAAGCCCTTTATGGTCTCAAACAATCACCAAGGGCTTGGTTTGGGAGATTTACTCAGGTTATGATTGCATCCGGATACAAGCAAAGTCAAGGAGACCATACATTATTCTTTAAACACTCCAATTCAGGGGGAGTCACTATTCTTTTGGTGTACGTAGATGATATTATTGTGACAGGAACCGATGGACAAGAAAAGCAGTTCTTACGAGAATGTCTGGCACGGGAGTTTGAGATAAAAGAACTTGGTCGATTAAAGTATTTTCTTGGAATTGAAGTGGCGCATTCCAATGAGGGGATATTCATTTCACAACAAAAATATACTACCGACTTAATAAAAGACACAGGCATGTTATCATGTAAGCCAGCACTCACACCAATTGACGCCAATCTTAAGATAGGAGGCTCCAATACCGAATCCATGGTAGATAAAGAAATATACCAACGGCTTGTGGGAAGACTTATATATCTATCTCATACTCGACCAGATATTGCATATGCAGTAAGTATGGTAAGTCAATTCATGCATAGCCCGAGTGAAGAACATCTGCAAGCTGTGTATAGGGTGTTACATTATTTAAAGAGCAATCCAGGGAGAGGTATTCTATTCAAAAGGAATACTGAACTGAGGCTGGAAGGATATACTGATGCGGACTATGCTGGGTCTATTGTAGATCGTAGGTCTACTACAGGGTATTGCACATTTCTTGGGGGTAATCTTGTCACGTGGAGGAGCAAGAAACAGAATGTAGTCGCTCGGTCAAGCGCAGAAGCAGAATTTAGAGCAATGGCTCTAGGCATATGTGAATTACTTTGGATCAAAATAATTCTTGATGATCTAAGAATTAAATGGGAAGGACCGATTAAATTGTTTTGTGACAACAAATCGGCAATAAACATTGCTCATAACCCCGTGCAACATGATAGGACGAAGCATGTTGAAGTAGATAGACATTTTATAAAAGAGAAGATCGATAGTGGACTCATTTGTACACCTTATATCTCCTCGAAAGATCAACTAGCTGATGTGTTTACAAAAGGGCTTAATCGCACAATGTTTGAAGACTTAATTTCCAAGCTGGGATTAATGGATGCATACTCATCAGCTTGAGGGGGAGTGTTGGAAGATCATGATATGATCCTTCAAGATCATTCAAGATATTCTTCAAGATTTAGATTTATATTGTGTATCTTGATTTAATTAGAATTGCTGGAAATAAAGGATTAGATTAGATTAGGATTCTTTAGATATTTTTACCTTTCTCAGATTTGGCTTTGTAGTTGTATAAATACACAACAATTTTTTAAGAAATATAATAGAATATATTTCTCCACAACTCCCAAGCTCCGTCAGTCCGTCTCCTCTAAACACACACACACACATGCGGTATCCTTCGAATTTATGTTCATATTCTGATTTATACATTAATAATCATTTTCTGTTTTAACCAGGGTTTGTTCAATCTGAGAATGAAGCATGTAATAGGCAAGCTGAAGAAGTTGGGAAGAAAAAAGAAGAAAAAAACGGTTTTAACCGAAACCGAACCAAAACCAAACCGTAATGTTCGGTTTAAACCGAACGGTTTGGAAATATGACAACCGAAAACCGAACCGTTTGCACACTCCTAATTACATGTTTTTAGCGGAGAACATGTATCAAAGTTATAACGTGGGCAATCTCCATTATGTTACCCAAACTGAATGTCCTCAAACACTTAAATCTACCAGTACAAGAAGCAATTCGTATACAAGAAGGTTCACGATAGAAATCAGCGTTTAAGATTTCAAAAAAACCACTCAGATCCAAGTGATTCATTGTGGACCTGTCCAGCGATTACAACATTCAATTTGTTTCGCAGTATTGCAGTCAGAATATGCAGACCACTTGCAATAAAATTAATGAGCTAACCATGAAACATCACAATGTGCCATCCTTGGTCAACAATCATAGGACATTTGATCACCTAAGATAGCTCTGTTTTAGGTTTTTATTTTATTATGTTAACATAATATGGAAAGGTAAGCATAAAAAAAAAGTTAAATATAATTTCAATGACAATTTCAATAAACAAACACTATTAGCACTAGTCAAAGTGAAACAAGTCCTTACGAAGTCGAGTTAACTAGGTGTACCACTCTTTGCTTATAAGTACGGCACTGTGCCACCAGATCAACAATAACATCGTGCCTTAGTTCCTGCAACCAAAAATAAAATTTCTCAAACAAAAATTGGTGGAGTAACTTACTAAATCAAAGTAACACAAGTAAATTAGTTTCAAAACCACCATACCCAGCAGAAGACTGACAAATATAGTACAAAGTCACAACTCAATAGAGAAATTATTCCAAACCGCTTCACATAATTATGCAAGAATAGATAATCCACAAGAACTACATTGTTGCTCAAACATATGCCGGCACAAAATTACCTCTTTGTCACCAGGATTTAAGGCACTCAGCATTTCTGCAAGGACATCCATGACACCTCGAGCATTTTGAAGTTCTGTCGAGCTGAAAAAAAAATCTTCCATCAAACCAAATAGCAATGTAACTACCACAAGAGCACTGAGACTCAAATTAGAAGGTAAGGTAACTAAAAATATAAAGGAATAACGAATTAGTTCATAATTTGACGTCCACATAACAAAAAGAATGTAATATGGTTTCTATGAAAGAGGAACAAGATGAAAACGAAAACATGATATTGCAGCCCACACCACATATTAAAAGGATTGCATGTCTCACAGCTAGAGTTGTCAAAGTAATGGCAGAGATAGGGCCAGAAGTTTGACGCTATCAGCTCTGAGACATCATATAGAGAGAGGTAGTGATATCAACAAATCTGTGAGTCACTAATCTTAATCCATATATTATCTAACTTTATGCAAACTTATCCGTAGACAAGATATGAAGAAAAAATTGTGCAACACATCTAGAGTTAGTCTCATAAACCTGTGTAGCAGACGCCTTTCAAATCCACACTCACATAATCATTCAAGTACGGACAAGCTGTCTACAAACTGGATTTCCAAGCCAGATGTCAAAAAAATTAAGTAATACACAAAACCCAAACAGTTAATCATAACTTCACGATCCATGATTTAAACGTGAAGTGAAAGGAGAAGAAATTTTTAAGAAGCGATTAGGTTGAAGTAAATTTTGGAAGTAAATTCTATATGGTACCAAAACATCTTTGAAAAATATGCCTCCACAATTTCAACGGAAACTACAGGGCAATGTACTGTTATTCAAGACAAATAGGGAAACTTTTACTCTGTTAATATACCTCAATGTTGGAAATTCAGCTTCTGCAGAAGATTCAGCGGCATCCGGTCTAGATTCCGGATTACGAAGATTTTGTGGATAAGATGCTAGAGGCTGTGTTTGTGCTGGTGTAAAAATCGGTACTGAGCTTTCAGATCTCTGGGGGAAAACTGCTCCAAGTCGCTGGTAAATATGCAATAAAATATTTTTAAAAGGAAAGGATAAACAAAGCCATAGTATTTTAAACGGAAAGGATAAACAATATGGAAGGAACAAGACAGGATGATCCTTGCAAAACATACTAATAAATCCTGGTATGCCACAAAGTATTGGGGATATCTTGCCCTTGACCCTCCAAAAGCTTCTTGCCAAGTATCTATTAAAATTAAAATCTTCTCTTTTACGTGAAAGTCAGGCTGCAGCAACAAAATAAATGTTACTACAAAAGTGTGAGAAAAAATCAAGAGAGAGACCAACAGGGCATCAACATATGTAACCATGTTACCTTCTTTCTAACAATTTTCACCATCTCACGAGGTAAATCTCTATCAGCAACATGCATATGCACAATATCACCACAATTCTTCACAATGGTCTCTAATAGCTAGAAGATAAAATAAAAACCAATGTGTTACACTTACTTTCAAATTAAGTAAGATGAAAGTTTTATAAATAGTAATGATATAATCAACTTCGCAAGGCCGTGCTAATTATAATACCCTGGAATTATTATAGAAAAATATCGTAAGGACAATGTTACATAGTTAATATGACAACGATCAGTTGTATTAATAGGGATATTGATGTGTGTGTGCCCAATTCTAATCGTGAATCAAGATCAAAGCCTCAGTATGGGTATAGCTAAGATTGCTACAGGTAACCAATTTCAAGATGAATCAAGGTGGATCAAATTAATTGAGCAAGTTAATAATGGGCTAAATCCACAGTAGGAGGGCCAAAAACGTAACATGGGCCAATTTAAGGACAAAAGTTGAGTTATATCATTTTTTTTTTTTATCAGACAAATAATATAATATAAAATACGATGCCAAAGGCACGAGATAGTTACTACAAGGTGTAGTTAGTACAAAATGAGGTATAACCCATAGATCTCCTATATAACTAAAATGCTAGTAAACAAATAAGCGGATACTGTCTCCAATCCACAAACGAGTACGTAAAGTTATTGGTTCCTCTATTAGTGATCCAGAACCATGATCTGTAAATAACGACTTCCAATAAATCTTCGTCCCTGTTTTCTCTTCCACGAAAACACAACTTGTTTCGATGTAGCCAAATCGTCCATAGAACAGTACTCCATATTGTCATCCATGCTTTCCTTCCCTTTTTTCAATTTAATTTAAGCCTAAGATTAAAATACTTAATTATGAGCTAGATTCACTTTATAATTTATTGATAAGGTGTAAGTGCGTCTTAATTTAGGTTTTTATTCATTATTTTCAAATTATTATATTAAGTAATCTTTATGGGCAAGTCTTATAACTCCGCAAAACGTCCAATTGTCATCGTTCAAAACCGTATCGTGAATATATTGAAAGTTGGATCCTGGAGGGTCCATAGACATGCATGGAGTCGTGCCCAAGCCCGTTGATGCCTAGACCTTACACACACGTATATAGTATTCCCATGCCATGTTCTGTTTTTGGTCCTATGCTGGCCACCGATAGCCCACAGTGCCATGAATGTATCATGGAGACTCGGTGGTCATGCATTCCTTGGTTTCTTGTTCATCTGTGTTGAGACTTGCTCATGGTTGCGTGCTGGAGGCCGTGTTCTAGAAAGTGGATCTTTATACCATAAAATCAAATATCATAAATATTATAGAAGTTTTTTTCTTGAATCGGAAATTAATTATAGATGTACTAATGCACCGGAATGAAATCATACTTTTTTAGATTGTCAGAGACACCGTGGGGGTATTTGTGTTGCTAAGCAGTATCTCTAGGTACGTTATTAATATATGGGCATTCCATGGATGTATGTTGTTATCAAGAAGAAGGTGATATGTACGGTTGCGCGAGATATTGTTGGTAAACCTTGATAAGTTTGGTTAAGTAACCCAAGAGCGTACTTAGGGGTTCATTAAGCAAAGATTTGTTGGCATGACTTTAATGGGAACTTACTACCCATTACTTGTTCTCTTATTACCTTATCTATTACGATATTCTCGTGTTACTGGTATTTAAACATAATTTTATACTTATGTACAATGTCATTGTGATATTAATATTGATGATATCCTTGGTTCTTGGGAGCACTAGAACATTAACCGTAACTCATGTGACAGTAGTATATACACTGAGATATTTCTATTAATCTTTACATAATAAGAATCTTTTACCATAGGAGCATTTCACGTGATTTGATTGACTTGTTAATATTATATGGATGGTTGGATGACCAACTATGCCCATTGATGTACTCACAGGAAAATCGGTTTGTATTATCTTGCTTTACGAATTATTATCGTTATTGTTTTATGTTGTATATGAATTTACACGCTCTACAGGTGCTGCTACGTTTTGGCAGGTGATGATGTCATTGTGGTTTGGTGTGAGATTGATATCGAATGAGGTAGTATCATCTAGGATGTTTCTCTTGTTATAGCATGGGTATCCGGGCTGTGCATTGAGGTTCCAAAGGAAATGATTATGCGTGGAGTATCTCTAGTTACTCATCTATTTTCTGCATTCATTATTGACTGCTAGAATGCTGAATATTGTCGTCGAATTATTTGTATATGCTTTGTTTGCTCAGCCCGTACGGGGGCTTTGTTTTCCTATGTAATGGTACCAGGTTAATCCTAGAAGGTCCAAGAACTGGTACTAGATGTCTTGTACTAGCTGTGAGTGAGAAAAGGTGTTCGAGAAGTCATTTTGCAAATTTATACAGGTGTCTGGTCCTTGTTACATATGTATATATGTGTGAGGTAGGGTAGTCAAAGGGTTTGCACTCATTTGTTGAATTATTTTATGGTGCTTGGTGCATATTCATGATTCATGATGTGATTTTGTTTTCTTTGCATTACGTATTTTTGGGAGAGATATCATAATTGTAATGTTGGTTTAATCCAGTTTACGGGGAGGTTCTTTTAAAATAGAAACTTCAATTTTTAGATAATTGTATGTTCCCATCGAAGAGCTTTGGGGTGCGACACCAATGATCACATCACATATACAGTCATCCCGAATAGGTTCAAGAGTCGCAAACATTATGGAGATCGATTTGTAAGTTTAGATGAAAGCGCCAACAAAAAAAAAAGATGTGTACTCAATGATAGTTAAACTTCTCTGTCCAGTATATTTCCACTTATATTCACATAACCCAGACAAACTGCAGGATCTAAGCTTAAAGTTTGAAAATTGGGTATCTAAACAATAAAACCAGTATATAACATCAAAATAATATGCACAGTTATCAGAAAACCAAGTGCAGAATAGAAAAAAATCTATTAACATGGTGATATTCAACTGCAACTGATATGTGACCATTAACAACCGGCTAATTCATTAGATGTAGAAGTATTAGGTTGAAATAAAGTAAAGCCTGAGGCAAAACCCAAGGGAAAAATTATTAGGAAAGGAAAATCAAGCTTACTGTTAAGGCAAGAAGCTGGGCTTTGGGATTTTTGCTGCCAAGACGCTTCTTTATACCTCGCACAACATCTTTTGCTTGTCTGACACAAACAGAAGACCATCATAAGTTCACAAAAACCAGTGACATATTGAAAGAGAACAATCTACATTAAGTACGAGTACCAGCAATCAGCATGAAGAAAATAAACAAGCTGATATACTTATGACGGAAAATTAGGTAATCCGGGTTAAAAAGACGAGTTTTGAAAAAAAAACTTACGCAGGATCATTATTGCAGATGTCGCAGATCTCGATGTTCATTGCCCAATCAGGACCGATCAGCATATTGCTGGTAGCTCTTTCCACCATCAAATTGACCATGATTTCCCCCTTTTTCCTTCACAAACTCTCGTGAAAAATCAATCGGAGTTGACACCTCCCGCCAGAGAAATTCACAGAAATCCCCTCTAACCTTCCCTTTATGGGTACCGATCGATTGCGTTTATCAGCTCTCTTGAAATTTCACCAGGTTTTCATGGACGGCGAAAAAGGAGTTAACGGCCGCAGAATTGGGAGCGCCGCCGTCTAATTAAGATGGTGGTTTTAAAATTCTTGGTCCCTAAGGTATAAGACATGTCAAAAAAGGGTAGATTACATACCCTTTTTCCGTTTTTAAAATTTATTTTCAATGGTTCTTTAAGTAAGTAATCCAATCTGTGTGTAATAAATGTTTGTATTACTGTTGACCAATCATCGTTAAATAAATTCAAATTTTTATTCATTTTGAAATATTTTTTGTTTTGTTTGCCGATGGCTTGCAGCCCATCTAACATCATGCAATTACGACCTCGGAATTCACGTGTTCGGGTCTCCTTCCCCACCCCCAAATAGTAGTCATAGTTGCTCAAAAAAGAAATTAGATTTTGTTTATTTAGATAACTAAACATCACTGCCATCTGTTTTGTAAACGTAATTTTTTGTATAATGTTTGGTCCAAAATGTATAATTGGTTGAAACTGGTTTATGTTGGTAAATCCAAGTAGCCACTATGAATCCCATGGTGGCTTGCGTGTTTCTGGGATTTCGGTAAATGTTTGGATAATGTTCTGTGTGATGCATCTGTTTGAAAGAACAAGCACATTTTCGAAGGCTCGTTTCTGATGTGATCAGTATGGTGGATAACATCAAGAAGTATAGTTAGATGTGGATCAAAGCCAAGTATTTTAATTCTTTTAATTATTCTTTGAACGATTGATTTTTGGAGCCTAATTCGTATCTTAAATCTGTGTAATATTTTGTGTTTGATTGGTTTGTATTCTTTCATAAATTTACTTATTAATATTTATTATTTTACTTCTCAAAACAAATGTGATAATAATCCAAAAATTCCCCGAGAAGTAAAAAACTAATAATAAATGTAAGAAAACGTTATTATTATTCATAATCTAGAATGGAATATTTGTTTTTATCATTTATCATTAGGAAAGAGTGCGTATGCTCGAATTTGAACTTGAGCTTTGGAGTTCAGCTACATTGATATGATTGAACACTAGAAGATTTATTGCAGTCGAGATTTTCAGGGCAACGAAATCGATGCAATGCTGAAATTTCTACGATCAATTGCTCCAATAACGACTCATTAAACAAATTTCATTTTAAATATATCTTATGATTCACATTCATTCATGAATTATCTTATGTTTACCAGTCACTCAAGATTAATCTTACATTTTCGATCTGCAAATTCAAATATTTGTTTGTTGGATGTTACTTTGATCACTCACATTTTCAGATCTTTATGCGTTCATTGTTTCTCTAATCTCTTCTATCCAAATATCAATGAGTTACCCGCAACTTTTAGATACTAGACTAACAATCTATTTAGGCTGCGTTTGGTTTGCATGATTAGGATGGGAAAATGGTCTAATCCAGTGTTTGTCTCGGTGTTTGAAAAAACTACGTTTTCCCGAAGGCTCGGTTTTATTCCATGTTCATGCCCAAGTGCCCATCTGCACAGCCAGAGGCGGAACCAGGGGGGTGCGCAGGGGGGCTGCCGCACCCCCAGCTAAAGTGGTTTTATATATGTGTTATGCTACTCATACACTAAAAGGCATTGTGGAGTAGTGGTTTGCAGCGTTATTTGTCCTTGACTGACCCGAGTTCGATACCTTTACACTGCATTTCTGTAACATTTATTTTTTCCTTCAGCAAAATGTGTTGGCTAATTTAAAACATAATATAAATTAATTAAAAAATGGCAAATTGAAAAGCTTTAACGGAAAATAGTGGAACGTGCACACATGCACGTTTTTCACTTAATTTTGTTCCTTTTTAAAAAAAAAAAATTCACCTTTTATTTTAAAAAAATTTGGTTGAAAAAAATTTGACTAGTCATAAAATATACATTTGAAATATACTTTTGGTAGTCTATAAAATAAAGTCCAAATAAATTATAATATAAAAACATTAACATACATACATAATTATCAATTTATAAGTTACTTAATTAAATAATTAAAAACTAAATTATCTTCATTTGCTCAAATTTAATTATTTAGATATCAATAATTGGATTATCTTGATTAAAATATTATTTTTTATCCTTTTATGAAAATTTGATTGCTATAAATATACGAGGGATGAAGTATTGAATACTTTGGTAATATATTTTATTACTATTATTTTTCGATAATTTATTTTATATTATATTATTTATTCTGCTAAATTAATTTTATTTTTATAATCATTTTTTTATTAAAATATATGTATAAATATAATATTGATTGTTATTTTTTACATCTATGTCAATTAAATATTTATATATTTTTTGATAATTAATTATTTGAAAATGTTAATTTCGCCCCCCCTAAATTATTTTCCTGATTCCGCCCCTGTGCACAGCGAATCTGAAAGAAAACCACCATGATCATTTTGCCCTTTAAAAACCCAATGTGAATACGCCTTTTTTCATAATACTGTAGTTTATTTAGCTGCCAAAATTGTTCGCATATAATGTGCAACCATTTACGTGGGATCTTTTAGAAAAACTTCAGATTATTGTGAGCCACAGAGCAAGGCAAAAACTTGAGATCTTGAAATTGCTAGTTTGCTTAAATCTTCTTCCTTCAGGTAAATCCTATGGGAAGATCCATCTCCTTAGTGTTTTTTTTACGGTTATGTGCTTTCACCTTTGTTTATGAAAGAGGATCTACCATCGTGTATATTTTTTTATTAGAGCAAAGAATGATTTATTAGGCTACTGTTCATATTTTGTAAAAATTATTAATCTAGTCTGGAAATGATGACAAAGTTGAAGGTTATTATATTGTACATGCATCTTTTTTGCTCACAAAATTTTCATTTTTGAATGCCGTAAATTTGCTTATTTTATCAGAAACTAGCTTCATTTGGATTTTGGATTCAGTGTTCTTTCCATTTTTTGAATTTGCAAGAAACAGTTTATGTGATTTTATAATGCTCTTTTAGAATTATTTTATGAATTTGGTTCATGGATTTTAGAATAACTGATGGAAATTCTTAGACTGTTCTAATATTTAATTGGTGGTTGTCTTAATTGTATTTAATTTTCTCAGTTTTCAAAACAACAAGAAAACATAAATTTATATGTTTTGTATTTGGACATATATCTTAGAAGCACTACTGTCTATGGCTGTTTTTTGTTTGTTTTACTCTATTTTATGTAATATAAGTGTTATAAGGTCTAATATTTTTTTCATTCATTATCTTTGGTGTGGTAAATCTTTCACAATCTCAGATTTAATGCTATGAAAGCAAAATCCTCAAACTGGTGTTCTCAGTTGAATTTAAATCGAATTTTGATATTTACTTGTTATCTTCCATATAGCTTAATGGTATGGTAGACGAATTTGTCAATAGAACATGAGAAACTGGTTATTAGATTTAGCTCGTAGCTTCCCTCACTTCAAGGAAATTAGAATGGATCATGAATCGAGGGATTTTCAATCCCATCTAATTTGCTTGGCTTCAGGCAATCTGCAAGCCAAATCTATTCAGCTCTCTGTTTTTAATGTTCATCTCAGAATCACCAGCCTCAGATTTTGCATGCAAATTCTCTCCATTTTCTTCTCCATTAGAAAGTGTAATACCATATATTAAACCCTTGCTTTGTGTTAATTTCAACTTTAGAAACTATTGTGAGATGGAGGAGTGACAATTCATGTTATCCTTTTTTTTTTCCCGAATTTGTGCTATAGGCATTCCTTGAAGTGGTTTTTCAAGTTAGAATTGACCTGAAAATTTGTTACTAACTCCCACAATTTTTATTGGCTACTCAAGGAAAGGAAAATTTGGAAAAGGTTTTGGTTATTTTTCTTCGATCATCTAAGATTCATAGTGAAATTCTATTTTCGTTTATTGTTGGTTTAATTTTGGAATTTTTAAGTATGCATGCATATCATTTTCATTTTCATCAAATTTTATTCTGTTGCACGGTGTTAATATTTTCATGTAATCACATTGTTTCATCATTTAAATGAACATCCCAATGCATAACTATGGATCATCAGCACCAAGGGCAAATGGGTGTTACGATCTTGCAAGGAGGTCATCATCACCAAAGACCCAGAACAATAATGTGAAGGTGCCTTCTACGCCAACCCATACTCCATCCTATCAAAGAACTGATACTTTTCTGATGCTGATTTTCCCTAGTTGCGTTGATATTTTGGGAATTTTTTAGAGTATGTTTCAGAGAAACATTTGTGCTTCACAGAATGTTTTGGTGGGCTAAGGCATCTTCTAGGACTTCAGTTGGTTTAGTTGTGCACGTATGATCTGACTATACTTTTGCAAGAGCTTCGTGTTGGCTAATCAGTGCATGATTGTTCAGATTCTTCATGTTCTGGTTGCTGGGATTTTATTTCGCAAGTTTATAACTCTAAGTTCGAACTCAATTTTAGTTTTTTTAGTTTTTATTGCTTATTGTTAGTTCTTCATCGTTGTCTCAGGTAATACCTTAGAAGTTTAGGGGTGATTTGTGTAAAGATTGGAGTACCCCTTGTTAAGCTCTATAGGTTGCATTAGACCCGACCAAGGGTCATCATCGACCTTGAACCAGCCCGGAATCGGCCCGTGGTCAACGGGCCGGTTAACCGGGTCAATGGTTCGAATGGTCGGAACCGTAATCGGCCCATCTATAGAAGAGCCGATTAAGGGTCATGATTTTGCTAACCCGTGAACCGTCGGTTAACCGGCGGTTCAAAGGTTTATTTTAATTTTTTTTTACATTTTTAAATTTAAAATATATATTATGGTGTATATTTGAACTAATGACCTCCAATTTTAATAATTAGCTTCAATCACTAAGCTATAAGAGCGTTGTTGATCTAAATATAGTGTTATAATATATATATATATATATATATATATATATATATATATATCAACCAAACAAATATATCTTACACATTTTATCTTGGCTTGAATTTATTTCACGTTATTTTATGTTTAATCTATGAATGAAAACACATTCATACACTTTTTACACTTTATTTCAAATTTTAATAATATTTTAATTTTTTTAAAAAATAAGGGTCAAACTGTAACCGTAACCGTTGGTTAACCGTAACCGAAATCGGAACCGTAACCGACGGTTCATGAACCGTAACCGTAATCATCAAGGAAGGTTAAGGATAAGGGTCGATGGTTTTCGAACCATCGAACCGACGGTTCTGAACCGTCTAACCGGCGATTCTGAACCGTGGTCGGGTCTAGGTTGCATCATAAATAATTTAATTAACTTTAATTTAATTTAATTAATCATATAAAAAATGAATAAATTAAATATCTTATTTAACATGTAAATATGTTAATAAATTTATAAATAAATATTTGATAGAATATAAGAATTATTGTAAATGAAGTACAAGGAAATATCTGCTTAAATAAAGTTTTTTTGTATTTTATATTGATGACAATGCTGTTAAATAAAATAGTTGACATAAAATAATAAACAGAAGTTAAAATCATTCAAGGGTATTTTTGTTATTTTATGATTAAATATAAATTTATACCATATATTATCAATGACATCAAACACAGTATTACTTATCATATTTTACTAATCATACGCATCAAACACAAAATAATTTATCCAGTACTTTACTTATCATTTCATTATCAACTTTTTTATCTATCCATCAATTATCTTATTACAGCAATCAAACATAGCCTTATATGATTAAGTTGTTTTGTTTTATTGTTGTGAGATAAAAACAATATATAGTTTTTAAGTTGGCGATTAATTCGAGACAAAAATGTATTCGTATTTGATCGAAGATCGGCACAAATACCAAGGTGGGGTAGGATGAAGTGGCCAACGGTTGGGTGGAAGACTTGGTTATTTTGATGCTGCCATCAACTTGATCATCGTGTCTATGCTCTTTTATGTTATGCTTTGTGATTTTATATGTTTCAGCTCAAATTTGACATATAAATGATCTTTTGAAGGGTCTCGAGTGATAATATGTGCTATTATGGATCAATAAAGGTGAAAACCCTCGAGGAACCATTTGGATGGATGGGTTTGAAGCTATGAATTTCAAATCCATACATTTGACATATAAATAGTATTTTGAAGGGTCTCGAGTGATAATATGTGCTATTATGGATCAATAAAGGTGAAAACCCTCGAGGATCCATTTGGATGGAGTGATTTGAAGCTATGAATTTCAAATCCATTTGATTGTTTGGATGAATTTATGTTGGTGGATTTCAAATACATCGCTTTCTTAATTTATGTAGATGTACTGATAATTATGATGGATTTGAAATGCACCCAAAGATGAGTGTCATTTCAAATTCATTATTCAAATCCTTCTCCAAATCAAATCCATCAATCCAAACACAATATAAGGTTAGTCATTTACATATTTTATTTTTACAGATTTCGATATCAGCAATTAGGTATAATAATGATTTCCACTAAAAAAAATTTAGCAATAGGCCTGTGCATTCGGTCGGTTCGGTTACCGACCGAAACGAATTTCTGAAAATCGAACCGAACCGATTTTTAAAACTGTAACCGAACCGACCGATTTATTTTTCGAAACCGAACCGATAAAAAATCGGTTAATTCGGTCGGTAACCGAATTAACCGATATTTTTTTAAAAATATAAAATAAATTTTAAAAATTAGATAATGTGATTTTAAAAATTAAAATAATTTGATTTTAAAAATTTAAAAAGTAAAATTTAAATAAAGAATGATATTAATTGATTTTTTTAAAAATAAAAATAATTTATTTTTTAAAAAAATATTAAAAATGTAAAAATTTCAGTTTATTCGGTTAACCGATATTTTTAAAATGAAAATCGAAACCGAACCGAATTAATCGATTTTTTAAAAAACCAAAACCGAATTTCCGAAATAACAGAACCGATTTTCCAAAATATTTCGGTTTAACCGAACTTTTGCTCACCCCTATTTTGCAATATGCAGCGTTGGAGCTAGGGGGTGCTACGGGGCAACCACACCCCACAGAAAAAGTGTTTATAATATATATGCTATACTAGTTTGACGTCAAAGTTGTTGCAAACTAGTTGTTAGTAGTCTTGTTTGGCAAAGTGGAGATGTGAGTTCGATTACACTTCAACACAGAATGAAGCATTTTTTTTCTTGGTTTGTGTTGCAAAAAAATTGCATGAATAACCGTAAAAAAATTACCTTTAACATACATACTCATGATATATTTACAAAATTAATATTATTTTTAGCATCTTTTTTTATTAAAATATATGTACAACTATAATACTGGTTATTATTATTATTATTTTACATATCTATGCCAATAACATATTTATATAAACATTGAATCATTTAATTTTGGCTCCTCCGAATTTATTTTTACTGGTTCCGCCCCTAGCAATATGAAATCCACATTTGGAGGAATCCTTGAGGAAGCCATAAGAGATATAAACAGTACTGCAGTAGGCTCGAATAAAAAGAAAAATTGTGACAAAATTATCAACAACGATTTTAGTGATTTAAACTGGCTAAAACTTTACCTTCACATAGATGATATTAGTCTATGACACATTCTTATCAGTTCATTTATATTAATAAATTGAATCAAGTTCACATAATCAAATTGCCCTCTGTAGTTATGGGTATGTTCAGTCTCGCAATACATAGAATATAAGTAAAAAGATTCATATAATAATAAATTAAAATGAAATGTCACAGATTATGTATCATCATATAATGATTATTGAATGCCAGATATCACACTTACATATTGCAGTATTAAGGCTTTACACGAACTCTTCTCTACCTGTTACCATGCAAATCTTCACCAAATAAGAACAGAGGGGACTAGTACAACAATTATTACCTGCTCGAAACTTTTCCAGTTTATCTTCCAGGTGTTCCACATTCTTCACTAAAATCAAGTATTCGTCTCTCCATCTGTGAAGGAAGTTTTGGAGAAAAAACAGTTACTTGACAATTTGGAGAAGAGTCGGCAGTGTAGGAAAAAAACTAGATTTTTCCTTTGATGGACAATGTGATGTATAACTCTCACCACCTTGGAAAGTAATTCACAAACATCACAGAACGAAACAATTTCAAACACCAGCACAAGATAATCGATAATGCTTAACTGATGTGATATTGCCAGACCTTCTTACATATTGGCAAAAGGTGTATTCTCGCGCTTGAAGTTCAAGATTTTAATGACAATTAGCATTTCCCTAGGAGAAACTCTTGTAACCCTCACTGGGTAACTTTGAAGGGACAATACAAGATTTAATTGTTAAGGATATTAGATATATATATTAATATTTGATTTAATATTATTTGATTTATAATATAGATGGTAATTAGTATATTTGACAGAATCTTATGGATTCTTAGGCTGATTCCTGGAAATTCTTATTGTAATATGATCCTCTATATAACGGAATGAAAACCCTATTCAAAAGGGTATTGAGCTGGGAGATTTAGATTTATTGACATTAATAACATCTATAATTTTGAGGGGGAACCATCCCTTGAGTCTACCATTGCTCCGCCTATGACTACAGACAGGGACGGAACTAGAAAAAAGTTTTGGGGGGGCGAATTTTTTTTGATAATATTTGAGGGCTAAAAAAATTTGGGAGTGCAAAAAATATATATATATATTTTTGACAAAATAAAGTTTTTTTTTGGAGGTCTTATCGAGATTGAGATTATACTTATTTTATTTATAGATCAACGATTTACCCGGTGTAAGATATCACATTGTTCGAGGAACCCTAGATGCTGTCGGAGCCAGCCTTCAAAGGAAAGAGGTACAGAACGCACTGGAACTCGAAAACTTGCCTTTTCCGTCAGCAATAGGACCACTCAATGCTGCATTCTGTGAACGTGAACCATTTTCAGTCGTAAGTCAGGCTACTGACTAAGGCATTTCATCCGCAACATCAGCACATCACTATACCCAATTTCTAACCCTACGAAAATGGCCCCTGACTACAGACACATAACATGATGGCTTGAACATTTCCTGTGGAGAAACTTCTGTAACATTCGTCGAGTGTAATATTTAACTTTGGTAAAGCTTGGGAGGGGGGAGGATGCTATCCCTCCGGTCCCCGTTTCTTTGGCCAGGCACAAAAACATTATGGCTTAAGACCAGTTGATGATACACACACCAAGTTTTGAAGTACCAAACAAAGAACACAAAGAGAAAAAAAGGCAGTTTATCAAAACAGTCCATAGCAAACGTACCATAAAAGTTGAAGCTGAAAGGGAATGATGCTCTGCCTGAATGTTTAGATTTTGGTTGTTCTCCTTTTCTGCGCATTTCGCCTTCAATATTGTTTCTGGAGTTTCATCTCCCAAAACCTCCTGAGCATCAGAGAATGAACCAGCTGTATGCTCTCCTAATTGCTTCATTAATCCAATGGCATCGAAACTTCTGTCACCGGGGCTTAAAATGTAACCAATGTCCTACAAAACTTCCCAATTTGAGAGGAAATAAATTATAA
The DNA here is from genome assembly GCA_907163345.1 of Haberlea rhodopensis. Lineage (NCBI taxonomy): Eukaryota > Viridiplantae > Streptophyta > Magnoliopsida > Lamiales > Gesneriaceae > Haberlea > Haberlea rhodopensis. Next base: position 2,248,948 of record CAJQUN010000017.1, read on the forward strand.
AAATAAAAATTAAGGGTTTGACTGAAAAGATATCTTTAACCTCAATCATTATATCTGTATCAACTCTGGGCCCTGGCACAAAACTGTTGATAAACCAAGGGGATTTCCATGCAGAAGGAGATTCTATACTCCTCTCGAACGGGGTGCCTACAAATCTAAAGGAAAAAAAACAATTTGACACCATGGCCAATATAAAAACAGTTTGACACCATGGCCAATATAAAAACAAATGGGATACATTGAAGTAACAAGCACAAAAATAAAACAGAATAAAGCAGGAAATGTAACTCATCTTACAGGTTATTGTTTTCAACAGCTACACCTTTGCCAGAACTTTCAACTTTCTCTGAAGGACTCATGGATTGGAGAGATGTAGTTATGACCACAGTAGTACCATCATTTTTTGCAAGCAGACGAGGAGAACAAACAACAGACAAATATGGTGTTTCAGACGAAGATATGATAGCTCCGTGTTTTGGTACAATATCTAGTCTTCTAGGATACTGATTTCCTAGAGATCTAGCACTTGGACCAATTGATCTATCGCTCTTACTGCCAAATGGATCAGGAGAAAAGAAGCGCATGTCATTCATATCATGTTCAACAAGGATTCCAGAGAACTCCTTTTTCTGTCAAAAGGGAAGTAGGGATCATGATTTTAAGTTAACTTTAAAATCAAACTTTAGAAACTCAACAAAAGTGAAACACCTGGGAAGCCTCACAAGATTTTAAGTTAACTAGACATTCATGTGCATGTTGATGCACTCATGACAAGTTAACAATAACAAATCAAGAGCTCGAATTATTTAAGAATTAAGCAACTATTTGGATTTGCAAGATTCAGGCATTCTAGAGAGAAAAGAACCAAAAATAAATAAAAAATGAGACACCAACCGTTTCCACTGCATCACTGCTTCCAGCCTTAGTTTTGACATCTGTGATAGAAACCTGTTCGGTTGGCTTTTTAACATCAATGCGATGCAATTCTTTCTGTGACATTTTGCTATCCGAAATGGCATTCCTTTCATTTATTTCCTTTTTCAATTTTTCACAAGCTGGAGCCATGTTTTCTTTTCCTACACATGATGTTTCAAAGTTTTTGTTGCCGTTGGATGATATATTTGGCATTGACCATTTATGGTTTACACATGAATCAAACATAACCTCTAACTGGGAAAAATCATTGGTCAGGTTGGAAAATGACTCTTGCTTTGAATCACCTCCAAGCTTCTTTTCACCTCTCTGTTCAGACAAAGGAGACACCAAATCACGGTGTCTTTTTTTCAGTATTGATGGTGTTTTCATGAAAGATTTGGTGGCACTTTTCAGAACAGCATGTGGACTATCATCCCTTGTTGGGGAATCCCACAGTTTGAATGGAGTCAAAGAAGATATCATTAGTTGGCGAATGCCAAGTGGACTGTACTCTTGATGCATGTCACTTCCAGATTGTATAAGATCACAACTAAAGAAAGGTATATCTAAGCTTGGAAAGCGAGGAGGCTCATAAAATAAAGCTCCTAAATCCTGATGTTCATTGGTTGTAGCAGGATCTTTGTCCCCAGAATAATGATTTTGAGAATCATCTGATGCTGTCAAAACAAAATCATTGGCCGGAACTAGTGTTGATAACCCCATTGTCTGACTGGGCATATCTTCGCTGGGAGAGCAATCATAATATTTGGCATTTATAAAACCTGCATCCGTGCCAGGTTGAAGAGATTCTTGCTCTATAATACTGATCGAAAAACAATTATGCTGATTTGACATCATATCAAACATAAGTGAACCATCATCAGAAGGAAGTTGACTAGGAACATGGAGAGATTGACTATATGAGATTCCAAGCATATCAGATGACATATAACAAGGCTGTGAAGTAAAACTACCATCTTCGGGGATCTGAAAATTTGAAGAGTCGTAAAGCAATGGTTCTGGAGCTCCATCAATATGGGAAATTACATTTTCCGAGGGACAGTATCCATCATGGCCCACAAGAGGGTAAATCATTCTACAATCTGAATCAGCTACAAAATTCAGAAAATCAGAATTCACCATAGCGTTTTCCATTGAAGTGGATGCACCCAAATTCATAGGAGTCTCTGGCGGAAAGGGTATTGTTTCATGGTTATCCATGACACTCAAAGATGACAGAAATTGTCCAGACGATTCTTGCCCCAAATCCAGCAAAGACATGTCAAGTAGCGCATTTGGGTCAAATTCACAATCTTTTCCGGGAAAAGTCGCCCGATCTAAAGAAAAAACATGTTCAAGGAACTTAGAAGTACAACCCGATTCATAAGGAACTTCTGGTATGGAATACGAAACTTCATGAAGTGCAGGACGATAATCTTGAGAACATGGCACTGTACTGGATTCTTCAGTCACTCTGAAATTCCCTCTATTAAGTTCTTTTGGCGAATTAACCACATGATTCGAGCATTGCGACAAACCAGCCATAACTGAACCTTGACTGCACTCAGAAACTTCTTCCAATTCGACTCCATCTCTAACACTACCATCTTCACTACTCTGTTGTGCTTTACACGAAGACGATGCGGCTGAATTGTGTGCATTAGTAACAATAGGTGGACCTTGGAACCGCGAAAGTAAACCTGATGCCAAATAAATGTCTATCTTTTTCTTGACAGAGCTATTCCAATGATTTTTAATTGCATTGTCTGTCCTGGTGACACACACAGAACTCTCTTGAGTAATTAACAAAATACACAAATGATTTATAGGTAATTTACATGTGAAAGCTCATATTCTCTTAACAGCATAACATTATTCTTGTTGTAACTAATATGCATTCACGTACCTCCCAGGTAAGAACTTAGTCAACTCTGCCCATTTATTTCCATGAATTTGGTGTGCATGAATCAAAGCCAATTCCTCATCTTGTGTCCAAGCTTCTTTATTTATGTTAGGATTAAGATGATTATGCCATCTGCAAAAACAAACACTATTAATAGATAAAGCACTATGCAGAGACAAGATATAAGAAATGGAATCGTATCCTGCAGCTTTTACAGAGAAGATATAAGAAATGAAATTGTGTACTGAAGCTTAAAGACAAGATTCAAACTTTTTACCTTGATGGATTGAATTTAATCCAGAAATGAAGCATAAATATTATATACCTTCTTTTGTTCATAAACTTTTGAAAGCATGTAAACAGAGAGTTCTTTAATAAAGAAATCTTTATATGAACATCAAGGGAAAACTCTAGAGATCAAGAGAAACTCCTACAAGTTTACCTTTCCCGACACTGTTTCCCAATCCGTCCAGGGAGACTCTGTGCAATGGTAGACCATTTTTTTGGCCCATATTTATTCACTAACTCAATCATAATTTCATCCTCCTATCAGATATTAAAAGGGGTATTAGATGGGCTCTCGTGAAATATAAAAGTAGCCAACGCAAATGAGAACAGGTTACAATCAACTGAGGGTGGGAGAAGGGAGCTAAATCCAGAAGGAAGAAGAAAAAATTCCCTAACCTCTTTTGACCATGGACCTTTGACAAGTTCTGGATTAAGAACCTTCTGCCACCTGTGTAAGCACTGTACATCTGTCCGATCCTGGAAACATTCCGCTGCATATAGTTCACGTGACATTTTTAAAGCCATAACTAATACTGTCTTAATTACTCCTAAAAAACAGAAATGAATATGAAACCAAGTCAAACCCATATGACAGAGTGCGAGTAGAAAAGAAATAGGAGAACACTAATCATGGCCTTAATTAGCATAAACTAAACTTTTATATGAAGTTGAAGTAACAATGTAGACCAATTGGATTTTTGAAGTTGTAACTTGATGCCCATGATCGATTATGATATTGATTCTTGGAATCGGGTGGTTATATATAGATATTGAATGACTTTTCAAGAGCCAGAGATTATTGTACAGTTTGTACTTGTATTGGTCAACTTCCAGGTTCATGTTGAAGTATGAGTACTCCACCATAGTTTATTACTTTCACTGTTATACGAGTTACAATGTTACAATGGTACATTTTTATATGTTGTTAGGTCTCCTATGATGATGCAGACATGTGTTTAATGTTGTTAGTCTGCTATGGCCGTGCAGAAATACATTGTTATATGTTGTTAGACTCTTATGGCGGTGCATACATGTGTTGTTATACATTATTAATCTGCTATAGTACTACTTAAGTATGTCGTAAGTTGTTGGTCAGCTTGGTGGTGCAAATGTCCGATGTGATATGATGATAGTCTGCCAGGGTGTCGCTGACATAAGTTGTTGATTGGCTATTGTGTGTCGGTCTATCCTGTTGTGTGTGATCAGTTGCTACAGTGGGCAAACATGAATTTTAGTACTAATATGGCATATTGAAGAGGGTGATGGTGATTAGAAACAGTCGAGGGAATTCTTACTCCGAATTAATTGATTCATGGAGTAATACTTTAAGCTTTGTGTAGTTACTCTTTTATTAACAGTCTATTTTATTATGTTTGATGATGTTGTACTTGTATACGTGTACTCCTCACCCATGTGGGATTGTTTCTATTGAAACAGATGAAAGGACTGGTCAAGAGAGGTCTAAGCAATAGAAGAAGAGACATAGAGTCGAGTTTGAAGTGTAGGTGTGGATATGGGAGGCGTATAAGCAACGATGTAGGTACAATTACTCTAACTGATGCTGTTAATTGTATTTTGATCAGGCGCCACAAAACCAGAGAATGTTTAAAACAAATTTCTAGTCAAATCAGTAATAAATGACAAAAGGCAGCAGTTGCAATTGTTTTGCTACCTATCTTTTTCCAATTTTTGCCTTTGAAACGTTGAACAGCCATGCACAATACTTCATCCTGTAAAAAATAAAGAAAAAAAGATATATAGGATCACAAAATTAAACAATGTACGAAAGACCAGATTTTAAGAAAGGACCCCACACACCATTAAAATTATATCAGTGAGCATTGTTACAAGTGAATGCAAATAAAACATAAAGATGACCTTTATCAAATGCTATTGAGTAGAATTAATTAGCATCAAACCAAATATCTCATACAACTCAGCTTTTAAATGTTGGCATTTAAGATTAAAACAACCAAAGACTCTACAAGGATAGGTATCTTATGAATGGTGTCAGTCATGGTGAAATTCTGCCTTCCACATATGGATCACGTTCTTTGTGTCTCCAAAACCACGATAAAATACAAGTGCTCCACAATAATTCATTCCTAATGGAAATTTAAACAACTTTCTTTCAGTTGGCTCAAATTTGAGGCAGGTAAAAATGTTACCAGCCAAATTTCGAGACCAATTCTTATTTTTTTCAGTTATCAGTAACAAACACCATGATATTGGGTGGAACCCAAGAAATTGTAGACGGTTCTCATCCAGAAAAATAAAATAGAAACGGAATGTGACAACATCGATTTGGAAAGACCTCCATACAGTTGTTTGGTAGAAGGAAGAGAGATACGGCGGAAAAACAATTTTCCCAAATAAAATTCATAAAGCAATGTGTATTGCAGGGTTGCAATTTACACGGAAATTTCTTTATCAAAGATAAAAATAAACATGTCAACACAACAAAAAAAACATGGCATCCAATATAAGTTCCATTTTTTTAAAAATACATGCACATAAAATAAATTCTGGAATCATGGGTTGCTGATATGCATAGATATGTTTACACTACCGAAAAAGATTCTAACTGACCTCTTCCGCAGTCCATTGTCCCTTTGTGGAACGCCTTGTAGGACCACTTGTCCTCCTGCTAAAAATTATACGAATCTCAAAACATCTTTTTAAAAAAAAAATAACGAGAGCATCAACCAGAATTAAAATGCATTGAAGAACCCAGAAACATGTATGAATTGTAAAAGTATCTACAAAAAACAAAAAACTCTTCGTTACCCATGTAAAGGTCGAGATCTTTGCAGACCATCTCTGCAACCATCTGGAGTTGTGGTTCTTATCATATCACTTTCCATGTTCACTTAACAGACACGTTGATTTATACACGTAAATTCCCACGAGATGGTAATTATCTCCGAAATGTCTTTCCCAGATCATTATATGCTACCTGAAGATGAGGTGGGCGATCTAATAATCCAGGATGTAGTCAGAGGCTTCCTGATAGACGAAAATCAAATAAGAGAAAAGTCAGAATGTCAATAACTAAACCCAAATGCATAATATAACTTATGATTTGGAAGATTTCACTAGGCATTGTTCTCTTTTTCATGCTTAATACATTCTACTTCAGGAAAAGTATGTCCTCACATGTAAAGAAAAGGGCTATGGGTCACAAGATTATATGCATTAATTATTCATTCATAATAAGAAACTGATTATATCAATAAAATAGCAGTACATCTAAATCGTTTTGAGACTTTATAACCTCCGATTAACTTAAAATTTTGATGTGGCCAATTACAGCAAAAAATTATTTCACAATTTGAATTTTGAAGTGAAAGAAATTCAAATTTCAAATATCACCAGCTGACTTCCAGATTGATAACATACATTGTAGAAAAAGCAGAGAGTAATAAAACTGGACATCCAATAATTGCAATAAAATGAGTTCAAAATATTTAGGCCAAACTACACCAAATTTATTGGGTGAACCTCTATCATTGCAGCTCTCTATGCACGAATACACTAAAATTTCCATAAACAATTGAAATCTTTCATTAAAACTTAAGAAAAAGAAGGTAAATAATCGTCATAAATTACAACAATTCATTTTAATGCTCCTCACCAACGTAAAAAAGATATTTCACAAAACTCCAATTAGTGGAACTGATTAAGAAGTAGTTTATTTTTACAAAAAACAAAAAATACTACATAATTTTGACCAAATGCCAGCCAACAATTAAAAGGGACAAAAAGGATTCCTCAATTATGCAGTAAGCTCTAGACAAAAGGGAAACTTAAAATAAAAGGTCAAGATGGAAACTCAAACTAACAATAAAAGAACCAAAAAAAACCAATTGACATAAACTCACCACCGCAAATACGTACATACTTTGAAACATAAACTCGAAACCCAAATTTAATATCAATTTAGGGTTTCGATCGTGAAATCCACAAATCACCGGGCACAAAATACCATAAGATTCAACTAAAAGAATATGGAAATGCCGTTTTCATAGTTTTTATTGAAAGTAAAAGGTCCAACAAGAAGTCAGTCTTGCCAAACCTAGCTTGACGAATCACAATCGAACTACTGAAACACTCAAAACAGATGCGCTTTGGGAGCCGATTGCTTCAAATACATTTTCAGATCCAAGATCAAGATTGTCTGCAATCCAATGATGAATTTAGAGAGAGAGAGAGAGAAACAAGTGCGAAGTGTGCTTTGAATGCGTGAGCTGTGTGTTTGTAGAGAGAATAAAACAGTCAGAAATTCAAATATAAAAGAAGCGAGAAGAATTTCAAACTGTTAAAGAATCTCATACTTTTTATTGAAAATAAAAGCTCCAAACAAGAATTCAGTCTCACCAAACCTAGCTTGACGAATCACAATCGAACTACTGAAACACGCAAAACAGATGCGCTTTGGGAGCCGATTACTTCAAACACATTTGCAGATCCAAGATCAAGATTATCTGCAATACAATGGCGAATTTAGAGAGAGAAACAAAGGCGCAGTGTGCTTTGAATGCGTGAACTGTGTTTCTAGAGAGTAAACAGAAATTAAAATAAACGGTCAGAAATTCAAATATAAAAGAAGCGAGAAGAATTTCAAACTGTTAAAGAGCGAGCAACTTACTTTTGCAAAACATAACCCAAAATATCATCTATCACGTTTTAAACCTTTTTTTTAAATTGTTATATATCCTTATTGATTGTTCCATTTTTTCTGAATATTGATTCATATTTTTTAACTCCTCAAATCCACTTTTTTCCTCTTAAGTACTCTCAATTTTGTTGAAAATCGCCAACAAAAATGCATGCCCTACACCATCGCTTTTGTTTCATCTCAATAATTTTCACATTTGCTTCATCTCCATTATTTTAAATTTCAAATCTGAAACAAAATTTCTTTTGGCTTATGATTAACGGAATGAAGTTAGACACGCAACGCGTGTGCATCGACGCTAGTATTTATAAAGTTTTTCCCCAAAAGAAAATACATAAATTTGTGGATCATCCTTATCTCAATATTGAAATAAGTTATATTCTGATTATTAAAATAATTGGATATGAAATAGCGATTAGTAAATAATACTATATCTATTTTGATTGATTGAGATTATGATTAATTGATTAAATATAGTTGTATATTTTGACCATCATAATTATTACTATAAAATTGATTTGAGTTCTTATTAGAAAATAAATTACAATTTCATCTTTCAACTATTATAAATTTGAATATCCACGATTATATTGGGGAAAATTATTAAAATAGAGTGTTAGAAGTAGATTAAGAGATCCAAGAAATAATTTCATTTTCTTTTGTATTTCTCATATATCTTCAAAATATGATTTTTCTTGTGAGATAATTAATCCCCTGCGCAAATATAGAATAATAATCAAGAATTTACACTAGCCCATGGATTGATATACAACAACAACAACAATTAATCCGTTAATCTCATGAATTGAAGTAGGCTACATAAAAATAGAAAGAATCAAGTCGGGTCGGACACGTGTGTCAGCCTTCTTCAATCGCTTCTATCGTCAGAATATCCTCGTTAATCCTCTTGAACTCCAAATCTTTACTTATAACTTCGAGTCATGTCTTTTGTGGTCGGCCCATAAATAGACATAAATATGTTAACTCAACCAAGTATAAGATGGGACTGTAGACTATCTCACCAAGTAGTCATTACTAATTGTGCATAAATGTTTAGATATGTCTAACTAAGATATATTTATTTTTAAAATATATGAGCACAGATGAATATCAATAAATTTAAAAAATCTGCCTATATATTTTATCTTTTGCACAATAATCATTCATGGCTACATGGGTTATTGAAGGAGACTAGGGTTTGGCCCGGTCCACTATATTTTAAATTTTTTTTATATAGAATTATAGTTTTATGAATTAAAAAAAAATGATCTTCCTCTTGAATGTTTGTAGCCTTTGTACTCCATATGTTAATTGTTTTGCTCCACTAATGGAAGGATCTAGGATGTTTCAACCATTCAACCAAGAAAATACCATCACACGCTATTTAAGGAGTTCAAAAAATATGGTCCTCAGATTCAATTGTTGTGATTAGAAGAATACCGACATGGTCGACTTCCGTTGGCTTTTTCAACCTTCAAAGTGTTAGAAATTTAACATGAATACTAAATCGATTTTTAATTTATCTAAACGTATGTCACACAAAATCGAATATGCGAAAATAAAAGTTCAAGATCAGTGTTACCTCCAGCCATTGATATGCAGTTTGATCCAGACAGACCTGAAGAATTGAGTCGCGAGAGGGCTCTTCTAAACCTTATGCAATTCTAATAGATGGTGCATTTTATGAAGTGAATTGCTTGGCTTAGGGACCCCCCGTAATGTCCTTTATATATAAGTCTTGACATCAAAGACTTAGAGTTTGACATAGTTACTCCACTTAAAGATAGTGCGTGGTTATCCAGATAAAGCGCAATCTTCTGGATTAAATATTCTTGATATTATCTTAATAATATATTAACCAAATAAATATTAATTATTAACACAAAGTACTTATACTAGTTGATTGGTTTACTGGGAATGCTGCACATCGTTTATATGCAATCAAAGCTCCTTCCCAAGTTATCCAGATATAGTATTGTTATTTGGTTCAAGCAGACACTATTTCTACTACTTGTGTAAGTCATGAATTGGTTAAATAGGCTAATGTTTTTCAGTTTTCTATATGCATAAATAATGACTTTGCCATTTTCTACTATCGTAAATGCTACGCCTTCCTTCGATGCATCATTGTTGGCTATTAAACCTATGGTTCCCTCAGGTAAAGTTATTATTAGTGCAGTGGTACGTTTTTCATCAAAAATTCGAAAGTTTTCCTCGCAATCTTTGCTGCATTGGTTGAGTTTACCGGGACCTTCAACTGTTGTTGTGGGGTTGACATCACCTTCTACAGGTAGTATGTAAGCTTTTGCTAGGATCTTGGGCCTTGGGAATGGGGATGTGTTGAGCTCTTTGCATCCTGGATGCAATGTTGGTCATTTTACATCCCATTCCTACCAAAACGAGCAGTGACATGATCGTCCGCAAGGACGGACCCAGAAAAAAAAAATTAAAGGAAACAAATTTTTTTTTTTTTTGGTTTGGGGGTGACGGGCGCACCCCAAAGCCCCACCCCCCTATGTCCACCCCTGATCGTCCGAGTGATCACGCCGAGGAGATCCTCGGCGCCTATCTAATTTTTGTGTTATCGGGCCACGGGTTGTGGCTATTTACAGTCAGGGGCGGAGCCACCCTTGGACTATGATGGGCTCTAGCCCCATGTATTTTTTTCAAAATAAACAATTTTTTAGTATTAATTTTCAGAAATTTTATTTTTAAGCACAACTTTCTAAATCGTTATAGCCTTTCTAGCCATACCTAATATGACCAGCCTCATCTAATATGGTCAACCCCAAGTAATATTGATCTTGACTCCGCCCTGTACAGTGGTCCGGAATCATAGGAGAACATCAATATTATTGTTGCCCTTTGTTGCTCTTCTCCCGACTTCTCTCAATGGCTTTTCTCCCTACATTTTGCAGTGACTGATCTCCCAATTTGTCACAGAATATCGACTCGTCGACTGTTCATCTGATAATATTAAGCTCCTGCTCTACAACACTTAATTTCATGGTGTTATATTTCCCGACTGCTTGTCATGTAGAGCTTTGAGGCATTGTAGTCGTAAGATTCCAGTGAATTAATTTGAAATTCTTAGGGTCCTAACACGTATTAAGGCGCACAATAAAAACCACCTTTCTTCTTACTCGATGCTGTGTTTTTTTTACAAAAAGATTGTACAGAATGTTCCATTTTTCTAATTATTGGGAGCTTTGTCACCCATTATCTAACGATATCCACTTGAACACTACAAGAGTTATAAACCCACAAAAAATGACTTCAAGTGAAAAGTCGAAGGGATCAAATTTTTTGATGAGAATATCGATTTAATTATAATTTGAAATTTAATGTACTACTTGATAAATTAGAAATTTTAAGGCGATTTTTGAGAATTTTTACATAAAAACTTGGTTTTTGTTCATTTACAAGGGTAATTACTTCAGCTCCCCGTATAATATCGTCGTATTATTTTTGAAATGATGACTTACACTGGTTTGGTTACGTACAACGTAGGGCCAACGAGGCACATGTGTGTTGATGAAGTTCATGGATTTCGATCCTTACAAGATAACAAAAGGACGACCGAATAAGACATGTTTTGAAGTTATATACAAAGATATGAAGTCCAAAGAGATTAATTAAGATATTCTGACCGAAAAAATACTCTTGGAGAATATTGGCCAATGTTGCGACCCGATTTTATTCTTTATATGGTTCTTATAGCCCACCTGAACATTGTGATTAAAAACTTAGTTATTGTTGTACTTTTGTTCATTGGTTGTGTTATTGATGTGATGTCCTATTTGCTATTGTTGGAAATATTTCTCAACTTGCAAATTAATATAATGTTATTAAAGTATGAACCAACATTCTAAAGTGAGTGGAGCTAAGTAGAATATATATAACTTTGTGATATATTACAAATCCATTTCCATGATTTGGATTATATATATATATATAAAAGTATTATTTAAAATACATGATAATGGTATGTATCTCATGAAAATTATAGACACTACTCATACTATAGCAAAATGACGACCGAATAAGACATGTTTTGAAGTTATATACAAAGATATGAATTCCAAATGGATTAATAAAGATATTCTAATAAAAAAAAGCCAATGGAGAAAACTAACCTTATGTGTGCAAGACTTGATTCTTCGTCACCTTAATCCTCAAATGAATCACGTAATTATAAAGTTAACGTTTCTCGATTACAGGATTAAGATACTTTTGATACTGATCAAAAAAATTTCCAAATCTACTTATTACATTATTCCCACTAAATAATGTATATAGCAAAATTTACATCATCTTCTAGCTATCTCTTAGCAGCGAAAGGTAGACTCACAATCCCAGTCTCCCATGCCTAAGAGTTCCTACAGAATAACCATACATCATGAGTATATAGATGATAAATATAACCTGACATCAAATAAAAATGCATAAATATTGTATTGAAAAATACTTCATGTATTTCATGCATTGAAATACTCCTCATAGGTTGTTCCTGTGCATACATCAAATCACAATTTACTAATATGTCATGACATGTCTCATTCTTCATCACGTTATAACGGGACATATATGATATTGCCTTCCCGCTCAATATGTCAGTAGCACAGCCTTCACATCTTCATATTAGCAGCACATATCATATTTTCTGTCCACACGTTATAAACATTATCTCATGCCTCAATAACATCCAATCATAAATGATATGCATACAATCACCACATACGTACATCATATGAATCATCAATACTTGTACGTCCACACGTACCTGTTATCCTTTTCAAAATATAGAAGATCAGGAGTTACTGATTAACCTCCTCTCTAACCTGTCCCCTGGGATGCTTGTTAGGATCGGTCCGGAGTGTTTAGAGGGGGGGTGAATGAACACTCCTTCTAAAAATTAATCCTTCGTGATTTCTTTCGGATTAGTGAAAGAAATCTGTTACTTAATCAATTCTTGTACAAAACAGACCACTGAAAATATAAGTGCGGAACGGTCTGTTCTTGTATGTAAGAACGGCTCGATGGCTAGTGAGAAAGAACGAGTGCATAAATAAGATACACAGGATATGTTTCTGGAAGTTCGAAGGTGGTGTAATCCTTCTACGTCTCCCCTTCTTCCAATTAAGGAAGGTTTATACTAGAAGACTTTGATTTATACAATCCTGTTGTACAAACCCGATTCAGACTGGATTTACCTCACTACCAATCTGAAACTCCTAGTCACTCAATCTGCTCAGACACACTCTGTCTGACAGTTACAATATGTTTCTCATTTCTATTTTCAACACAGAAAACACAAGATGCGCACAATGATCCTAAATGATCAAATGTTACAGAGTAAACGTGCTTAAGAATGATTTCAGCTTGAGAGCTTCTGAACTTGTAAGCTTGTGCTGTTTTTGCTTTCTTGTTTTTCAATTGATCAGCGAATGTCGGTTGTCAGCTAATAAGTTCCTTTTTGTTGCATCCTTTTATAGTTGAATGTACCAACGACATTATTTCCTTTAATGTGCAACTTTGACTCTGCTTAAACACTGAGTAGGCTTCAGTCTCCTTCTTCAGGAAACTTGCCGTTCTGGTTCATACTTTCGGCGACTGTCAGGTAAGCTACTCTTTGTCTTCTTACCTATTATGGCAATCTTCAGTCTTTGGTCCTTTGTAGCATTAATTACAACATTAAATGCTACAATAAATAGCCGTTAATGATTCGGACTGATGAGCCATTCTGTATGTATCCTAAGCTGTTCTGATCTGATAAAGATAGAGATCGATCTGAAGCTACGGTTGAGTCAGTCTGATATTCATCGATCCGGTCTGATAAGTAATGTGACTTATCAGCTTGTTCTGTTGTTGAGCTATCGATCTGGTCAGTCTGATTACCCTCGATCCGGTCTGATATGCTTTGTCATCTTAACAGCTTGATCTGTTTTGGGCGATCGTTCTGGTCAGTCTGATTTCTCTCGATCCGGTCTGATTTGTTTTGTCATCTTTAAAATCTCGTCGATAAGATCCGGGACTAACAAATTCCCCCTTTTTGATGATGACAAAACCTAGCTTCTAAGTCTTTTTAATCAGTCTGAAGAAAACTCTGAAGCGAAAACTTTCGGATCGATTACTTCTTCTTGTTCAAAATAAATGAACATTATTGAGTTGGATCGATTAAACTTTTATTATTAAGCCTTATGTTGAAGTTCAAAATAAATGAACGCAGACTTAATCAAAAGAGGATTTTATTGATCACCAAGAAAATCCTAAATACACAGTCCGAAAAAAAATTATTTTCTAGAAGACTGAGACGGAGGCGGCCTGAAGTCTTTCTTCTTTTCCCCCTTTTTGTCAGCAGCAATCTCTTGAAGAAAGTCGACAACCTGAGCTAGCTGCGCGCTGATAGCGTCAAGACGAACGTCTTGAGCGCGGAGGGAATTGGCAACAGATGCTCTGACTTCAGTGGCTAGCTCGATCTGCTCTTTTCTCAGACTGTTCTTGTAAGAGGCTTGTTGAGAAAACAGATCGTTTATGCCTCGCTGAAGGCTTCCGATACTGGCAGTCATCTTCTCTTTGAAAGAATCAAAGTCCAAAGCTGTAAGCCTCTGACCTTGATGAACTTCGAGAACGCGTTGAGAGAGAGACAGGCAGTTGTCGGAGAGATGCTGAAGAGTCCTTGCCAGAAATGGAGGTGCATCAGAGTGTTGGCTGGGAGAGCGATCTGATGAGGACAAAGCCTGGTCATCGTCTTCAGCAACCGGGACAAGTGAAGATACAGCAGCTTGGTGACTCTCAGACTGGATCAAGGTGATCAGATCCGAAGAAAAAGTGTGAAGGAAAGCCATATCTTCATCGGATTGGACTGGAGGAGTGCTAGGTCTGGAAGGCTCCTCAGTCTGGAGAGCTGCAACAATGGTGGACACCACCAGATCCGGATCGACGAATTCTGAAGCGTCAACTGTTGCCAGTTCTACTGTTGGACTAATTTGAGTACGGGAGGCTGAGGACCCCAAAGGAATGGAGGTTGTTGGAGAGTCCAACAACACATTCAATGGTTCATCATCGGGCACAGACGGAGCATTATGTAATGGCTGCTCCGCTGTCTGGTCTGGTAGTGGCTCTGCAGTCTGATCTGGTATTTGCTCTGCAGGCTGATCTGCTACAACAGAAGGAATAACCTCAATGAAGGGTTCTGCCATAGTCTTGCTTGCAGAGGGATGATCCGGGCTGGTTGTGGGAGTGGATATACTAAGCTTCTGTCGTTGAAAACGGACAGCTAAGTGAAGAGCATGAACATCCATCTCTAATTGAGCAATTACAACCCCATCATCTCTGGCAGTTGGAGCAAGCGGATCGAAGTTCTTTTTCTTGGCAGCTAGAAGCAGATTGGCCAGTCTGAATCTGTGAATAGCCGTAAATAGGTCTTTGCGCTGCACAGCAAGCCGAACATCATCAGTCTCTGTGCCTTTCAGAACTTCCTCTTCCATCTTCTTCAGTCTGCTCAACTTTTCGAAGAATAACTCAATGTGGTTGATAGTCCTGTACTGGACATATTCATCAAAGACCACAATGAGTTCCTGCAGCCTCTCATCAACATCCTCCATAGCGATGTCGATGGCTGTCTGTGCTGCAGATTTTGGTTTAGAGGAGAGGGTTCGGAGAGAATGGCTTTTCCCTTGCCGGTGGAGGAAGGAGACTTGATCCCTGATTGGGTATAATCACCCAACTCAGTGATAACTATTCCTTTGACCGTGGGAGAGGCAGAGGGGACTCGGATAGTGACTTTGGGTGCAAGAGTTGGAGCCTGTGAAGGTTGGATGGAAGGTTGTGGTGCAGGGGTGGCTGTAGGTGGAGGCAATATGGGTAATGCTCTCAGGGGTAAAGGCTTGCTGGGCTTGGTAATCTGGGTTCTTGGCTTTTTGGGAGGTGGCTTTGTTGGTGGTGAGGGAGCAGACTGAGTTTCTTCCGAATCAGTCTGGATGGTCAGTTTGCGCTTAACGCGAGGTTTGCGCGCAGCAGCCTGTTCTTCGCCCTTCTCAATCTTGACAGCAGCCAGAGTAGCGGGAGTGGGCGGAGCACTCTTGGACTTCAGCAAAGCAAGTCCTTTGGAGTTTAAAATCTTGAAGGGGCTGAGAACGGACTGCTTTCCCAGCTCGATTTCCAAGGACTCCAGTGGTTTACTGAGGGGAACAGCAAAGCAGACAGCTTGTTTCGAGGCAATCACTGTTTCCATCAGAACGCCAAACAGAATCACGGACCAGTTCATCTTCTGTCCGGATACGATAGCCGCCATAGCTCTGAACTTCTCTGCGGTCACTGCGTCAAAACTTCCTGCTTTCCCCAACAGAGGCTTGCCCACTATCTCGCACAGCACCTGGAAATGAAAGTGCATTTCCTTCTTCTTGAACGATGGTTGCAGGCGGGAGCCAAGAATAGATATCTTCTTTTGAAGATCTGAGAGTGACGCCTGAGGAATCTGTCCAAATTTCGTAAGTCCGGAATTGGGGAGACCAAAGGTTTTGGCCAGCGTCAACGGCGAGATCTCAAAAGTTGTGCCCTTGATGGTAGTAGATATTGATGTCTTCTGGGAGACGGCATTGGCGAACAGTTCGCGGATTTCTGATTCATAAACAACGGTGCCGCATTCCAGAAAGTTTCTCAGACCAGAAGATTCCAAAGCTCTGAAGATGGATACCATCTCTGCATCTTCTGTCCTGTAGATTTCATTAAACTCAACGGAGAGAGAGTTGTGAGTAATGGTAGCCATTTGATAGAAAGTAAAAGGGTGCAAGGATGAAGGAGAGTGAAAGAGTAAGAAAACAGATAGCGGTAATATGTAAAAAGTGAAATAAAATGAGATGTTCAGCCCGCTAAATATGAGAGAGAAGACACGTGTCTTTATCTCGATGACTGATGAAAAGAAATTCAAAATAAACGGTCAGGATAACATATAGTTAAGGCGGTTAAAATGCGATCAGTCCGGGCTGTTTTTGTGCAAAAAAAATGTATTGTCCAAACAGATTATGGGATAACATCAGATTGACATAGATCGGTCTGAAAGTTCGGACCGGTCTGTGTCTTTCTGAACATTGTATTATCAATCTGTGGTAACAAGAATCTTTAAACGCGAAAGAAAACATAGCTAAACTATTAAGATAAGTCAATTAATCCAAGAATTTGACGAAAATAATTAAACTTATCCTCTGGGAGCGGTTTGGTGAAGATGTCTGCTGCTTGCTGCTCTGTTGAGATGTGCTCGATCCGAATTTCCTTTTTGCCAACATGATCCCGAATAAAGTGATGACGTATATCAATGTGCTTTGTTCGAGAGTGCAAAACTGGATTATACGTTATAGCGATTGCACTTGTGTTGTCGCAGAATATAGGAGAGTCAACAGCTTGGATGCCATAGTCTTTGAGCTGGTGTTGAATCCAGAGCATTTGAGCGCAACAGCTTCCAGCAGCTAGATATTCTGCTTCAGCTGTGGACGTGGCAATCGATGTCTGCTTTTTACTGAACCAAGAGATCAATCTTTCACCTAGAAATTGACATGTTCCACTGGTGCTTTTACGATCAATCTTACAACCGGCGTAGTCTGCGTCTGAGTATCCGATCAGGCTGAAGTTTGAATCTTTGGAGTACCAAAGACCAACGTTCTGAGATCCTTTTAAGTATTTCAGAATACGCTTGGCAGCAATAAAATGTGATTGCTTTGGTTCTGACTGAAATCTGGCGCACATACAGACTGAAAACATAATATCAGGCCGGCTCGCTGTAGCGATTAGTCCTCTATACATGGTTACTTCAACTGCTGTTCCCCCTTCATCTTTGTCTAACTTGATTGTGGGACTCATAGGAGTTGATGCAGTTGAGCATGTTTCCATTCCAAATCTCTTGAGGAGCTCTTTGGTATACTTGGTCTGATTGATGAATATGCCATTGCTGAGCTGTTTTACTTGGAGACCCAAAAAGAATGAAAGTTCTCCCATCATGCTCATCTCAAACTGTCCCTGCATTAGCTTAGAGAATTTCTCGCACAATTTGGGGTTAGTTGACCCAAAGATTATGTCATCAACATAAATCTGAATTAATAGGGTATGTTCCCCCTTAATAAATTTAAAAAGAGTTTTATCTACTGAGCCGATCTGGAAATCATGGTTCAGCAGAAATTGAGATAGAGTGTCATACCAGGCTCTTGGAGCTTGTTTCAGACCATACACTGCTTTATTCAGTAGATATACATGATTAGGATACAAATGGTTCTGAAATCCAGGTGGTTGCTCAATGTAGACTTCTTCCTGAAGCTTTCCATTAAGAAAGGCGCTTTTGACGTCCATCTAATATACTTTGAAGTCTTTAAAAGCAGCATATGCAAGAAATATTCGGATAGCTTCAAGTCTGGCGACTGGTGCAAATGATTCATCGAAGTCGATTCCTTCTTCTTGTCTGAATCCCTGTGCCACCAGTCTGGCTTTGTTTCTAACCACAGTTCCATCTGCGTCTAGCTTATTTCTGAAGACCCATCTGGTTCCAATAACAGGCAGATCGCTTGGTCTGGGGGTCAGACTCCAAACTTGATTTTGTTCGAATTGATTAAGCTCTTCTTGCATTGCTTTAATCCAATTGAAGTCAGTCAACGCTTCATCGATCTTCTTGGGTTCCAGAGTTGAGATGAAGGCAGCATGAGTGAACTCATCCATCATCTGTCCTCTGGTTCTGATCGGTGCAGAGGGACTACCAATCACTAGATTAGGTGGATGCTTCTTAGTCCATCGATAGCTTGACTCTGGATTGTCTGGTACGGTCGGATGAACGGTATCAGCATGATCAGCATCTGCTTTAACATTTGAGTGAGGAACATCCGGATCAGCTCGATCTGGGGAAGCTTCAATGGCTTGATCCGGTCTGTCTGGTACTTCTGGTTCTGGTGGATTGTCTCTTGACCTGTTAGCTACAATCTCATCATCACTGTTAGCTTCGAGATGGATATTTTCCATCTGATTTTGAATTGAATCTTTGTTGCCCTCAACACATAATGATTCATCAAAAACTACATGAACAGATTCTTCTACAGTTAAGGTTCGATTATTGAAAATTCGATAAGCTTTGCTAGTTGATGAATATCCTAAAAATATTCCATTATCTGACTTGGCTTCAAATGCTGTAAGATGATTCTTACCATTGTTATGAACGAAGCATTTGCAGCCAAACACATGAAGGTGAGAAATAGACGGTCTGTTACCAGTCCATATTTCATAAGGGGTGAGATTCAGCTTCTTGTTAATCATAGACCGATTTTGAGTGTAGCAAGCAGTGTTTACAGCTTCTGCCCAGAACTTTTGCGAAATGCCAGAATCAGCAAGCATTGTTCTTGCTGCTTCCTTGAGCGTTCTGTTTCTTCGTTCTGCAACTCCGTTCTGTTGAGGAGTTCGAGCGGCTGAAAACTCATGCTTGATTCCATGATCTTCTAGAAATGATTCAAGATTCTGATTTGAAAACTCAGTGCCTTTGTCACTACGAATCCTGTCTATACTGGATGATTTTTCGTTCTGAGTGCGTTTCAGCAGCTTGATCAACTTCGGACCGGTCTGATCTTTACTGCTCAAAAATATAGTCCATGTAAAGCGTGAGTAATCATCAATAACAACAAGAGTATACCGCATTCCCCCTAAACTTGTTATTGGTATAGTACCAAACAAGTCCATATGCAGTAATTCTAAACATCGGGAGGAGGATTTGGCATTCTTGTTCTTGAAGGATGATCTAATCTGTTTGCCCATTTGGCAAGCTTCGCAGATCTTATCCTTAGCAAAATCGATCTTGGGCAGACCGATAACTAGATCAAGTTTACACAGGCTGGAAATGGTCTTAAAGTTTATATGATTCAAACGCTTATGCCACAACCAATGTTTATTATCATTGTTAGCGATGAAGCAAGTAGGATTATCAGGTTGAGCATGATTCCAGTTAATCTTATATGTATTTCCATTCCTGATTCCTACGAGCATGGTTATACCGTCCGATGATTTAACAGTGCAAGTGTGTTTGTGAAATTCTACAGCATAACCATTATCACAGAGTTGACTTATGCTGATCAGATTATAGCACAGATTTTCAACTAACAGCACATCATTGATAATAATGTTACCATGTACAATCTTACCCTTGCCCACGGTCTTACCCTTTGAGTTATCTCCGAAGATGATTTTAGGTCCAATACATTCTGTCACTTCAGACAGCAGCTCGATGTTTCCAGTCATGTGACGGGAACACCCACTGTCCAAATACCAGTCTGATGCGAGTTTCTTCGGTACCTGTCATCAAAAATAATTATTGTTGGTACCCAATCCTATTTGGGTCCAGAACGGATTAGCCCTTTGGGAACCCACACCTGTATCAGCTTCAATGGCTTGTGTGTGTAGGGTGTGCTGTGTGCTGGTCTGTTTCGATGTTGTGTGTGATAATGTGTGCGCTGTGAAAACCTTTGATTTTCATAAGGTAGTCTATATCTTCGTTGAATCGGTTTTGAGTTATAGTAATTGTATTGTCTTCCTTGCCTTCGATCTTGCACCTTTGGATTTGGTCTGATAGACGCAAATCTTGCTTGTGCCTTTTCTTTGGCTTGGTCAACATAACCAATTCCTTTTCTCAGATTTTGATTCACGTAAGAGACTCCTGTTTGAATCTTAGGTGATTCAGTTTCATATACTGTGCTGGATTTAACAAATGTCATTTGTTTGACTTGATTCTTTACCAGCAACAGCTCAGATTCATCCTTGGTGCATTCTTTGGTGTCAAAGCCTATGCCGGTGAAATCACCGACGTTTCTTTGAACCTCTTGTAATTCTTCCAAGGATGTTCTGGATTTTGTCCATGTTTTCAATATATGTGAGAGCTTAGCATTTTGTGTGCTAATTCTCTTATTTTCTTCATGGAGCTGATCATAAGAGATTTTCAGCTTATTCAGCTCGATCTGGAGATTTTTGCACTCACCCTGCTCAGAGCAGCTTGGTTTGTTGTGCTCATCCATTTGATCACTGATTTTAACTTTATTATTCTCAAATGATTCAGCTAAGATTCTATAATCATTAGCCATGTCTTGCAGTGCGGACATGAGCTCTTCTCGTGTAAATTCATTTGAGTTAATATCATATACCTCGTCTGTCTGACTCATCTCTTCGTCTGCCATAAGACATTGAATATCTTCTTCGCTTTCGCTGGAAGAGTATTCAGAACTTTCCGAGTCTGAGTCTGTCTGAGCCCATTTGCTATTTCCTTCTTCAGCTACTAGGACTTTTTGGGATTTTCCATGATTCTTGCGGTCTTTGTAGTGCTTCTTCTTTCTATCATCACGATGCTTCTCTTTCTGTTCTTCTTTCTTCGGTCTGGTGCAATCTGCAATAAAGTGTCCGGTCTTACCACAATTGTAGCAAGCCTGATCATTAACAGTATCATCTTTTCTTGATTTATAATGATGAGAGGGTTTGAAGTTCCTCTTATTCTTAGACATAAATTTACCGAATTTCTTGATAAATAATGACATCGCATCGTTACTTATCTGTTCAGCAGATCGGTCTGATGTTGAAGCGATCTGGTCTGGAATGGCTGCCAGGGCCTTGTTTGGTTGAGAGATGAATGGCTCTGCTTCACCTCTGCTTATCAGTTCAAACTCATAGGCCTTAAGATCTGCAAACAGATCATGAATTTCAACCTTGTTAAGATCTTTTGATTCCCTCATGGCAATGGTCTTAACATCTCATTCCTTTGGCAGAGCTCTCATCACTTTCAGAGCGATCTCTCTGTTAGAATATTCCTTCCCCAGACCATTCAGTTCATTTATGATGCCGGTGACTCTTTCATCAAACTCATTTTGAGTTTCTCCACTTTTCATCTTTATGCTCTCAAATCTTTGAAGAGCAACAGTTAACTTGTTTTCTTTGGTCTGGTCGTTGCCTTCACATAGCTGTGCTATCTTCTCCCAAATTTCTTTGGCAGTAGAGCACATTTTGATTTTGCTGAACATGTTCTTGTCCAAAGTCTTGAACAAGATGTCTTTGGCCACATTATCGAGATTTGCTTTCTTTCTTTCCTCATTCGTCCAGAGGGATCTGTCCTTTTCTACCATTTGTGGTTCTCCACCGGTAATGGCGACTGCTGTATTTATTTTTTGGATCTTCATTGGTCCATCAGTGATGACGAACCACATGTCGTCATCCTGAGCTGCCAGGTGAGCTTGCATTCTGATTCTCCAGTCATCATAGTCTTCTTTTGAGAACATAGGGATTTTGTTGAATGATGCCATCAACTCGAGTGATTTAGCTGATTAAGATGACCTGCTCTGATACCACTTGTTAGGATCGGTCCGGAGTGTTTAGAGGGGGGTGAATGAACACTCCTTCTAAAAATTAATCCTTCGTGATTTCTTTCGGATTAGTGAAAGAAATCTGTTACTTAATCAATTCTTGTACAAAACAGACCACTGAAAATATAAGTGCGGAACGGTCTGTTCTTGTATGTAAGAACGGCTCGATGGCTAGTGAGAAAGAACGAGTGCAGAAATAAGATACACAGGATATGTTTCTGGAAGTTCGAAGGTGGTGTAATCCTTCTACGTCTCCCCTTCTTCCAATTAAGGAAGGTTTATACTAGAAGACTTTGATTTATACAATCCTGTTGTACAAACCCGATTCAGACTGGATTTACCTCACTACCAATCTGAAACTCCTAGTCACTCAATCTGCTCAGACACACTCTGTCTGACAGTTATAATATGTTTCTCACTTCTATTTTCAACACAGAAAACACAAGATGCGCACAATGATCCTAAATGATCAAATGTTACAGAGTAAACGTGCTTAAGAATGATTTCAGCTTGAGAGCTTCTGAACTTGTAAGCTTGTGCTGTTTTTGCTTTCTTGTTTTTCAATTGATCAGCGAATGTCGGTTGTCAGCTAATAAGTTCCTTTTTGTTGCATCCTTTTATAGTTGAATGTACCAACGACATTATTTCCTTTAATGTGCAACTTTGACTCTGCTTAAACACTGAGTAGGCTTCAGTCTTCTTCTTCAGGAAACTTGCCGTTCTGGTTCATACTTTCGGCGACTGTCAGGTAAGCTACTCTTTGTCTTCTTACCTATTATGGCAATCTTCAGTCTTTGGTCCTTTGTAGCATTAATTACAACATTAAATGCTACAATAAATAGCCGTTAATGATTCGTACTGAGGAGCCATTCTGTATGTATCCTAAGCTGTTCTGATCTGATAAAGATAGAGATCGATCTGAAGCTACGGTTGAGTCAGTCTGATATTCATCGATCCGGTCTGATAAGTAATGTGACTTATCAGCTTGTTCTGTTGTTGAGCTATCGATCTGGTCAGTCTGATTACCCTCGATCCGGTCTGATATGCTTTGTCATCTTAACAGCTTGATCTGTTTTGGGCGATCGTTCTGGTCAGTCTGATTTGTTTTGTCATCTTTAAAATCTCGTCGATAAGATCCGGGACTAACAGTGCTGCTACATGAAATTCAATAATTCCATGTTATAATAAGCTTCATCATAAAATTTCAAGAAATTATATTTTTTTCAAAAATAATAACCCTCGCGATAGATTGGCCGCCAACGCGCGATCGACCGTACCATGCCATAAAATCGAGCAAACTTTTCTGCCCAGTCCGTGATCGGTTGCTTCACATCACACGATCGATCGCCTAACACACGATCGATCGGTCACGATCAAGCGATCGATCGCTCAAGCTTATAACCACCTTACTTTTTTCTTACCTCATGCGATCGAGAAAGGGCTAATAGATGGGTGATTCTGCCATCGGATTCTTCCTTCACCCCTAAAAGGGATTCATGGGGTAGCTGTGAGCTACCTGTTTATGACCTAGCTAAGTTGTTGACCATCTATCCATTAAGAAGCTTGGAAAACGAGTGCCAGGTATTAGCCTGTCTCCTTTCCTATCGGCCCCTAGCTCGCGATCGATCGCGATGCGACAAAATTTTTTTCAACTTGCAACCTATACAACACATATCAAAACTCTGAAATTTCATGAAAGCAACACCAATTCATGATATGAACATCTTTTCATACCAATAAAACTTATTTCATTGGCTTTAACCTCATATCATTATTCACAAACATGAAACCAACAATCAAGTTTTTAAAACAAACTATCAACAAAAGTGTGCATAGTTCATGCTATCCTTACCAAAACAAGCAAGAATTCCAAGCCCTAAACAAGCATATCTCAACACCAAGCTTTTCCAAGAGTTTGGAATAAAACACAAGAAAGGTTTTGGAGAGAATTGTAGGAGTTTACTAGGTGTAAAAGTGTGAACTGTGAGATTTGAATCTGATATCTTCATTATATACTTAGTAATTAAATTATATAAAAGTAAATTCATGTATTCTATCATACTTGGTTCAACCCAAACCCGAGTCCATAAAATACTGTAATTAACTCATAATTACAAAATCAACAAAATCACATAACTGACATATGTGTGCGAGACTTGATTTTTTCTTTAGTTCTTATAACCTTGTGGGGCCCCGCTACTTAATCCTTGGTGTGTGTCACATGATTATACAAATACAAATATGTGAAGTAGGATTAAGCAGTCCATCACACTGATTAAGAGTCATACTATGTCAGTTATTACATTATTATCAAAATCGTGGCATAATATACATCATTTACATATGAACAATCCTAACACATTCATATACTAATCAGTGGTTCATATCGCAGCAGAAGTCAACTCACAATCCCGACTTTCCCCGTCTATGAGTCCCTACAGAAACAACCACACAACATGAGTATTGATAGACAACCATCTCATTTCCATATCAATAAGAATACACAATACGATAAATAAACATCGTAATATCTCAACTGTGATTGTTTCTATATCATACACCACAAGATGCAAATATGTCATGACATGTCTCATTCATCATCATGTTATAACGGGACATATATGATATGCATCCCAGCTTAATATGTCAATGGCTCAGCCTTCACGTCCCATATTAGCAGCACATATCATATTTCCGTCCTCACACGTTATAACAGCCAAATCATATGCTCAACAATAGCATACATATCATGGCATCAACTATATGCATCAACAACATTAACACAACAATATGATTCAAACAATCATATATCTCAATCCACATGTAAGCAACATCACATCAATAATAAGATCAATACTCGTACGTCAACACGTACCTGTTGTGCGATACAAAATATATAATGCCAGGCGTCAATGTTTAACCGTCTCTCTGTCATATCCCTGTGATGGTGCTACATGAATACTACAACATTATGAGTAAATAAGTAGTTGTTGTACTTTTGTTCATTGGTAGTGTTATTGATGTGGTGTCCTATTTGCTATTGTTGGAAACATTTCTCAACTTGCAAATTAATATAATGTTCATAAAGTATGAACCAACATTCTAAAGTGAGTGGAGCTAAGTAGAATATATGTAACTTTGTGATATAATAAAAATCCATTTCCATGATTTCGAGATATATAACTCCATTTGGATGTTAGGATAAATGAATTTGGATTTCAAATGTTTAATACAAATTTATTCAGATTGTTTGTCTAATTTTAAAATTTATGGGTTTCAAATCTACTATCTTTAATTTTAAGATATTTTTTAACAATACCAGTATATTTTGAATTCGTAATTATTTAAATCATTTTAAATACATTATTAAAATAAAATACTTCCTTCCAAATGCAACATAGGTTTTCTTATAAACTCATTCGTATTCTCGATCGTTGATAGATTTCTTGTAATATTTTGACTTGAAAATGTCTTTATCGTAAAGATACACCACTTAATGCACAATGATACTTGATGGAAATAAAAAAAGCCTAGAAAAGGTTCGAATATGACTCAATATTAAAGTAAATACATCACTTAATACATCACTTAATACATCACTTATTTGAAACATATTAAATTGAATTTTACAATCATCAATATGACATGAAATATATTTACTTACAATTACAACATTTTGAATCCAGATTAGGGGTACAAACGAATTGAATCAGGAAAAATGCTATTCTTTTTCCATTATTGAGCTTTGACTCGCGCTTAATTATTGTGTTTTATTAACTAAAGGCTCGAATATGACTCAATACTGTTAGATAATTTAACTTTAATTAAATTTATAGGAACTAATATTTTTTTTATACTTTTGCGAGTTATAATTTACAAGAACAAAATAAGTCGAGTTTAAGAAAATATTTTGACATATTGGAGCTCGATTGGAGTTTGATCATTTTAACCATAAATAAAATAGGGTCAATAGCATAAAACCCACTGTGTTTTGGTAAATATGCACGAAACTCTCATGTGTTAACAAAATAGGCAAAAAAAACCTATCTATTTTCTTAAACTCGGTATGAACTCCACCGTGTTATAAAATAAACAAAAAAGCCCCTCTTTTTTTGAAAACTTACATGAAACCCTCTGTGTTCAACAAAATAGGCAAAAAAACTCCTATATTTTCTTAATTCCTGCACAAAACCCTATCGATTTTATAAATAAATTGATTTTATTTAATCTCGTTTAAACTACTTGTAAGTTTTATGAAAATATAAACGTTCATATATATTATATTGGTTTATACAGAACTTGTATATATATATGTTTATTATTGTGTAAACATATTTTATGAATTTTGAAAATATGCATATTTATTAATGTATGTAATTGTTGCTTACTCAATATATTCAAACTTGAAAAAAAGAATTTGAATTGGTCAATAAGCATGCATACATTAAAGAAAAATTAAGAATATTATTCATAATCTATTTTAAATTACACAATAAAAATTATTCACTTTAAAATTCTGAATATTGCTCATTTTAAAACTAAAAGTAGGAATCATTACAGAAATGAAGAAAATAATGTGGATGCAGAAAAATTGAAGAGCATATTGGACAATCGAGATGATTTTATGCAGGATTTAGGAAAACAGTTGGGATTTTCTTACCTAATTTGTTTAACACGGGTGGTTTATGCTAGGTTTCAGAAGAAAAAAAAAAGAGGGTTTCTTTTGTTTTTTTTATAAGACAGTGAGAATTTCATGCCGAGTTTAAGAGACATGATTTTTTGTCTATTTGTTAACACAGTGGAGTTTCGTGCATATTTACTATAATACATGGGGTTTTATACAATTTACCAAATAAAATAATATTCAAACCAATTTTAAAAAATTAATATGTTAGAGTCTGATCATTTTAAATATAAATCAAATAATATTTGGATTACTTTGAAAATTAATACGCAAGCTAAGTCTATTTATCTTGTTTAAAACAAAAAAAAAAGTCTATTTATTTATGCCACACATTAAGATCACTCTACTATAAACAATAGATTCTTATAAGATACTAATAATTGAATTGATGTTCACTAATTATTAAAAATAAGTAATAAGAACAACTTTATTCTTTGTTAGGTCATCCCAGGAAGTGATCGAAGTCAACCAATCATTAACAAAGGTAAATATTTCTTCTTTGTCAACTTACTTCATTGTGAAGGGTTCCCCAAACTAAGAATAATTAAAGTGACTTTAAAATGTTTTTTTGGGTAAATGAAGAAGAATTTTGCTTAACAACTTGTCCTGATTAATACAACCCTAAATATTCACTTATTCGATCTTTTTTCTTATCTTTCCCATAAGGTAAGGATTTGGCTTGATGCTAGTTATAAAATCAACTACTTCGGTTCCAATGGTTTTAGTTCAAAATAAGGATTTTTGGTAGATTACCCCCCTATGGTTTCTCAAATAGGCGGAATACCCCCTATGGTTTGAAAATAGACATTTTACCCCCCTGTGATTTACAAAATAGGTAGGCATTTTACCTCATTGTGATTTGTGAAAATATGCATTTTATCTCCTTGTGATTTGTGAAAATATGCATTTTACCTCCCCGTGGTTTACAAAATAGACAGTTTACCCCTATGTGTATGGTGTATTTCACACCTATTCATAAACTATAAGGGGTAAAATGCATATTTTCACAAACCACGTGGGGGTAAAATGCCTATTTTCAAATAACTGGGGGTAAACTGCCTATTTTGTAAACCACAGGGGGGTAAAATGCATATTTTCAAACCACAGAGGGTAATTTACCTGTTTGGCAAACCACAAGGGGGTTATTTGTCACTAGCTCTCAAATTAATTTTAATTGAAATTCACTAAAATGGATTTTGTTGGGTAGCAATAATTATATCTGCTATTTAACTATCGAACCGTGACTCTTGATTTGCTACAACGAAATATTTGAGTTACACTGTTTCCACTAGTTATAGCTTTTACTAAAGTGACATATGCTCGATCTTACAATTGGTATCATAGTAAATGTCATAGGTTCGATTATCATGAATCGCGGGAGTGCAATTATTGAGATGGTGATTGTTAGGAAACAATTATTGTCTTCAATAAAGTAGCAAACGTTCAATCCTTCATATTTAAAAGATCAAGAAAATTAATTGTGATGCTTCATTTGCTAGATTTCCCTTTAATATTTTCACCTTCTAAGATCGTTGTCATACTTTCTTGGTTTATAATTTAGTTAGTTCCACATACTCTAATTCTAAAGTCTTATTTAAGTACTCCCATAATAATTTTAATCAATATTTTCATTATCCAATTATGATCCCATATTTATTTATATTCTATTGTATTGATTTCCAATAATCGTGGTAATGAGAGTGGAGCCACGATTATAATTTAGTAGGTGAGTTTTAAAAAAAAAATTAAGGGTAAAACATTAATTTTTTAGAAAAAAATCTATAAAAATTACTAAAAAAAATTTATGGGTTGCGGATGCCGTCCACACACCCCTACGCTCAAATCCTGGTAACGACAGTTCAAACTATAATATTAATTAAATTTCCGTAATCTAGAAACTTTCGGTTAATCCTAGATTAGTAATAACATGATATTTGTCTCCCTATGTCAACAACAATTTTACTTTTACCTTCCCAAATACTTTAGGCTAATCCCAGTAATTAGTAATTAAATTGCAAAAGATTTGTGTTTCCTTGTTCAATTAAGTCCACAATAGAGTGACTTTTATTATCTAGGTCAAGGTTATGTATTTGCGCATGCAATGGTGGACTTAGGCCATGTCAATACTCATTATGAATATCTAGTATCATGCATACATAGGAAAATAGTCGAATTTAAAAAATTAAATGTGTAAAAAAATTATCAAATTTTAATTAGGATTTTGAGTAACATAATCTAAAAATGAGAGTGACAAAGTATATACCAAAAATAAAAAAATAAGTAAAATTTCAAATATAATACCTATAAAGTAGTGTATATGATCCGTGGGAAAAAAAATATAAAGCTTAATCCAAAACATTTTTTCAATTTTTAAGTAGCAAATTAGATATACAAGAACAACAATTAAGCCTTTAATATCAATATATTGAGGTAGGCTACATGAACAATAGAGAGAATCAAGTCGGGTCGAACACGTGCGTCAGTCTTCTCAAGGTGTTTCTATCGGTCAGAATATCCTCTTTAATCCCTTTGAATTCCAAGTCTTTGTATATAACTTCGAGCCATATATTATTTGGTCGTCCTCTTGCTCTCGTGAAATGGCTGAAATCCATGTACTCCACTCGATGCACGAGTTCATTACTGAGCTTACGTCGTACGCGACCAAACCAACGTAGCAATATACTTTTAAAAAAAGCTTCATATATGTGGGGCGATAACAAGTTTGGTGATTTTCATGCTCCAATAAAGATTCACGAACTTTATTTTCTTCATGTTGAGGCAGATCTCTAGACCCTACATTCTAATATTCTCACTCATTCCTCTATATCATGCTTATATGTTCTTTCATGATTATTGACTAGAAAATCATGATTAAGATAAAGTGATTAGTGCAAACTAGTTATGTTTAAGGTGTCAATTGATCATTATATTGTGTATATTATGAAAGAAAATGCGTAAAAACAATAATATAGGTATTTTAAACTGTACGTTATGAGATGATCGAATGAAGTAGATATATAATATAAATGATAAAAAAAAAATTGATAGATATAAGTAATCTATGTAGTGTGATTAAGCATATGATGTTTGATGTATTGGTTGAACCAAATGATATCTGAAAGTACTAATTTTAAAAATTAACCGTTAAAACTCTCTTTTTTCTCTATCGGCCGTAGCACTCTATTGCTCTCAGAATGCTTATAATTATGGAAGAGATTTAATGTTAATTGTGAAATCAAGTTCATGCTAAGATCCCTATTTATAAATGTAGATTCCTATAACAATTAGGAATAAAGTCCTCCATTTTAAAAAAAAAAAACAGAAATTGTTGTATCAAGAATGATCATTTTCTTCGATCTCCACGAAAATCTCTTAATACATTCAATTAGTTTCCTAATCACTTATGGAGATCTGATTCTATAGATTCTAAGTGTTGGTCACATGAGTCCGAATTATGCGTCTCTCTTTCATTTGAGCTTCGGTGTTAATGTTGTTATCCGTTATTGTCTGGCGGATCATTTATATGTATTAGTTTGATGCTATCCCTGATGCCCTTAGAATCATCATCACCGTTGATGTAGAAAATTGCACATCGATTGGAAAATCAATAGTGAATCTATCCTCCAGGGTACTGTCCTTTGTAACATCAAAATTTCATTTTATATTATGCGAATGTTGTATTTAACCTGCCAAAGAAATTGAAAATAATGTTATTTTATCATTAATTATTTAAAATAATAGAATATTATATTTAATTTGTCGAGAAAAGAATATTATTTTAATTTTTATCAACCTGATTTTATTTTAAAATTCCCATTACATATAATTCAAATGAGTGGCAAGCAACACAAATTGGTGGACCATCAAGTGCAACCCAAACATACACAAACTTTCTTCTTCCCTCTACATTTCTTTCACTTGGTTATAACTACACACATACAGGTGAAAAATTACAATTATACCCCTATATAGTAGTCCTCTAGGCATTATGTTGGCTAGATTCTCCATAACATAGTTCCCAAGTAAGAGGAACAAGGAACACAATCTATCCATTATTTAGCAATAGGTAACATTAAATAATAGGGTAAATTTAAAAAAAAAAACCATCATATTGAATATTGACTTTTTCAATACTAGTCACAATTTTTAGGACTAATCAGATATAATCCCACAGATATTGTTTTTAATTAAAAATAGGCCTACATAAACAGATTTAATCACACGAAACTTATTTTTTTTAACAAAAGTGGTCTCATAATAGAATATGAGGCTTTGAGACCAATTTTGATAAAAAAAAACAAAAGTTTGAGATTATTTTTTTATTAAAAACAATTTTCGTCGGACTGGTATTTCAAAAACCCTGTTCTATGAGACCATTTTTTTTTAAAAAATTTACCCTAAATAATATTATAGTTAATACCAATTATTTATTTTTGAAGGGTCCATTGACTCCTAGAAAAAAGAATTGGAACCTTTCTTGATGTTGTCAAATTTCCCTATCTTTGGTAAATGATAAGAATATTTCTATTTGCACAAAATTCTTTTCAAAATGATAAACTTTGAATAATTATAGAGATATTGGAACAAAATGGGGGTCGTGAAAACTCATTAAAATTATTAATGTTTACTGAACGATGCAGCTTGCATGATAAGAATGAGGAATTTGTAGACTTTACTATAAATTACAAAACGTTATCCTATCATGATTTTATAACTTTGTTTAAAACCGATTATTTATCGAAAAAAATATTATTTTAGAGAATTTATTATTTATCGAGTATTAATTTATGACGTTTTTACCTTATATCTCCCCGACACCTTCACTATAAATATGCCTCACTACCGTTACTTCTCGCACACAGAGAAACTTTGGTACTCTTGTAATATTATATGCAAAAATAAGAGCAAGTTCAATCACAAAAGTTCTGCCCTATGAATGAATCAATGCTAGAATTCAAGAATCAAGATCCGACACAGTTATAAGGCTGTATAATTCAAATCCTTTTTTTTTTATTTTATGTTTTTGCTATTTAAACTGCTTACAGTAA
This sequence comes from Haberlea rhodopensis, assembly GCA_907163345.1. NCBI lineage: Eukaryota > Viridiplantae > Streptophyta > Magnoliopsida > Lamiales > Gesneriaceae > Haberlea > Haberlea rhodopensis. The sequence continues at coordinate 2,280,830 of CAJQUN010000017.1, forward strand.
ACTGTGTTCTTGAATATAATGGATGGTTATTTAAGAGAAATGGAGGGCAAGACTGTTCATGATCGATACTACAATGACAAGAAGAGATCGAAACGTTGCGTTTGGGTTCCGGGCACCGTGATAGTAGGCGCCGGGCCTTCGGGCCTGGCGGTGGCGGCATGTTTGAAAGCAAAAGGAGTGCCAAGTCTTATACTAGAGAGGTCAACTTGTATAGCTTCTTTATGGAAACACGAGACTTATGATCGTTTGAGTCTTCATTTACCTAAACAATACTGTGAGTTGCCGTTAATGTCATTTCCTAAAGACTTCCCAACTTACCCTACCAAACAACACTTCATTCATTACTTAGAATCCTACGCAAAAAGATTTGAAATCAAGCCTCTTTTTAACCAAAGAGTGGCGAGTGCTGAGTATGATAAGAATCTTGGGTTGTGGAGGGTTTGCACGGCCTCGGCTGGGGAGATGGCGGAGGTGGAGTATGTTTGCCGGTGGTTGGTGGCGGCGACGGGGGAGAATGCGGAGGCATGCGTGCCGGAGATTGAAGGGATGGAGGAGTTTGGTGGTGATGTGGTGCATACAAGTGCGTATAAAAGTGGGGTTGTTTATAAAGGAAAGAAAGTAGTTGTTGTAGGGTGTGGGAATTCGGGAATGGAGGTGTCTTTAGATCTTTGCAATTATGATGCTCGCCCCACACTCGTGGTCAGAGATAAGGTAACACCATTTTTACGGGAAAATACTTATATGTATCGGGTCTCATATATGCACTAACACATACAAATACAAATGTATCTACATCTCTGTATATTTGGTATATATGTGGGCGTATGTCAGACCCGAGGCACCAAAGAATTTCCCTCTTTTACACACATACAATCACATCCATGAATCTTAATTATTAACATTTATTTGACTTCAAATTTTCAATTCTGCATAACTCAATAATCGGGGTGTTCTTTGGAAATATAGAGAAAGATGGATGATACAGAATAAAAACGTTGAAGTTTTCTGAAAATTTTGCATCTCGATCTCTCTGGCTCCCTCTCTAGTATTTATTTTCTTGAAAAAGAAAGTCAACCCCTAAATTATATTCTTGCAAGTTTCCTTTTTTTTTAAAGTTCGTTCTTTACCCCTATGTCTTTAAAATTAAAAATAAAAATAAGATAATTTGGGCAAAATGTTAATGAAAACAACATCAAAAAATTTAAAATGTTCCGCAACGGCCGTTCAAAGCCACAAATCGTGAAATCGTCGTTCGGTTCGCGACGGCCATCAGATCGTCATTATATGCATCCGTTATAGTAGAAACTTTACCGCATCAACCGTGATTCCTGTTCCGCGACCATTTTTGCAAACCATGATGTCGAGTGGTTAAATGATTTTCGTAACTTTCAAAAATAATTTTTTATCATAAATTTGTAGATTTTTAATACACTCACACACACATATATACACATAATATTATGGTTTTGATATTTTAAAACTATAGTTTACAATTTTTTTGACCCTAACCCTTCATTTATCCATGTCTTATATGGGTAAACATTCATGCTTCCACTTTCAATTATTCCTTTTCGATTGGTACCAATTCAATGACAATTTTAGGTACACATTCTACCACGAGAAATGTTAGGAATATCAACTTTCGGGCTGTCCATGTGTATGTTAAAATGGCTTCCTATTCGCCTCGTCGACCAATTCCTTCTAGCCGCGTCACGGTTCATGCTCGGTAACACAGCCCGATTCGGTTTGGACCGTCCCGGATTAGGCCCGCTCGAGCTCAAGAACTCGTCGGGAAAGACCCCAGTGCTGGATGTTGGAACCCTTGACAAGATCAAAAGTGGAGACATCAAGGTACAACACAACCACTACCGATTTTTCTCACTTTTCAATAATTGTTTTAGCTTTATAAATGGCATTTCTAGCTAGTGTGCCAAAACCCAATAGTTTTGTCCAAACAATCATAGAAAAAAAGGGATGCTCTTTTTGGTCTACTTTACATTTTACACATTTACTCTTCATATATAATGTATGAGTATTATTTTTATATTATGTACAAGGGGTATCCTCCCTTGGGCAAAGTCAGATTTTGAACTTCTGATTACGGCCCTGATTATATTGTTATAATCAACTATAGGTTTGCCCCGGAATCCGAAGGCTAAGGCATCAATTGGTTGAATTTGTCGATGGAAGTATGGAACATTTTGATGCAATAATCTTAGCAACGGGATACAAATACAATGTTCCATCTTGGCTAAAGGTACAACCATTAATGTATTTGGCATGAAAAAATTAAAATTTAGAAACATAATATTATTAGTATATTGTAAAGGCAATATCAATATTCTTGAAAATCTATATATCATGTAAATACATTCATTATAGCTTCTTGATTTAACGAACACAATAGCAAGTTCATGGTACTCAAAAAGGTTCATATGTTTGGCTAAATAAATCAATCTTTCCCTTCAGGAAAATGGTATGTTTTCAAAGAGAGATGGGCTACCAAAAATGGCATTTCCGAATGGCTGGAAAGGCGAACGCGGGCTGTACGCGGTTGGGTTCACCAAACGCGGGCTTCTCGGGACATCAACGGATGCTAGGAACATAGCAGATGACATTGATAGAAGTTGGAGGGGCGAGGCAAAGCATTTGCCAGTTATTTCTTGGCTTGGCCACAATATTACTCATACTACCATTGTTCATAACTGTGGCCGGAAAAGTATGTCGGATAGTTACGATGTCGGGGCTCTCGTGTAGAGGGCGAAACCAAAATTTCACAAATTTGTATAAACATATATAAATTTATAAAATGACTTAGAATAGAAGAAGGATGACAGCTTCTGCCATCACAAACTAATGTAGAATCAAGTCAAAGTTGAACTCATTGTGGGTAAAGCTCTCCCATCACATATCTGCTCCATTTACAAGATTGAAATCAAACTTGTTATGATTCAAACATGGTCAAACCGGACCCGGCCCGGAATCGAACCGGTTAGTCCGATTCGGAACCGGAACTGGGCTAACCGGTTCCGAACCGCCCCCGGAACCGGTAAGAAACCGGTCGGGACGGTTCTAGGAATCCAAAGCGGAAGCACCATCGGTTCCGATGATACAGGTTTGGATCCGGTTTCGGAACCGGAACCAATATTTTCGAGAAAAAAAATTTAAAAAAAAAGGAATTTCAGCAAGGCAACGGCTATAAAGCCGTTGCCTTTGCTGAACGTTGGCAACGACTCTTTAGCATCGCAATATTGCTAGATCATAGTCAATGTTTATCTTCATTTGAGATATTTTTTGAATATTATGCTAAATTTTTGGGGAATGTTGTTGACGATCAAAAGACGTCTACAATGCAATCTCCAAAAAATGTTTCAATTGTATTATAATCAACAGGCAAGTGAATCATCGCAATAAAGGGTTGTTGCTCAATATAAAGGTGGGGGCATCAATTTGCTTAGGATGCTGGGCAGAAAAAACTTAAGAGAAAGGACCTTCTACTAACACGTCGACTGAGTTGCTAATTTATCTGAATTATCAATATCTAACGGAAGACAACTTCGACGTCTTACAATGGTGGAAGACAAATGCAGCACAATTCCCCATCTTAGCCAAGAATGGCTAGAGACGTGTATGCGGTACAAGTTTCAAGCGTCGCTTCTGAATCGTCATTCTCAACATGTAGCCGAATTATTGGAGAATATAGAAGTAGTCTATCTGCTGATTCGTTATGCATGCTTACATAACTTAAAGATTGGTTTGAAGCAGAATGTAAGAATAGAAGAGATGGGGCGGTTGACGAATTCGTAAATCATTATGACGAGCCAGAAGAAGAGAACGCCAAACAATACTTATCAATTATGAAGATTGCTAAATAGTAATATTTTTTATCTAGATTTTCAATTGCCTTCTCTTTATAATTATTTGTATGCATTTATATTATGAAATGAAGAAGAAATATATTGAATTTGTGATGAATATTGGGGAAACATTTACATCATCAAAAAAATAAAAACTGATCGGACCGAAACCGGATCAGATCTGGTTCTTTAACGACCGGACCGGTTCTGTGCTTAACAGATACGGAACCAGCCGGTTCCGGACCGGTGCGATCCGTTAAGCACCCCTAGCGACCCGCGGCGTAGTGGGTAAACCCTTGTGCTAGTGCAATAGCCTGCAAAGACGTCAGTCAGGTAAACTGTACTGGACAAGCCTGGTGCAATATGATCAACCAGGAAAGTTTTGGTAAGAGGAATCGAACTCGTGACCAAAGACCTTGGCGCTCACATACTCTACCAACTCCGCCACCCCATAGGAGGCATTTGTGCATATATAGTAAAACCTCTATAAGTTAATAATTTTGGGACCATGAAATTTTATTAATTTATAGAGATTATTAATTTATTGAGTATTAAATTAATAATATTGAGACCAAGTTAGGATCTGTAAAAAATATTATTTTAGAGAAGTTATTAATTTATCGAGTATTAATTTATGGATGTTTTACTTAATTTATTCAATTCAATCAGGTATTCTCAGTAAGACTATTTGTTGATAAGAAATTATATATTAAATATCGTTTTTCTTCAACTAATGATATATTAAACATGATCTCCATTTATATTCTTTATCAGATTTTGAATTTCCTATTTTGGTATTTAATTTCACATGTATTATTATTGCTTTATACCAAAGTGGATGTTTATTATATATATAATAGGAGAACAAAAAAATAAAAAGAGTGGGAAAGAGGTTCAAAATATAGTGATTGATCAAACAGATGAGCATCGTCCCATCAACACCAAACCATAAGTCAGGTCAATCCTTCCCCACGAGGCTCCATTACTAATTATAGCAATGTAATCACATTCTATTAGGGGGGGAAATTGAGTACAATTTTTAAAGTGAATATATAGTAAATCAATGAAACAAAGATAGTAAATGTTAATGTTTTTAGCTCTAGTACCCGTTTTCTTTTTATTTAAACACGACTATGGTTCATAACCGTCAGTTATACTATTCATAACAGTCCGTTCAAAAAACATTGACTCTTAACATTAACCTTCCTTGACGGTTCCTGTTACGGTTAATGAACCGCCAGTTCTGGTTATGGTTAACCAACGATTACGGTTTGACCCTTATTTTTTAAAGAAAGAATTTAAAATTATTATTAAATTTTGAAAAAAAAAAGTGCACAAATTATTGAAATGTGTTTTCCTCCATGGATTAATCATAAAATAACGTGCAATAAACTCGAACTCAATAATCAAAATATGTAAGATATATTTGTTTTGATTTTTTTTTTTTTTGCTACGTAAGATATATTTTCTTGATTAATATATATAAATTGTAACAATCTATTTAGATCAACCATACTCTTATAGCTTAGTGATTGAAACTAATTATTCAAGTTTGAGGTCATGAGTCAAATCTACACCAAAACATATGTTTTAAATTTAAAAATGTAAAATAAATTTAAAATAAACCCTCGTCGGTTCACGAGTTAGAAAATTATGACCTTCAATCGGTCTGTCTATAGAGGAGGCTTGTCGAATCATTGGCCCGGTTAAACATCTCGTTGACCATGGACGGTTCATGGTTATTTATGACCCTTGATCGAGTTTAATATAAGCGTTTAGTGGACATGTCATAAGATAATTATTTTTATAAATAAATAAAAAATTGTATGTATAAGTTTTTGTGAAAAATATAAGGCTTGACCTTCAGGCTACATATCAATTGTTGCTTTATTAAAATTAGCCGTCAATACACACATGTTGCGCAAACAGAATATATACCATGTATAATTAATTTATTCCTCAAATTTTAAGTTAACTTAAAAATAGTAATTTTGAAGTTTTTTTGGAAAGTGATTCTATAATTTTTTTTTATTATAAATTCACAAGTATAGTTTAGACTAAAGAAATATTTTAGTAATTTTCAAAATTTTGGAAAGTGGACAAGAAATGATAGTTATCTTTGAATTATAAATTTACTAAAATAGGTTCTCATGCAATTTTTATTAAAAGAAAAAAAGAGTATTTTCCATAATTTATGATGATATTTGTAAAATCCAATTTGCATAACCATATCATAGCATCAAGGGTCACAAAATTAATTAATAATATATAGTTTTGTTGGCTCATCTACCGATTTACAAATAATATATTTTCAACCAATTAGGGCATATACTTCCAATAAGACATTTATTTGTGGCTCATCAACTATAGAATGATCTCAAGGGCTTTATACTTTTTTCCCTTTTAATAAAGAAAACATTGAACTTGAATTTCCAATCACAAAACATAACCCACAAAAACACATGCTTTTTCCCATTTAAAGCAAAAGAAATTTACTCCATCTGCATTTCATATTTGCCACTTCTGCTAATGCTTTTTTTTTTTCCTTTTTTTAATTTGTTTTCCATAACTCCATATGACATCAAGAATATTAAAGGGTCATACATAGCATTATTCAAAACACTTCAAGAAGAGAGTATTCGATGTTAAAGTCCTCTTCGAGATTCTGAATATGGCATGTTTGTTCGAAGCAAGATGCCTAATTAGACCAGTGTTTTCAAAATCGGACCGGACATAAAATCGGTGCCCTTACTGGTTACAGGTTCGATCGGTTCAACCGGTTAAACCACTGGTTCAACCGGTGTGACGTCAGCATGATTTAATATCTATATTTAATTTTTATAAAATATTTATAACATATATTTGCAAAAGTTTCAAACGTTCATAATAATAAAATTAATATAATTGTAGTAATATAGCATGGTGACCAATATTTTACACGCTCTTTCAATAATTTCATCTATTTAAGTTTATAACTACTTTTTTGTAAATATAAACTTTATATAAAAAAGAATTAATTACAAATACACTAATTAGTCATGTATACACCAAATCTGTATTATATTATTCAATAATGGGCTACTATATTATTACAAATACTTTAGTATTGATTATCAAAATTAAGAGATTTGCATTTATATATAAGACTGATACAAATATCAAAAATATATAATGGGTAAATGTTAAAACTCATAGTTTTATGGAGTTGATGTAATACAAAATTAAATCTAATATATATAAATAAACTACATGGAACCTCTAATCATGGCTGTAACATTTTATTTAGGTATTTAGGAAGGAATGATAAAACTTAAAAGGGATGATAACAAAATAAAAACTGGAAAAAAAAAAAAGAAGAGTTTCGAGCGGTTCAACCGAGTCGACCGGTTCACCGGTCCACCGGTTTTTGACCGGTTCTCACCGGCTCGCACCGATTTTTTATACTGCCGGTTTTATTGGGTTAACCGGCCCGGACCAAGCACCGGTCACCGGTTGAACCGGTTGGACCAGCCGGTCCGGGCCGGTTTTAAAAACAGTGAATTAGACCACGGATTACAAACGTCTTGAAAAGCACTGCTGCTATTTCGTGTCGCAATCAGCATCGATGTAATGGCAGTGAAGCAGACGTCATCCCCCATACATGATCGACTCATACTTCGTGAAATGGTTCGTCATGTTTGTTTCCCATTGTTTAAAAATATTGATCTAACTGTATATTATTTTAATTGAAAATATCGATATATTCGCATATGGTATGATTATCTGGCAAAAATATTGTCTATTGAGAAAACCCAAATGCTAGTGATTTTAGGATCATATGTGTAATATATGAAGTTCTTGGAGAAGACTAACACATGTATGCGACTCAACTTGATTCTTAATGTAGCCTACCTCCATCCATCGAGATTAAAAAATTAGTTTTTGTTGTTTTTATTATCCACGTATTAATTATAGTCAAATCCATGGGTGAGGTAGATATCAATATAACTTAAAAAGAAGATGCTAGGTGTGAAATTGCCTTTCCATTAAAGTCAAATTGTATGGTGACTACTTAGTGTGCTTTCTTTAGTTGTAATGCACTTAAATAGCAACATAATGTGTTACGTTAGTACAAATTACAATTTCTTTTTGTTAATATTGAGGAATAACTAATAAAAGCTTGACACCATTCTGTGATACAATTATTTTTTTTGGATTAATAATTCATACTTAAGTTGTATATAGATGGTGGATCGACGCACGAACTTATGCTTTTGCAATCTAATTAGGTTTTTGAGTGAGGTAATCATAATTTAGTTTTACATTAATCAAGTCGTATGTTTATGTATTCATATATAGTGTTTAGATGAACGATTGTTTCATACGTTAAGGTCCAATTGTCAAATCATATAGCTCGAGAAAGAAAAAAAATGTAAGGGTGTCTCTGCACTCTTATGTCATGGTAGTGTGCTGCCCCGATGTTTGTTGTTAGCGCCTCCTGTTTTAGTCCGCCACTTAATTGTTGTGTATTATTCAGTGTAGATGCAAGACGTTTGTATTTCCCGCTGGTATCAGTTGTTTTATCGTCTTTTGGACGTTTGTTGATTTTTCATTATACTCTGTAAGAAAGGGGAAAAAAAGTGACTTTAAAATACATGTAACATGCATGTGCATCCAAGAAAATGACTCATCTTACTCACATCATTGTGTGTTTGTGCATGTAAATAATTTAAGGGACCTCCATTCGTTCATACGCCATGATCTGGTTCCGTCATAATTCCTCCATGCACGAGCTTTGGGCCTAGCTCGCTTGGTAAAAGCTCACTCCCCTTTTGGGGAGGACTCGTATTCAAGTCATGTGGTGTATGGAACAAAACTTTAACCCATCCCCCTATCAAAAAATAAAAATAAAATAATTCCTCCATGCACATGAATATGATCCACAACGTTACGCTTAAAAAGTAAGATTTAATGGACATTTTCCTTCCAAATACAGTTGCAAAAAGGTCTTAAAATGCTTTGAATACATTAGAGTAAGACAACTCCATGAGAAATGGAATCTGAGCATAAATGTATTCATTCGCATAAATCATAACAAGAAACAAGTACATTGAATCTTCTCCATCTGAGTACATAATTTTTTTTCTTTAAGTTTGATGGGCTTTAACAATGTCTATCACTTTCAATATATAGAGAGAGATTAATATTCGAATTGAGATGATAATCAGGAGAGGAGTGACTATTGTAACTGATACCCAGACTGGTCAAACCCGTAAAAATAGCTCATATATCGACCCTAGTTCACTTGAACATACCCCAAATATTACCGAATCAACACCTTGGGCGAGCTCCATGAGCTAACCCACTTAGCCTTGGGCGAGCTCACAGAGCTCACCAGCCCACAAATCTCAGAGAAAACTTCGAATTCATGAATTTGTGTATCTTATTCTTTACAAACACACGATCCATATAAGTATTTTCCATTAAATTGACACGCTTAATATTGGCCTAGATCCACATACTTAAGCATTTTAAAATTAGCCTAGATCCACATACTTAAGCATTTTGGGGAAGATAATTGGCCTATATTCATGTTATTAATTCCATTAATAATTATTTAACAATTTGTAATCAATATATTACTTAATATTAAATTAATATTTATTTAACAATTTGAAAATAATTTTATAATAGATTGTAATATTTATGTTAATAATTATAATATAATTAACCATGTATAAGAATAACCATATATATTAAGTAATTAATCCTGTATATAATAATAATATACATATGAGATGGCACCTTCTATGTATATTTTTTTTTAAATGGAAGGCGCTATATAAAAAAATTATATGAAAAAAAAAATTATATGGAATATGCCATCTCAGATGTCGCTTTCAATTGTTTGATAAATATTTTTATTTTGACTTAAATAATTAAAAAACCAGGCGTAAGTTCCTCTTGATCGGTGTGCTTTAGCTACTTATTACATTTTATAGCTGTATTTGTTATTGTATTTCATCTTTTTAATCGTGTTTCCTGGCCGGATCTGATTGTTCTTGTTGTTAATTTAATATAATTAATGTTAATGATTAAAAAAAAGAGACGTGATATATATATATATATATATATGTATATATATATAGTTTAGAACTGAATCTTGGTCCTCAACGTATACTCACATGTATAAATATTGACATATTTTGGTGTCCGGAGTAGAAATTATCATTTTAAGAAATTAATTCTCAAGTTTATTAATAAAATTATATTTTATTCAATATATATTTTTCCCAAATTATATACTATTCACTAATTTGTTAATATATCTTTTTTAAATTTCTTATCTCACTATTACATAAATTTTCAGCTCATCAAAACAAAAATAAATTATTTTGCATTAAAAAATTTGTTGGGAGAGAATCTTGAAATTTTAGAAGGTTCCAACAAGGAACAAACATAAAACTTGAGTGATTTGAAAGTTGAGTTCAAGTGTTCTCAGACAGTTTTGGTCTCAGTTTTCGAAGTCAGAGAAAAATATGATAAAACAAAAATAAATCAGAGAAAATATTATAAAATAATCCAAAAACATATATAGGATAATATGATACACATAACTGTTATTTTATTTTTATATGTATAATCTTAATTTGAATTTTTTCAAAACATAAATATATGTTCGATGTGGAGGGCTGAGAATTTTTTTAATATATGTATACATAAATATAATATTTCATATGAAGCGTTGATGACAGCATCAAAAAATCCGTCAAAACTCAAGATCAATGGTCGATCTATCATATTTGTGTTATGATATTGTCATAGCAATTATAGTTGCTACCAATGCAATTTTCATGTTAAATTCATTGAAATTGTTGTTACAGCAACATTTATTGCTCTGACAATAACATTTGTCATCTTATTCATATACCAAATAGCTGGTACTATTGCTTTTTGACATTTGAATCGGGTAATTGAGCTTTGATGTTTCTAGGAAACTAAGATATTAATGCAATTTTGGGTTTTATTCGAACATGAATATTAAATTTGGTCGAAATTTGGATAGGATAATCAAAAGAAAAACTATAAAAAAAATTGATCCTTTCAAGCTTTAAAGTATTCATAATTTGTTTTCTAATTTGTACTGTAATGATTGTAAATGCTTTGATTTACATTAAGTTTTTATTTAATAAATTATATTAGTTTAATTAAAATATTAATTTCATTATTGAGAATTTGTTGTGAAATAATTGGAAGTCGGATTTCAAAAATTTGTCAAAACCACCAAAAGCTATCAAACAAACAGTGTGACTAAGTCAATCAAATACCATAAAAAAATATTTTTTCCTATGTCAGATTGAATTATTTTAGTTCAATATAAATAATAATAATTATTATATTTTCGAATTTCAATAACTTTTCGATTTAATTATTGTTGTAGAATTTTAGTTCAATCCAACCCAAACAGGCCCAACTGTAACCCAAACAGACAACCCGTTTAGGCCCGCCCCCAAGCGGGTTGAAAAATCCTGGCACAACGGACCTATTTGGTGGGTCGAATTGGATCAACCCGACGAACCAGCCTATTTTGATAGCCTAATCACAACTACTAGCAAATAAAGCCTCAAACTGTGATCAACTATACAAAGAAGATAGGCCTACCATAAAATAGGCTTTGGTTGTTGCTACCCTTAATGGTTGTGCCATAATTATAATCTTAAATATCATATCAATTATTTGAATGCATCGGTATTTTAATAAATCAATAAAAATATGCAAACCAAATGTGACTACTCAAAATGATTTTAATAATAAAGATTAGAATATGGAAAATTATATACTTTCTGATACAAAAAAACAATTGAACAACCTACAAGATATTTTCCATGAATCTATCTTTTACTACAAACCATATGGCTAGAACACTCCAGTCCTGCAACTGAAAACAATACAAGTTTGAGAAACAAGATTGACAGCAGAGCCAAGAATTTCGTGTAGGAAGGCGAAACGAAAACTTGAGAAACTTAGGAGAAGAAAGATCATGTTATTTTGTACTTTGATACACAAAAATATATAAATCTACACGAAAATTTAAGAGAATGGTGGGGGCAATGATCCCTGATGGCCCCCCTCTATGGCTACGCCACCGCGCCACGGAACCCACCTCTCTCTAGATTAAAAAGAAGTCAAATTTTGTTTATAGTTTATATAACCGTATCAGCCTCTCATGGGGAACCAGAATACAACGAAATACCTAGTAGGAGGCTTAATGCTTGAGCCAGTAGTTTCTTAACTGAGACATGTGCAAAAGTATCTCATCTCTTCCTTGATTTGTGACACTACTGGTCATGATCCAAGGAGGTGCCGTTTGGAAAAAGTTGCGTATCAAATCCTGAAACTCTTGGATGTTTTCTTCGGGTCGTCTCCCTCCATTCCTTTTCTTTTTCCGTTTGTCGCATTTCGTGAATATTAAAGTCATTGGAATCTGCAAAAAGAAGTGAACAAAATCTAGACATCACAACTTTCTTGAGCCTGCTAAAACCTTTTTATCAAATTTTCTAGCGGTTTTACTTGATAATAAGACGATGATTCCTATATACAAACGTGAAAATTATAAATGGATTTGGTAGCTTTTCCTGCAGAAATAGCCATTCAAGCATTTCAAATTGTTAGCTACATTTGATCTTTACATATCTTGCAGCATTGATTGAATGTTTGTCTACACGACTTAAAAAAGGCAGTTATCAAACTCTTGGCAAGTACCTAATTAGTATCAGGATAATCGTAACACCATTTATGGCATAAAAGCATTCCATAGAGCAATAAAGGTGGGTAACAGAAAATGGCAAGAAGCTTTCTCACATAGAAGAACTAAATGTTATTTTGTATTTCCTTTCAGAAGTATAAGTAGAAATTACTAACCTGATTTTGTCCCAACCAACTTGCATACTCGAGATCAATCTTTTTTGAGGGAATGCTGGCATCGATCAGAAGGAAAACTGAGACAAGTGTAGGCCGGTTGAGGAAGTAATCCTTGGTGAATTTGCCCCAGTCTGTTCGAATCTCATGCGGAGCAGCTGCATACCTATCCAACAAAATAACTATTTACTGCGATAAAATACCAACAAGTCGTTCATTTTTCTTTGTTTCCATGCGAACAGAATGGCACGAAATTCACAGCATCACTAAACATGTTTTTCTCTCTCTTTTGTGAATTCCATTTCATGGAAGGTTAGCATTTAACACAAATATGAGAGAAATGAGCAACACAGCTTCCCTAAAAGAAATCTGCCTGTTTTCACGGTGCAGACAGCCATTTCAACAACATAGACTAAAATGATGCATCAATGTGTTATCATAATAATCCTATGAGGCTCGTGATGAACATCCAAAAATATAGAAGATAAAGCTTGGATGCAACGGATAATTTGAAATGTGGCACCTTGTAGGAAACTAGGCCCTTCGATGTTAAAAGTAGAATTATGGTGATCATTTATATTAAAAAAATGTGCAGTTCTATTCAAATTACTGTCTCACAATTGCTTATTCGTATATCTAATCAATTATGACTTTTAGTGCGAATCACATTTGTAAATCGAAAAAATGAGCAAAAAACAAGTATCCAAAGTCAAGTTGATACCCATAGCCCGGCAAATCAACAAGGTACCAGCTATCATTAATTCGAAAATGGTTGATGCATTGTGTCTTCCCTGCAAATGGAAATGAGAATAGAATTATATCCACAACATGATTCTATAAGTGAAAGGCTAAAAAGATTCTTGTGTTGTGAATAATTTCAGATCAATATTGTCACCGAAATTTAAAAAACCGACTTATAGCAAATGCAACGATTCCCTCCTTTTTCCATCGCAAAGACAGAAGAACTTACTGTTCACCGACAATGAAAATTCAACTCGGCATCTATTCAAAACCAAGTCCTCTAATCCTGTATATCTTCCAAAAATTGAACTAAAAAACACTCCTAAACAGGCCATCAGTGTTTGGATGAAGCAATCTATGTCTATTATGCCACAAAATGGAAAGATGTATGATACGACTTAACATAAACTTCCCACAATAACAGTAATATATGTCATATGTTTATTTGATCACATCCAATCACTCTATCAGCACCATCTACAAACATACCACAACAAAGCTCTATTCGACAATTCACAAAACCTGGTCCTCAGATGTTTATTGCACCTTTTAGATACCTGATGTGAGCTTATTCTTCACTCTGGAGTTCTTAGAAAAGATAGGTTCTTTATAAGCAATTTGTTATGGTCCCGATTTATGGATCGCGTCATGGTGCAATTGGGTTTGAGCCTCGATGAAGAGAGAACCTCTCGACTCTTAATTTTTAAGGCTCGTTGAGGAGAACCTTCGATCTTGGAACACAAGGTTTATCCAAAATTTTAGTCTATCGTTTTTATACATTTTTCCTTCCTTAAATACAAGCAAACAAATCTGAAATCCTAGTGCAACAATGAAGTGATAAGAAATCCTAATTTAAAAAGTAAATCCTAATCTAATCTAATTAAAATGAAGATAACAATTTATCCCTAATCCAAATCTGTTGAGATCTTTATTCCAATTCAGCAGCAAGGAAGATAACAATTTATCCCTTGTCCAAATATGTTGAGACCTTTATTCCAATCCAGCAGCATCCTACAATGATATGATCTCTTGCCTTGAATTTCCCATGTGTGAAACGCTGATAAACACGGTTGTGTGGATTGGGCTTGGACTCGGGCTGTTGGGGATATATCGCAAGATCCGTGACATTCACTTAAATTTTTAGAAACAGTGTAAATCTTTTGTTTTGAGCACATGGTTGACAAACATTGAGAGATCTCCTCAACTTATTGAAAAGAGCTTGTTGCCGTTTCGCGGCTGCTTCCATGTACTCCTGATGCCTTTGTACAAAGGCTTCAATTTTTTGTTGGAAATTATGAATATTCCCCATGACGACTGACTGTAATACCAGTTTGTTATGATCCCGAATGATGGATCGCGTCATGGTACAATTGGGCTTGAGGCTCAATGAAGAGAGAACCTCTCGATCTCTTAATTTTTAAGGCTCGTCGAAGAGAACCTCCGATCTTGGAACACAAGGTTTCTGCAAAATTTTAGTCTATCGTTTTATTCATTCTTCTTCCCTTAAATACAATCAAACAAAAACTGAAATCCTAGTGCAACGTTGAAGTGATAAGAATTCCTAATTTATAAAGAAATCCTAATCTAATCTAATTAAAATGAAGATAACAATTTATCCCTTATCCAGAATCTGTTGAGATCTTTATTCCAATTCAATAGCAAGGAAGATAACAATTTATCCCTTATCCAAATATGTTGAGACCTTTATTCCAATCCAGCAGCATCCTAGAATGATACTATGATTACTATCTCTTGCCTTGAATTTCCCATGTGTCAAATGCTGATAAACACGGTTATGTGGGTTGGGCTCGGACTCAGGCTGTTGGGGATATATCGCAAGATCCGTGACACAATTTCTTACAAATAATCCATTCATTCGAATATTACCTGGTATAATTTTTTTTTTTGTTTTTTGGTGATTCATGATAACGTTGAATATCTCTGCTAATTATCAAAGAAGAACAGACTGCATAATTGAATCAATAAACTAGCCACACACTTGTCACCAAAATTCTTCCAAAACATTATCACTCCATTAGTTTGATAACACTTATCACCAAAATTCCCACTAAAAACCATATCATGAAGCAATGGCGGACCAACCCGAAGCCAAAGGGCAGCAGCTGCCCCTTCAATAGAAAAAAGACAAATGAAAAAGACAAACTTTATGAAAGACAACTTCTTCCCCCCGATTGAAACCAAAAAACAAACATAATGCACAAAAAAGCACACCAAAGTGATGCCCGACTAACTGGTTCTGCCTTGAACACGCACTATACTTCTATATAACGCACATACCAGGCTTCTTAGAAGTGAGCGCGAGCCGCTTCCGCCTAACGAGCGAATTAAGAAGCGAAGATTTCCCGACATTAGACCTGCCCACAAGCGCGAATTCAGCCATCCCATCGGAAGGACAGTCCTCAGTTTCACACTGCTCTTCACAAACTCCGCGTTCACAACCTCAGCACCATTGCCTGTCGCATATTTACTCAGCACGATATTCGAGCCCTTCAAGATTCTGGCGCCCAAACTCGAGCTTTCGAGTGATGAAACATCTGTATCCGGCGGCACAAAGAGGGTCTCAAGAGAAAGCGGCGCAATTTCTTGGGGTTGTGACGGGGCAGAGATTGCTGTCGAGTGGGAGATGGATGCGGGTATAGGTTTGGATACGAGGGTTGAGGTGATTAGCAGAAGTTTTTTGGGTTTTGGACAAGTGAATTGAGAGATGAGGTGAATTCTTGGGAGTTGATGAGTAAGAAACATCTCTCAGCTATGGCTTTTTTCACGTTCAGTGTGTGTCTCACCGTGGGAGTTAACTGTCCGATATTTGGGTTTTAGGATATTTCATATCGATAGCTGATTTTGTTTTTTATTTTCTCTACCTACTACATCCTGTTACCCCGTGCGGTTGAAGTTATATTCGTATTTCGTCATTAAAACAGTATTGCCCAATAATGGTACTAACGATTTCAATGGCAAATTATTTCCCAAAATATGAGTATGGCTCGTGATAGAAATACTTTAAATCACGATAATTAAACAACAAAGGCTTAAATGCACACTTCAGAAAGTTTCTACAGAAATGGAATGTTAATGCACATATTTCTCTCTATTGTTGTGTACTTGTGTTTAATATGTAGGAATTGTGTGTTTTAATTCAAAGGGAGTTCTATTTATAGTTAACCAATAGACATTACTAAAAGACATCATTTTGCAGTAACTTTCATGAAAATTTACAACAATACGCCAAAGGGTACACAATTCTTGAAAAACAACGCCTGGAAACTTATCGGTCAGAGCAAATGGCGTTAGGGTGCTGCACCCACTGCCTGGGATTCCCATTCAGCAGGCAGCTCTCCAACGCTGCATCCATTGCCTTGGTTTTGCCCTCACAATGGTTTTTCTTCTGTTTTTGCAGTTTGTGAGTTTTCTGTAGTTCATTCAATTGATTGAGCATATTTTCCCACAAGTTATACCTAAGAGCAGCTCTTAGGGACACATCAATTATTGGATGAGAATATTCACATCTAACAATGATAGAAATATTCTCGTCTAAGGTAGCTACACCATAGTGCACTACCTATGAAGGATAGCAACATCTCAACCATGTTACCCCATAAATAATGTTGTTGGGTAAATTTCAGGACGTATGTATTTTTGGAACAATATAACAAAATGGCAATACGTCGAGGCAAGAGTTGAATTCTATGTCCTTAATTGATATTGCCTGCTACTGTGCTCACAGGTTCGATGGCAATTTGTTTCCCAAGATGCAATGACTATGATTCGTGATAGCAGCACTACAAATCACGAATCCTACAAAACCACAAATGTTTAAAACATTCAACCTTGAAGAAGGAAAATGATATGCAACAAAATGCACAGATTTTTCACTAAATCTTAATGTTTAATACATGGGAATGTGTGTATTAATTCAAAGGAGGAGGATGTTTATATACTAGTCCGAAAAACATCATCAAAAGACAATATTTTGATGCATTTTTCATGAGAAGTTGTACCTAATGATGAAAATGACGCAATATTTTCATGAAAAAATATTTGCCTAAAGGACATCAATTCATAGCAATTTTTCATGAACGATTGCGCCTATATTTGAAATGTTACAATATTTAATTTCAATTCATTTCTCCAACAAATGTAAGTGTAAAAATGTGTACATATAATTTCTTTGAAGAAGAAAAATATAGTTAAAAGAAACAATAAGAAAGAAAAATATTCCCTTTTCTTCTCTATCTTTTGCCTATTTTATTTATTTATTTTATATATGCAGCATCGTTTTATAATTCAATCATAAAATTAATATCGAAATATAACAATAATAACTGATACATTTTTTATATTATTTTTTCTTTAAAAATTCATATTGAAGCTACAGATTGAGAATATAATGAATCCTCGTATGTTCAAAAAATGAAATAATGTAACTTCAAATGATAATCCAAATACTAAGAGAAATTATTCTTGATTATTGGATTAAGATTTCATGTATAAATCATACCAATCATCCATCAAACAAAACGTTCAGTACACAGGGAAAAACGCTTCTCAGAAAAATAGAAAAGCCTATAACAAGCAAAATATGAACTCAAGCCATCATCCTCTTTAGCAGTATATTTAAGCCAAGAACTCTATAATCACAAAACATTCATTTCCTGGATATAAATCAAGGTTTTACACGGTGTTCTTGTCGTTGTTTAATGGTCGAGCAATGATCCCAGAAGACGAAAGTAATCGAAACAATGAACAAGTAATAACTAATTACCCGCCTTGTCGTTTTTTCTTTGTTCATAGAAAGAATAGATTTGAACCATTGCTTCCAAGGGGCATCTTCTTGTTGCTCGATCCACGACAGAAAACAGCTATCCAATAAACAGAAAAAATTGACGTAAAGAAGTTGATAACGAACAGGAATGAATCGGAAATTGGCAACTTGAACGATTGGCCATATGCCTCCCTCTAACATCAAGGCTGGGAGAAAGTCTCTCTTGACATCTTCTTTGACCTGAGTGGCACTTTTACCCGTAGAAAAACCCATGTAAGTGAAAAACACGAGTAAATCCAAGGGCCCGAAGATTATACCATCGACTGCTACTTTTGTGCCCACAAAACGGAAGGAATTTGGCCGTAGTTGTAGCCTCAATCTGATGAGACGGTCCAGCCCTTCATACCTGTGTGAAGAAAGATTGAGAACCGTACTGCCTTTGCGTGTGTAGTGACAAGAAGCAAACATTACTGAAAGTCTTAAGAACCATAATTTTTTACTTCATTGGACCACTATCGGATTTTTAGATAATAAATACACAGTGAAAAGTGAACACAACACAGAAAAGGACTGCGTAATTCGACTATGAATGCATTATGATATATTCACAACACAGTTCAACTGTGAAGACATAAATTCATGACACAATGCTTGGGGGCAATAACTTTATCAATCTTTGTTTCTTTATATACTAACATCACCTCTTTGTAAAAGTGAGAATATCTTGCAACAAGTATAGTTTGAATTAAACTTTTTTTTGTTTTCGACAATATTCAGTTTTCATAAAGTTTATTGTTGCAGCCTGATATCTTCAACAACATTACTAAATGGTTATTATTACATCATGAGAATTTCCTGAGATATATAGCACCCTGTTAGAGGTAGGATACTATCAAATAATGCATCGGAGTTACCTACTTCCCTTTTTCAAATTTGAATACGGGCTGTAAGCCTGTAACACAAGCTTAGCAGCATTCGTATGTAATTTAATAGGACCTCTTGATTATAGAATACAAGGATGTGCCTCTTATGTGATTAAACCATTGGATTCCAGGAGTTTTAGAGAGAGAGAGAGAGAGAGAGGAGAGAGAGAGAGAGAGAGAGAGAGAGAACTAACCAGAAATGCCCAACTGGACCAACAAATCCAAGCCCAACAAGCTCGTAGTTGCTACTCGTCTCCAATTTATCTTCAATTCTTTATTTTCATCCTGCCAGTGTAAATAATAGGCATCACATTTCAGTGACGTGAAATCAAGCTGTGAAGCTTCTCAACATAACCGATATTCGAATTGCCAAAACCTTGTATAACTATCAGACGTGAGAGTAGGAAGAAGGAAAAAAACGTTGATTTCATGCTCATTTTTGCAGGTTTCACGCACACAAGGGGTTGACAACAGTTTATTTTTCAGGGAGTAATAGAAACACTAGAAAGAAGGAACAAGAATACTAGTACAAAATGTTGTCAGATGTAAAGGATAAAAGCACAATCAAATTCGAAATACCAAAGAAACTTGCCAATATGAAACAGGTCATATCTTTCTCCATCTTTTAAGCAAACACAAACATGAAAACAATTGTTTTTTTTCCAATTATTCGTAGATAAGAGCTTTGCCCACGACGTGCAGAAAACATCATACATTTGTAACTCAATAAACCAATTAAAAGAATAAGAGGAACACTCGTGGAAGATTCATGTCACATTGGAAAAATAGAACAAAAACCATTTGACAATCAACAAGAGATGGAGCGCAAAGAAAGTGTTCCTTATCAACTAAGGAGGGATTAAACCATTAATATCTTATCCTCCTTCCACATTAAAATCTCACTTCCCGCCAGAAAAGTTTACATTAAGGGTTCTTAAATAGAGCACGACGTCAAACCTTAGATAAGAAGGCATATCTGCATATTATATAACATCTGAATTTGCACAGTTTAGCAACATAAAATGTAGCAGATTTACAGACGTAACAAATAATACGTCTTTGGTAACTCATCTTCCTGGGATGTCTAATGCTCTTTGAACAATAAAATCACAGCAATAATAAACTGCAATTAACAGACAGAAATGTCAGGGATTTTCAATTATCAACCATTTCGCACCAATCAACCAAAAAGCAGGATATAGAGTAAGCAGTTCATTCAACATATGCCATAAATAGAGATGCCAATCAGTTCACTACCTACGCACTTAAATAGTTATTCGTCCGCATAAATTTGTGCTAAATTTGGGCCAAACCAGAAGATTGTAACATTTCATGAGACTCAAAAGAACTTGGACACTTTCCTTAGTCCACATACAGCAAGGAAGAAAATAGAGTTTCAGGTTAACAAAAGGTTCGGCTAACCTACAATATCTCGTAGTTCAACTTGAAACAACAACCATATAATAGAGCAAAACATAGTTGCACACAGCAAGAAAAAAAACTCGAAAGAAAAAGCATGAAATATTGATTTTATGGCAGACCACTTCAAACTTTGTGTAAAACTTTTAAAAGTTTCATCCCGCAAAATACATTAGCCGTCCTGCTCGACTAAATTTCTAGGTTTATCTACCTCCATGTTATCTGCACCTACACATCCACAAAAAAATATTGACATCCCATCCACTACAAGCACACACAATGCATTTTTCCTTCTTATGATGCACATAAATGTAATACAAACAGATATAAATATACCCATTTCACCAAAATTAGGCACAACCCCATTTGCCCCACCTCAAAAAAATTCAAAAAAAAAAACAAAACAGAGCAATTATAAATCATCAAAAAATGGTGTTGTAAAACGATTAAAAAAACAAAAAACAAAAAACAATTCCTCACATAGTTTCTTCTGGAGGTGGATTGAGTGACGGTTTGAGCAGCAATATCACCAACCCCCCAAATCAAGCCTGAGCTAATCACCTGGGTCTTAACTGGGTGCGTTGCCAAGCAATTCTGGTACCATTTCCACACCCTCAACATATCACAAACATAAGGGAGAAAAAAAAATAACAAATGAATTCAGATGGAGAGGTGTCCTTTAGGTTGAATTTGGGTGAATTATTTTGTCATGTTTGACGAAAGGATGAATATTTATTTACCTATTCTCTCTTTTTCTCTCGCTTATTTTCTCTTCCTCGATTAATTTGACTAGTTTTAAGTTAAAAACTGATTTCTTTTTGGAGCTAATTGTCACGACCCGCAACTTTCTAGAATATTCCGACATACATTGGAGAGGCTTTGGGACATCCGGAAGCTCTCAGAAGCTTGAAGAACACTTTGGAGAAACTCGAAAGATTCTACACATTCCTTGTACATTCTTTTGTAGGTCATTCTAAAATCTTATAGAAATGTACATAGTAGAAGCATGTAGAAGCTTGTATATGTGTGAAACATCCTAGAAGATCATTTCTAGCCATTAGATCAAATTGATCATCACCGTCCATTAAGGAGGTGAACTTGTATATATAGGGGGGAGTTCATTTGTAACCATCAAGTTTTCAATCAAGTATTCAAGCAATACAAAGCATTCTCTCAATCTCTTTGTGTTCTCTCTTTCTAGCACTTTAGCAACCAACTCGGGAGGAAGGCTGACTTGCTAGCGACGCGGGGTTACTAGTCAAGTGCCGCACGGGTTCGAGAAAGTTTGGGTGAAAGCTTTCATCCCGTGACAAGTGGTATCAGAGCCTAGGTCGGCTCTTAAAAGCTTCCGCACTTAAGGTTGTTCGTTGGTGTTGCTAGAAGAAAGAATGTCGGACTCAGGGGTGGTACAACAACCCGAGAAGCAAGAGAAGGCACCGAGGAAGGGCCGAGGCCAGTCAAGGGAACCCTCGGTCGACTTTATGGGTGGCATGGAGAACCGGATGATCCGACTAGAGCAATACATGGCGGATCACTCCCAAGCCTTCGAGGATGTGGCCGATAGGGTACGGAACTTGAAGAAAATACCTCAGGGGATGAGTTTCAAGGTCAGGTACTCCAACAAATTAACTCTCTCAATTTTGATGTGAAGAATCAATTCGATGAATTCAAGGGCACGATTGAGGCCTTGCAAGAAGAGTTCAAAACTCTCAAGGACGACATGGTTATATGCAAAAGGGCCATGGCCAATGCAGGCCACGACACCAACCAGGATCGATGTTCCAAGGCCAAGACCATACAATGGGACTCGCAGTACTAAGGAACTTGACAACTTTCTATGGAACTTGGAGCAATACTTTGCAGCCTCGAATGTACGGGACAACGAGGCCAAGATTCGCATAGCGCCCCTATTCCTGACCGACACAGCCACTCTATGGTGGAGGAGGCAACACACTGATATTGAGCGAGACACATGCCGCATGGATACATGGGAAGACTTCAAGGCCGAGCTCAAGCGGCAATTCTACCTCGATAATGTGGAGTATGAGGCTCGGGGACGCCTACGGCGGCTCACACACAACAAAACTATAAAAGAGTACATCAAGAAGTTCCAAGAGATCATATTGGAGATCCCATAGTTGACGGATCTTGAGGCCTTCTTCGCTTTCCTTGGTGGGCTCAGGCCATGGGCAAAACAGGAGCTCCAACGCCGTCAAGTGCAGGATTTGGCTACGAAAATCGCTTATGCCGAGAGCCTTATTGAGTTGCGGTCCTCCAACGATGGCAACAACAAAGGCAAGAGGGGTGACAAGGGCAAAAGGTGTGGGAGGCAACCAGTCAAACTCAAGCCAAACCTACAACAGGGGCAATACACCAAGACCATCAACATATAGGTCCAATGACCTGGAACGGACTTGCTTCCTTTGTCACAAGACCGACCACTTCATGGTCAATTGCCTAAAAGTAAACAAGCTAGCAGCTCTTGCAAATGAAGATGATGAGCCACAGGAGGAGGGCACATAGATTGGATCTCTACAGCTCCTCAATGTCGTCAAAGCAAATGTGGAGTGCGCTAAGGACCCAAAGGTGGGTCTATGTTTGTGGATGCCTTGGTTAGGGGGCAAAGAGTCGAGCATTGGTGGATACAGGAGCCACACACAACTTCATCCGGGAGGAGGCAGCGAAGAAGCTGGGGCTTGCCATCACTCCGACCTGAGGATCAATCAGTGAATGCAAAGGCCAAACCAATTGCCAGAGCTGCCAAGGGAGTGAATACCACGATAGGAGAATGGCAGGGATATGTCTCCTACACAATGGTGCCCATGGATGACTACAATATGGTACTTGGGCTAGAGTGGCTCGATGAGGTACGGGCTTGCATTTTACCCTTTTCGGACTCTTTATATATTCTTGATGCAAACAGTCCATGTACTATACCGGCCAAGATGGAGGCCAAGGGGCCGAGCATGTAGTCGGCTATTCAATTTGCAAAGGGACTTAGGCATAGTAAGGAGACATGTGCCATAGTTCCTAAGATAGATGAAGGGCTAAAGACTGAGGGCATGGGGGAGTTGCCGATGAAAGTCAAGACCGTGCTTGAGGACTTCAAGGACATTATGCCAAATGAGCTCCCAAAGAAGCTACCACCAAGGAGGGACATGGACCACAATATCGAGCTAGTAATGGATGCTAGCCCGCCCTCACACACACCCTATCGGATGGCACCACCTGAATTGGAAGAGTTGAGGAAGGAACTACTTGCTGCGGGGATGATCCAACCATCCAAGTCCCCATATGGTGCACCAGTGCTCTTTCAAAAGAAGCATGACGGATCTTTACGCATGTGCGTGGACTATCGGGCCTTGAACAAATTGACCGTCCAAAATAAGTACCCAATACCACTCATTGGAGAGTTGTTCGACCAACTTGGAGGGGACAAGTGGTTTTCAAAGATAGACTTGCGGTCCGGATATTGGCAAGTGCGGATTGCCGTAGGGGACGAGCCAAAGACCGCCATAGTAACGAGGTACGAGTCTTATGAATTTCTAGTTATGCCTTTTGGTTTCACCAATGCCCCGGCCACGTTTTGCACCCTCATGAACAAGGTATTCCACGCTTACTTGGATAAATTTGTGGTTGTTTACCTTGACGATATTGTTATCTACTCATCCACGTTGGAGGAACACATGGAGCATTTGAGAAATGTGTTTCAGGCACTTCGGGAGAGTGAACTTTACATCAAGTTGGAGAAGTGCTCTTTTGCCCGATATGAGGTGTCATTTTTGGGCCACAACATCAAGACCGGGCGTATCATGTTGGAAGAGGCCAAGGTGAAGGCCATACGAGATTGGGAGGCTCCAACCAATGTGCCCCAACTCCGATCTTTCTGGGGCTAGCCAACTATTATCGTCGCTTCATACATGGAAATTCTAACATTGCCACACCCCTCACTAATCTCTTGAAGAAGAACAAGAAGTGGGAGTGGGATCCAAAGTGCCGGGAAGCATTTGAAGGGCTAAAGATCAAGGTGACGGAGCAAACAGTCTTAGCCCTGTCGGATCACACAAAGCCATACGAGGTGCACACTGATGCCTTAGACTATGCCATTGGGGGCGTTCTTATGAAAAATGGGCATCATATTGCCTTTGAGAGCCGCAAGTTGAATGATGTCGAGCGGCGCTACACAGTCCATGAGAAGGAGATGACTGCGGTGGTCCATTGTGTGGGGTCCTCGTTACTTAATCCATTATGTATCATGTTAACATACATATGTGAGTCTGAATTAAGTAATAACATGCACTGATTAAGAGTATCTTACTAGTTAAGTTGTTACAGGGTTTATAAAAAACTCTCAACTACACATCATGTAAGACCCTCATACCGTATTATCGAAAATCTTGTTTAGCTTCTCAACAATTATGTGATTTATCTTATGTTAATCATATGGTTGAGAATAAACATGAGGAATAGTATCTTTGATAACAGCTCGATATCGTACTTAACATTTTGTGAATATGATGTCCCGACATGGAATAATGAGAATTAAGTACAATTTGTACATTTAGAAGTAAATTAATAATGAAGTAGAAGTGAAATTGACAATTTGAATGTCAATTGACAGTTGGATCAGAACATGATAAATATATTGGAAACAGTTGAATAAACTATGATAATATTTTGAAAAATAATTTATCAAATATTAAATGGAAGAATTCAAGTTTGGTGATAATGATGGATATAAACCCCAGGTGTCATCTGTATACTTAATATATCAGTATATTAGTGACACTCCGATATATACAATTGGCTGGGATACTAATATGAATGTGTGTAATATTTTTTTTTGTTACACACGTGTGATGTCCCAAAATTTAATTAGTCTAATAAATTAGATACATATAAATGGATATCGGAAAATGAAATAAAATAGTAAATTTTCCAAACTTATAGTTAGTGATTGATTATGCAGTACACGTGCCCTAGCATTAACAGAATTCGAAGATGAGTCATTGAGTTGCAAAATTAAAAAGAATAAAAATAAAGGGAAGAAGACCGACTAAGTTTTATTCGATAAAGTGAGTGTAAATACTCATATTATGGGTTGTACATATGGGTTCAGACGAAAAGGGCAAAGCTTTACAGTACGTATAAACCCAACATTTTTACCCAAAGACAAAGCTCGATTAAGGCAACTAATCCTTTACCAATTATCGAACTGGTTACTCATGACGTTGTTATCTTGTGGTTAAGGTAAATTTTGTTTCAGAGTTTCTTAATTTGAGCTAAAATTTATTTATGCGTGTGAGAATTATATTATAGAAGAAGTCGACGGAATTCTAGAGCTCACATCTTTGCTATTGAATATTTAATTACCGAAGGATTTTTGAGTGTATGCTTGAAAAGTTTGAGTCATATAAATTATTCTATGACAGACTATTCAAAATGTAAGCAGGAATAACGAGAATTCATTCATTTGGGATTGTACTAGATTTGGGAAGAAAGTATAGCCTTTCCCTGAATGCCAGCAACATGGGTTATATAATTTAGGTAGTTAAGATAATCCAAATAGCTTTAATTAAGTTATTAAATACGGACTAAACCTGTATGGTATTAGCCTGTATAAATTATATAGATGTATGCATTATTTAGGATTATAACCATAGAGATTTATTCATTAATAATGAATGCACAGGGTGTTGACAAACAAACAAAAAAGAAAATAATAATAAGAAGAATAAGAAAGAAACAAAAAAATTATCAAATAATTAAAAGTAAATGGATTAGTGGATTAACTGAGTACCTGTAATGCGTAGATTGATTGTGGCATCAACATTGCATCGGTCGAATAGATGTCGTAAGTGGATCAAAGGAGATAAAGGTATGTTGCGATCGGGTAACATACGACAGGTATCTGTATCATTTGATATATGATTTGTTGTTTAATTATGTGACTTACGTGGCTACGTGATTTTATTTAAATTATGTGGCATTCATAGCATTCATAATTGCACATCGGTGTATGAAAATAAATGTTTTGTTAACACACATTAGTTTTTATACATGCATCGATGCATGACATACACGTTGAGCTATATCCTTGAATACCCTGATATTTCTTGGATTCTGATATCGATCATTGGGGATTGGTACTGCGGTACTATGTTGGCATTACATGGCCCGATAGGCATAGGGAATCGTGGTCCCCTTTGATTGATATGATTTGTTGAGATGGGGATTGGTGGCACCTTGCTGATGTCATCCGTCTGGATATCCCTATATGATTATGTGATGTCAGGACCTGGGGTGGGGTTGGTGGCGCTTTGTCGACGTCCATCCGTCTACATACCCTATAGGCTTGACAGGCTCGAGCTATTCTGATATGGTTGGACTTTCGTTTATTGATTCAGATGTACCCAGTGGATGGGTGTACGATATGATACCGACATGACATGACATGGCATGCATTGCATTGCATCATATATCACATTTTATAGATACATGTTGTATATTCCATGATCGTTCCATATTGGGCTTTTGCTCACCCCCAAGGGGGGCTGTTGTTGTCTTTGTGTGTGGATAATGGCAGGTGGTACAGGTGACAGGACGCCAGAGAGGGCACGTCCGGTGGGAGTCACACTTGAGGTTTTACTTTTGTTTATCCCAGTATTACATGTATATGTTTACCAGGGGTTTATCCCTGTGGTATGTGAGGAGTTTATGTATTTGTATTTTTAGTTATTTCACCAGTGTGAATATCTGTTTGGTAGTTTGATTGGTGTATGCTTGATATGAACTGATGATATACATATTTTCAGTATATGTCTATTGGTATGGGTGGTATGTTCCTCATGTGATAATGTCATGCCGAAATTTTTAGGGCCACATGTTAAGAAATATTAAACAAATCTTCCGCTGTTTACCCTATAATTATCATTGTGTGATCATTAATCACATGATTAGGATTGGGCCCTCACAGTATGGTATCAGAGCATGACTGGGAATGCTCAATTTTGAGTCTTGTGTACACTTGAATAGGCACAAATAAATGTGTGCGCTTGTGTTTGAATTATTTGACTTATTTGCTCTTACTTGGCTTGCCTTGCCTTGGTTTGATATTACATGAGATTGATATGTGAATATGTTGATTTTGTGTAGTACTGATATTGCTCACGATATTAATACTATACTATTGTGAATAAACTTTTATATGTGGCAGCATGAGGTAGGGAAAGAGTATGTCTCTGAAACCTACTACCAATGAATTGCTGATATCAATTCTGATATTAATGTTATATTAATTTCATATCAATGAATGGGGTTAGAGCAATGCAATTGTTCCTAAACCTATATTTATGCGTGTGAGAATTATATTATAGAAGAAGTCGACGGAATTCTAGAGCTCACATCTTTGCTATTGAATATTTAATTACCGAAGGATTTTTGAGTGTATGCTTGAAAAGTTTGAGTCATATAAATTATTCTATGACAGACTATTCAAAATGTAAGCAGGAATAACGAGAATTCATTCATTTGGGATTGTACTAGATTTGGGAAGAAAGTATAGCCTTTCCCTGAATGCCAGCAACATGGGTTATATAATTTAGGTAGTTAAGATAATCCAAATAGCTTTAATTAAGTTATTAAATACGGACTAAACCTGTATGGTATTAGCCTGTATAAATTATATAGATGTATGCATTATTTAGGATTATAACCATAGAGATTTATTCATTAATAATGAATGCACAGGGTGTTGACAAACAAACAAAAAAGAAAATAATAATAAGAAGAATAAGAAAGAAACAAAAAAATTATCAAATAATTAAAAAGTAAATGGATTAGTGGATTAACTGAGTACCTGTAATGCGTAGATTGATTGTGGCATCAACATTGCATCGGTCGAATAGATGTCGTAAGTGGATCAAAGGAGATAAAGGTATGTTGCGATCGGGTAACATACGACAGGTATCTGTATCATTTGATATATGATTTGTTGTTTAATTATGTGACTTACGTGGCTACGTGATTTTATTTAAATTATGTGGCATTCATAGCATTCATAATTGCACATCGGTGTATGAAAATAAATGTTTTGTTAACACACATTAGTTTTTATACATGCATCGATGCATGACATACACGTTGAGCTATATCCTTGAATACCCTGATATTTCTTGGATTCTGATATCGATCATTGGGGATTGGTACTGCGGTACTATGTTGGCATTACATGGCCCGATAGGCATAGGGAATCGTGGTCCCCTTTGATTGATATGATTTGTTGAGATGGGGATTGGTGGCACCTTGCTGATGTCATCCGTCTGGATATCCCTATATGATTATGTGATGTCAGGACCTGGGGTGGGGTTGGTGGCGCTTTGTCGACGTCCATCCGTCTAGATACCCTATAGGCTTGACAGGCTCGAGCTATTCTGATATGGTTGGACTTTCGTTTATTGATTCAGATATACCCAGTGGATGGGTGTACGATATGATACCGACATGACATGACATGGCATGCATTGCATTGCATCATATATCACATTTTATAGATACATGTTGTATATTCCATTATCGTTCCATATTGGGCTTTTGCTCACCCCCAAGGGGGGCTGTTGTTGTCTTTGTGTGTGGACAATGGCAGGTGGTACAGGTGACAGGACGCCAGAGAGGGCACGTCCGGTGGGAGTCACACTTGAGGTTTTACTTTTGTTTATCCCAGTATTACATGTATATGTTTACCAGGGGTTTATCCCTGTGGTATGTGAGGAGTTTATGTATTTGTATTTTTAGTTATTTCACCAGTGTGAATATCTGTTTGGTAGTTTGATTGGTGTATGCTTGATATGAACTGATGATATACATATTTTCAGTATATGTCTATTGGTATGGGTGGTATGTTCCTCATGTGATGAGGTCATGCCGAAATTTTTAGGGCCACATGTTAAGAAATATTAAACAAATCTTCCGCTGTTTACCCTATAATTATCATTGTGTGATCATTAATCACATGATTAGGATTGGGCCCTCACACATCATATGTACAAACAACAACCTACTACAAGATAACTCCTAGGCAGTGGTTCAGCTCGCAGCGAAAACTGTCTCACATCCCGTCCTCCCACGTCTATGAGTCCCTACAGAAACATTCACACAACGTGAGTATAGATAATAAATATTTCAGTGCGATATCAAAACACAATATCAATATCAATGATAAAGCACAATAAATCATCTAATGTGAATGTTCTGCAAATGCACCATGTCATGACATGTCTCAACAATTACCCTATTATCACGAGACCAATATGATATGCCTATTCAGCTCAATATGTCAGTGGAACCACCTCACATCTTCATATTAGCAGTACATATCATAGTACCGTCCTCAAATGATAATAGTCAGAGCATATACCCAAAAATCGGCGTATATCTCTATATAGCATAACCGAGCATATACCCAAACCAGACGTATATCTCTATGTAACATAACCGAGCATATACCCAAACCAGACGTATATCTCTATGTAACATAACCGAGCATATACCCAAACCAGGCGTATATATCAAACACATGATATCCATGAATGTACATGCATATGATACTACCAATCATATGATACTAACATACCATAATTCATATGATATCAATCTCATAACATCATCACACAATATCTATACTCCGTACGTCAACACGTACCTGTACTGCTACACAAACGATTTAAATTCGGCGTCACTGGCTAATTGCCTCGTTGTCCCGTCCCCTGAGATGATGCTACAACAATGCCAACAATATATCATGTTATCATAGGCATTAAAATCAAATTCTACAAAAATATAACATTTTTCAACATTCTGACTCTGGCGATCGATTTCATGATTTAGGCGATCGATCGCCTAAAGCTTTGGTCCTAGGCGATCGATCTCTTAATTTCACGCGATCGGTCGCCTCCCCTTTGGAAAACATGCTGCCTCAAGGCGATCGATCGCTCAATGCACCGCCACTCTCATGTTTAGCCATAGGCGATCGATTGCCTCAAACGTAGCGATCGATCGCCTCCTCTGTTTTCAGAAAATTCATGGCGATTTTCAAGCATATCTTTCTAGCTCTTCTCCTATAACTCGAATTTAACCATTTCAACATGTTTCTTGCAATCTCTAGGAACATATTAACATGTTTCTATCATCATAGAATCCAATTCATAGCATATAATCATGATATGATTCTTCACATGAACATTTGATATTCCACTTCACATACATCAACACCAATTACATAATTCAAGTTTAAAACCATGAATTCCTTACCAAGATATTAAGAAATCACTTCACACAACTTCCTAGCTCAAGTCACAAGTGAATCCCAAGCTCAAACCAAAAAGAACTTGAAAGAGATGGAGAGGAGCTTGTGTAGTGTTTTAGTAGGTGAAAGATGAGAAACTATGTGATTCTTCTCCCTAAATCACTTGATATAAGGTCATTAGCTCCCTAAATCACTTGATATCATGTCATTTGGAGTTAATGACATGTTAAGTAACATGTACATGAAGATGAAATCCAAATTCAAATGCAACTCCAATTCAAATTAAATTCACATGCATATTCAAATGCCTACTAGTTCATGTTGCTTGATATGTTACTATTCAAATCATTGTACGCCATGTTTCATTCCTTGTCATATATCATTTCATACATGTATTAATTCATTCTTGGTTCCACCCGAACCCCCATTATCATACCGTCATTTGATATAATTACACCATAATCATATCATATGTGTATAAAACAAATCGAGGCATTACACATTGTCTACGAGTATGGAGGCATTACTTGCTTGGGAGCAAGTTTATTGTGCGGACAGACAATGTTGCCACAAGCTACTTCCAAACCCAAAAGAAGCTCACTCCGAAGCAAGCAAGGTGGAAGGAGTTTCTTGCGGAGTTTGACTACACATTGGAGTACAAGCCGGGGACAACCAATTGTGTAGCCGATGCCTTAAGCCGGAAGGCGGAGCTTGCAGCCATAAGCCAACCCGCAAGCATGTTGAAGGATCGCATACGGGAAGGACTAGATCAAGACCCGATGGCAAGGAACATCATGGACTTTGCTAGGGAAGGCAAAGTCCGACGCTTTTGGATTTGAGATGGCTTGCTATTCACTAAGGGAGACCGCCTCTTCGTACCCAAGTGGGGAAATTTGCGCCGGGAAATACTCAAGGAGTGTCATGATTCAAAGTGGGCGGGCCACCCGGGGATGCATCGCACTATGGCACTCATGGAGGATTCTTATTATTGGCCAAGGATGCGGGAGGATGTGGAGGCCTATGTGAGGACTTGTCTTGTGTGCCAACAAGACAAGGTGGAACAACAGCAGCCAGCCGGTCTCCTACAACCACTTCCCATTCCTGAGCACCCGTTCGGGAGCATATCCATGGACTTCATTACGGCACTACCCAGAAGGGTGTGGGACTATCATTGTTGTGGTGGACAGGTTTTCTAAGTATGCCATCTTTATTGCTGCACCGCCAGACATCACTGCCGTTGACACAACCAAGCTTTTCACTAAGCACGTGGTCAAGCATTGGGGCATTCCGAAGACCATTGTGAGTGATCGCGGCCCTCGCTTCACGGGGAAGTTTTGGTCCGAGCTGTTCAAGCTTTTGGGGTCCGATCTTGCATTCTCAACAAGCTTCCACCCGCAAACGGATGGGCAGACCGAACCAGCGAGATTGGGCAAAACTCTTAGACACTGCCCAGTTCTCTTATAATTTGCAGCGAAGTGAATCTATTGGACTTAGTCCATTTGAGTTAGCCACAAGCAACAGCCGATGACACCGCATAACATTGTCACGGGCTACACAGGGAGCAGCCCCGCAGCATACACTTTCGCCAAGTCCATACAAGAGGAGACTGACTTGGCTCGGGCATCCTTGAACAAAGCCGCCAAAAAGATGAAGAAGTGGGCAGATCTTAAGCGACGAGCGGTCGAGTTCAAGGAAGGGGACCTTGTAATGGTAAAGCTACTACCCCAGCAGTTCAAATAATTGCGGCCAGTACACAAGGGGTTGATACGTAGATATGAAGGCCCCTTTTCCATCGAGCGGCGTATAGGCACAGTGTCTTATCGACTATATTTACCGCCAAAATTAAAGATCCATCCAGTGTTTCATGTGAGTCAGCTGAAGTTATATCATGCGGACATGGAGGATCCAAGCCGTGGGACATCACATCGGGCGCCAACTGCTGTGGTCACATCATATGACAAAGGCGTGGAGGAGATTCTGGCGGACCGAGTGATACGTAAAAGAGGAGTTCCCCCATACACAGAGTACTTCATGAGATGGAAGGGTCTACCCGAGGCAGAGTCTAGCTGGGAGCACGAAGACCACTTGTGGCAGTTTGCACACAAGATCAAGGAGTTCCGCAATATTCAGGCGACGAGGGCGTCACCAATTTAGGTGGGGGAGAATGTCACGACCCGCAACTTTCTAGAAGATTCCGGCATACATTGGAGAGGCTTTGGGACATCCGGAAGCTCCCGAAAGCTTGAAGAACACTTTGGAGCACCCCGGAAGATTCTAGACATTCCTTGTACATTCTTTTGTAGGTCATTCTAGAATCTTATAGAAATGTACATAGTAGAAGCATGTAAAAGCTTGTATATGTGTTGAACATCCTAGAAGATCATTTCTAGCCATTAGATCAAATTGATCATCACCGTCCATTAAGGAGTTGAACTTGTATATATAGGGGGAGGACTTCATTTGTAACCATCAAGTTTTCAATCAAGTATTCAAGCAATACAAAGCATTCTCTCAATCTCTTTGTGTTCTCTCTTTCTAGCAATTTAGCAACCAACTCGGGAGGAACGCTGACTTGCTAGCGACGCGGGTTACTAGTCAAGTGCCGCACGGGTTCGGGAAAGTTTGGGTGAAAGCTTTCATCCCGTGACATAATGTTAACTTACAAAATAGTTTGTAAAATAGAGTTCACTGATGCGCCTTCAATATTTTAAGAATTTTTGGTTTATAATGACGAAATACTCTGGTTTAAGATGTGGTAGTTTGCAAATGCATATAAATCATATGGGTGTGTTGTCTTACATCCAATGTTTTGAAAATCGGATCAAACCGATCGGTTTAACATGTTCAATCAGTAAACGGTGTATAGTCCGGTCCGATTGACTCTATAACACCACCCAGTGAAAAAATCAGTGGGAACCGGATTGAACCAATCGACAGTTGAACACTGGTTCCTTCATTTTCTTTCTTTTTCTAACATTTTAATTTTTTCTATTTTTGTTAAAGTTATAAATAAAATTTTTAGAACAAAAACTATATTATATATAATTTAGTATGTTTGAAACAATAAAAAATAATATTTTATGGATGTCTTATCAAAAATCCATATAATTCTATAAATGTGTCCTGTATATTATATATAATATATTTAGTTTCTGGTAAATTATAAAAGATGTGAATCATTCATAATTTTTAAATTTTTTTATGATTTTTGGGTATTGCTTGTTTTTTTTTTAGATGTTTTATTATTTTTCTTCTATATTGGATATTTGGTTTGATCTGATTTTTTTTAAATTTGGCATGTTATGTTAGTGTAATGATATTTTTTTATTGTGAACAACTTGAAACTTTAGCAACTACATTGTAATATGTTTACAAAAATTAAAATAGATATTAAGTAATGCTACGTTATCACCATGGTTCAACCGGTCAAACATATCGAACTTATAACAAGTAAGGGCATCGATTTTAAAAACACTTGTTACACCTGATCAAAATCACAGGGGTTTACAACTATTGTCAATTTTTTTGCTTTCTAATTTTAGATGTAATTTACGCTCTTATGTTATCTTGTATATGCAGATTACGCCATACGTTATTCAAGATATACACATTACTATATTGTGTCATTATTTATGCATAATTTACTCATTTAATGGTTCAGTTGACATTTTAACATGTAATTTTAAAATTTGAATATTAGATATTGTACGTGTAACACAAAATATATATATAGATATGGTGTCTTGTATATATTTTCAAATCACGGGGATAAATATTGTAAACATTTATGAATATGTTTTTATATTTAAGATGGAATGTTAACTCGCCTCTGAGAAATTCAATCTATATAATATAATTATATAAACAACCTATAGTTTTCTCCCCTCTTTGAAACATAAAACATCAAGGTTTTGAAGAATAGTTATGTAGACCATCCATCCCCATTTTTCTGAAGCCAGCAGAACTTTTGGGCCGGACTTCTGTTAGGTCCTATAATGGTGTGTGTATATATATATATATATATATATATATATATATATATATATATATATATATATGGGGAAATTGCATATTGGTGCTGTTTCCAGAAAGTTAATTCAAATAAGTCTGACAAAAAATATTGTTTACAAAAAAATACAGGTAGGAGAGAATTAAATTCACATAAGTTCACTTTTTAAAGAGTTGGTTTGCAAATGTATTTTTAAGTTCCCAAAATACCCTTAAGTTATAAAAAACTCTAAACCTAATTTCACATTAACTCTTTACGTCATTCATTTTTCCCCTCTGCACGTAAATCTCCAATTTTTCGGCGATTCTCAGATCATTATTTTCTTCATCATCTTGTCGCTTCATCTCGTCGCCCCGACCTAAAAATTATTTGCTAAAATGTTATGCACATGAATTGAAGCATCTAAATTGTTCGTAGCATTTGGAAACTTTTTGAATCGAAGAAGACATCGGGCTACTCTGCACATATAATTTTCGGATCTGCTATGCGCATTCATCGTGTGTGTGTTGTGTGTGTATATACTGTATATGTATGCAATTATAAATTTGAATACTGATGCTAAATTTTAGATAGTGAAAGTCAGTTGGTTTTTTTTTAAAAAAAATCTATCATTGCTTTGATTGATGCATATGTATGAAGAAGTAAGGTATGCATTGGTGTCCGAGCTTATTTGTTCATTTCCAAATTTTACAGTCTGGCATCAAGATATTGCAACGAAGAAGATGACCCAGAGAAAAAATAATTGGTGCACGAAAATTATAAAAAGTAACTGGTGCACGAAAATATTACATTGGTGCACGAAAATCATAAAAAGTAATTGGTGCACGAAAATCATAAAATGTAACTGGTGCACGAAAATATAACCTTGATGCACGAAAATCATAAAAAGTAACTGGTTCACGAAAATGATAAAAAAGTAACTGGTGCACGAAAATATAACCTTGGTGCACGAAAATCATAAAAATAACTGGTGCACGAAAATTATAAAAAGTAACTGGTGTACAAAAATATAACATTGGTGCACGAAAATAAAAACATTGGTGCACGAACTTTGTGTTAATTAACTGATGCACAAATTTTGCAAAAAACAAACTGGTGCACGAAATATAATAACTGGTGCACGAAATTAAATGGTTCGTGCATCACCTACTTAATTGTATGGTTCGTGCATCACCCACTTGCGATTATGATTCGTGCATCACATACTTTTTCTATGTTTCGTGCATCAGTGACTGATTTTAATTTTTGTGCATTTATTACTGATTTTCAATTTCGTGCATCAGTAGTTGATTTTAATTTTCGTGCATCAATTACTGTTTTTTCGTGCATTGTTACTGATTTTCAATCTTTCGTGCACCAGTTACTGTTAATAATTTTCGTGCACCAGTTATTTTTTATAATTTTCGTGCACCAATTATTTTTTATCTGGGTCATTTTCTTCGTTGCAAATTTCAGACTGTAAATTCTGAAAATGAGCAAAGAAGCACGGACACCAATGCATAATAACTAAAAAACCTCAAAATGCAACAAACATTAGATATATGTATATATATACTCTTACACACATACACACACATACTGGAATTGAGAAAAAAATCTGGAACGAAGTGATGAAACAGAAAATCGAAAAGATAAAGAGAAAAACCAACTGTAAGAAATCGTAACTGGCGAGAGATTACGAGGAGATTTGAATCGCAGTGGTGCAAGAAAGAGATTTAACGAAGTGCTGTAACAGATTGAAATTTTTTTATATTACCGCATTTTCTTATTAAGGGCACTTTTGTCATTTTAACCTAAAGTTGACTTAAATGATTGCAAGTTTTTTTCCTGAACTAGGATGAATAAAGTTTTACTATTAGGTACCGGTCTGAACTTTCCCCTATATATATATGGAGACTATGAAATTGAGTTGATGACACTTAAATATGTTAGAATGATAGAGATGAGCATAGAGAAAAAAGCTAGATTTAAATTTGAAATTGAAATCAAGTACAAGACTTGGAATTGATTTTATATAGATACCAATTGCCAAAACATCTTTCAACTAAATTATCCAAAAAATCTTCTTTCGAACTAAATCCACATTAAAAAAAAAAAAATTCCAAATAAGTTCAATTTTTTATTTCCGTTACTTATAAGTATTTCCTCCTTCCATAAGTCTTATTATGTCTTCTTTCTCAAACAATTATGTTATTCATCTTCACCACCTAACACCATCATCACTACCGATCGTGGCAATGGCTGGTGGACGCCCTGACAGAATTCCACCGATTCGAGAAGGAAATGGGCACTCGACCTTTCCATAGTTGAAATTGACTTCAGTTATAATTACTGACACACAATTTTTTCCTATATTTGCTACTAACTTATAATACCAATCCAAAAAAAATAAAAAAATTTGCCCAATATTAATAAATAAAGTTATAGCAACCAAATACATATATTAAAATCTCAAAATACCTAATTTACATATACAATTTTCAATGTCAGCAGCAACATGAACCCAGGTTTGCTTTCATGATGAAGATTGAAGGAACGATTTCGATGAAATGGTGGAAAATGACTGGAAACTTTCAAAAAATTTCAGTGTTGAAGATTGGGATATGAAGGATGAGCGGGCATGATGAAGGTCGAAGAAGAGCATACACGATGAAGAAGAAAGTGAGGGATAATTTTGACCTAAAATGAACAAAAATTAAAGCTAATATGTTGTGGATTGGGTCAAAAAAAGATTTACCTCTTGGTACCGACCAAATATTTGCCCATTTTAATATGAGTATGCATATCATCATTTGGGCCGAATTGGGCCTATTCACGATATGGTATCATTTTCGGCAAAAAACTATTTTTTTGAAAATTATTTCTACATTGTTTTTGTAAGCATGATTCACCGATATGGTCAATGATGATGTTGTGGAGGTTGTTGTTCCAGTTTCATTGACATTTTTTGGACAATTGTGATTATTGTCACGGGAAGTTTTTTCAATTTTAAATAAAATTAATTTGAAATTTTTCGGACAACTTTTAATGAAAGAATCTAAAAAGGTTACATGACAACCGCGAAATTATCATTCTGTTCGGCGATGGCTGCGGAGTCTCTCCCATCTCCCAACATAATTCTCATTTCAATTTAAGCTTCCCATCTCTCATTGTATAATAACATTATATAATATAATTTAAAAATTGTAACTATGTATAGACTATGAAAATTCAATCATTAGGAACAAAACTCAATACAATTTGATTGCTTATAATATTTTTTTTCCAAAAATAAACCAACTATACACTTCATTCTCCTATACACATTTAAAAAAAATCATTTCTAGAACAAAACCCCCATAAATATATTACACAAAAACCAAATGTATATCAAGTTATAACATAAACGATGACATAAAAGGAGACCAAGAACTTGAAAAAATGACTTGACAAATAATTAAAATTAAATTTAAAAGTTATCGTAAAGTTTTGAAGCAACTCAATATGTTCTCCAGAATTATTATTAAGAAGAATAATGACACAACTCTTTTTGGTATAGGCCAATAAACCAAAACTAAAGATTCCAAGTTTTCAGACACTTCCTCATTTACCATGCAGAAAACATATGATCATCAAAGTTATATGCAGAATTTTGATGAAGGGTCCGGTAGTCGGTCTTTCTGCAGATGTGATTATCCTACAAGACGATCAGGGGTGGATGAATGAGGTTAGAAGAAGCTTTTGTTGCAAAATGGAAATTTAGTGGGACTTTGGCTACTTTGGTGAATAAACTTGACAGCTTTTCATCTCTGGTAGAATTCATGCGCATACAACTGTGCCAGGTCCTTCCCAACAATAGGACCACTTCCTTTGGTTGCCCACGCTGTTGGATATGTTGTGCCCAGGACACCCAAAACTGATGTACAGACATCGTACACACCCAATGAATACCAAGATTTACGTGGTTCGGCAATCGTCTACGTAAATCTTGAATGAAATCCAAACCTCTATTGCTACAGGAAGTCAGCCACCGCCCAACCCTTTTGGAAATGAGCCACAATTTATTTAGTGTTTCTTCTGGAAAGCCACCGTCCAACAGGATATACGTGTATTCATGTGCGGAGCCAACAGGGAGCAAGTTGGGCCAGTCGCTCTCATTTCAATGAAAAAAAATCAAATTATGTGTGAAAAACATTAAATCAATGTCTTATCTATCTCCCTAGTCCAACTCCAGGTGTCCTTCGCCATATTTTAGTATCATAATTTATGCTTAGTTCACTTGAAATGGTAACGATACGATGTTTTGGTTTATAAAGAAACTAGCCATTTCAAGTGTAAGTGCAGAGTCAGAGTCAGACCAAAAGAGATGGTAGGGTAGCCTCTGCTGAACCAGGCATCCAACCACTACCATTTTGCAAGAAATTCAAACCAGAGGAATGCAGACAATTAAAGTCGGTCTTCACAGGTAGATCAAGTTTGGTAGATATACGCGGACACGATATATCATATAGTTGGACCAAGGAAATCAAATGAGTAAGAAAAGATGGTGCACCCAACAATAAAATTAAAAGGCAATCACGATAGGTTGAAAATCGTTCGGAGTCTCGATGAAAAAACAAACTTCACTAAAATCCGGAATTTTCCTAAAATTTGAATAAAATTACCTTTGTACAAAATTCATTGGTCATCTTCTCTATCCGTAGAGATGCTAGCATACCCTTCATGTAAACATGTACATGTATTTTGTCACGCTGAATACAAACATGATCAAGAGATAATAAGAACCTAAATTTTTATTACTAAAATTATTGAAATTTCTATGACATGTTTCCCTCAAGCGTCACCGATATGTTCCTGAAATTAGTTACCAATTGTGTATGCTCCGAATGTGTAAGAAATTTATGCTGATGCAGGTTTTCCTGCTGCA
This sequence comes from Haberlea rhodopensis, assembly GCA_907163345.1. Lineage (NCBI taxonomy): Eukaryota > Viridiplantae > Streptophyta > Magnoliopsida > Lamiales > Gesneriaceae > Haberlea > Haberlea rhodopensis. The sequence continues at coordinate 2,320,669 of CAJQUN010000017.1, forward strand.
TGCTTGCATGCAAATCCTTGTTTTTGATTCTTTAAGTCATTCCCAGCCACAAGAAAGAATGCAGTGTGCCTGATCAGAAGAAAAGTTCAATTTACTTTTAAAAAAAAAGAAGGAAAAAAAATCAAGGATGGCCTATCTGCACTGGACTAACAGGAAGTCGCACCTGCCACCAGCTATTCTGTGACTGTGCTAAAACATAATCTTCGTCACTAGAAACAAAGGCTGTATTTGTTTCCATTCCATTTCACAGAAATGAAAACAAACAGTTTTCACCTGATCTTCAACTTATTTTCCATCGTAAAAATTATGGTGGATAAACTTGTACCTGAAGAAATTCATCATTTTAGTTCTGGAGCTCTCATCAATTTCCATAGTGCTATCCAATGCTTGTTTCATGTGATCCAACCACCTCTCTGCAGCTTGATGGGTGACGGGAAATGGTCGGTGTCGTGCAATCAACGCGGGATGGCCTGCCAAAAGCCAAGCACCAAAAGTTTCAAGCCTAAATAAACTGCAATTTTGCAAACTGTCCAAAAAAAGCATACACAAATCGTATCTGCCGGAGGAACCAGAATAAACACAACTTTTTGGGTTGATAAAACTAATATTGTAATGGCACTCAATGAACGGACTGAGATAATGAAGCAGGAAGTCATTCTAATGACTTGAAATACAAAGGTTGCTTGACAAAAATGAGAAGTCACAGTGCAGTATATTAAAAAAACTTTAATTATTTGTGCTTTACTTATTCATCTTCACAAAAAATTAATAATCCAATACCTCATCTATACCCATTAAGATAAGAAACCGTTTGTATTATCTCTTAATCATCAACAATAAGTACAACATAACACTGGCAAAAAAACACAAATAAAACAATATCATGAATGCAAAGTTAACAGAGTCCTGCCTGGAGTTAGGTGCAACCATGTGGCTGATGTAAGATGCTATGGACGAAACAATCATGGTCTAATAGTGATTACCTCTTCTTTGGGAGTACAAAGGTGGTCCTCCCATTCTTTGCACAAAGAACTCATATTGATTTTGAATCGCATCTTCCTTTTTGGAGTTTGCAAAAAGTGACTTAAACCACTCTTCCTCATCATCATAAACTCTAAAACATATAATGTATTAACCAATTAATGGTAAACCATATTAAGAAGAAACTCTAGAGCAACGGTCAAAACGAAATAGATTGCCATACTTGTTATGAAGAATCATCAAAACAAAATAATATTCGTTGAAATAATTGAAGGAAAACATTTGTTGATCAATTGATCAGAAGAAGTCCTGAGGAAAAAAAATCACCAACTGAGACAAAAAAATTCAAACTTTGCCACCATTGCATGGAAGCATATCTATGACACCACTAGTTTCAAAAGTCAATTAAAATATATTTATGCAAGATTGTTGTATGTTTAGAAAAATTATGCATAATACATAGTTATTAAAAGCGCTAGGCGCCAAAAAGCGATCAACCATGGCTTGGCTTAATGCGCTATGCACCGGGCGAAGAGTGACCTAATAGACTATAGGCGCCGAGGAAAAATAAAATTTAGATATTAGATATAAATATCTTTGTCTAATATGACTAAACTACAGAGCAAAGAGCTGCTCATTTTGTAATATTTGTCAATTTCTAACATAAAACTTTACTACAAAGAGATTTGATAAAAATGAATCTCAAATTCAATATTAAATAAGAATTATTAAAAAATAAAGAAGCAATATGTTTAATCTCCTTGACTAAATTAGTGTTAAATTTATTATCCAATGAACAACAATCTGCGGAGGTCGGCCACGGTAAGATTGGAAGGACAGTGAAAGAGAAGTTATTAAATCAACAATGAATATGACGTGTTTATACCATAATATATAAATATAGGGTTTATGTTTATTTAAAATTGGATTTGTACTTGTTAAAAATAGGATTTAGGCTTATTTTTTAAAGTAATCTTGGCAAACCTATCAATACTCTTCCTCTCGATCAAGTCATTGCCTAGGCACCTAAGCTATAAATAGGCACCACCTGATGTATTTGTGGCGCCTCTCGCGCACTAGAGGCACCACAATCTCGCCTCGCCTGGCTTGGCTTCTGCCTAGGCAAGCCAAGGGAGTGCTTTTTACAACAATCGCATGATATAATCCTTTTAATGTAAGGGGATCTCCCTTCGCCATTAGGCAAACCATAACCTTAAAACTTAAGATATTGAAAAGTTAAAATATTCATACATCTCAAGACTTCAAACTACACAACTAAGTATAATCAGAATAAAGAGTCCATAAATTTGGCAAAAGATCATCGTTTTTGAACCGATACTCAGATCTTGAAAGCCAAAGTCTCAAACTTTACAGCAAATATCAACAACCCATGAACTCAAATAGCAGCATTAGTATTAATACTAATAATAATAATGAAAGTCAGAGAAATTTGAACCACAGACTGCCAAAATCTTGAAAGGAAAGAGCGAAACCTGTTGTAGAAATTAGTGGAGAGATTGATGACAGTGTGGAGCCCAAGCTTCTCGTACAGATTGATCTCATCAATGGCGAAGGCATCGTTTGGGTGAACCCCACTCCACTCTGATGCCTTCTCCTGCAGTGATTGCATTTTTTTTCCTTTCTTTTCTTCTGTGTGGCTACTGCAACGACTGGGATTGGGGGATATTTATAGCTGAGTGTGGTAGTCGCGTGGAAGACACGCTTTGCTTCGTGGATATCTAGATCATAAATTATTAATTTATAAATTATTTTTCTGATCTTTATTTTAATTTTTAAGGATAAATATATACCTCTCCCTTGTAGAATAACTGTTTTACAATTCACATATTTAGTTTGAACAATTATATATAGCTCCCTTGTAGAATAACTGTATTACAATAACATCCCCTCTAATTTGTAAATATATAAGAAAAATTACAATTATCTGCTATGTGATTTGACATAAAAATACATTGTAGTGGATGTAGATGTAATCAAACTAGAAGGGCTAAAACGATAATTATAAAAACTAGAGGGAGTTAAATGAATTCAACCTAATTTAAAAAAGAAACAGAAATAGCTTTATATTTGTATAAGAAAATGAAAATGTTTCTTATTAAAAAATAAAATAAAGTCCCAAGGATAATATACTATTTGGTCCCTAAAGTTTGTTTAAAGACCCGGTTTAATCTCTATTATTTGCATCGACCTGATTTGGTCCGTAATGTTTTTAAAATTAAACCATTTCATTCAAATAGTTAAGTTTGACGTTTTCTTGGGCGTTCACTTCGTCTCTTTCACGACATTTCCCCCAAAATCGATTTTGGGGAAATCCGTCATCCACCAAATAAGAACGCAGAAACCGTCAGACGGTGAAGGGCGGAGCTTTCTCTTTCGACCGGTAAGCCCTAACCTTTCTGCGCTAATTTTGGGGGAAACACATTGTGCATAGTTGGTCGAAAAGCCCCAATTTATAGTTCCCCAAATTTCAGATTTCAGTTGGCCGAAAAGCCCTAATATGTGGTGCTTGTTTGGCGAATTTGTATATATGTATTTGTAGAAATATGTTCCAAAAGATTTTTGAAACCCCAAAATCGATTTTTTGCATTTTTCAGCAACATATGTACACTGTTTGATTTTTGGATTTTCACCAGCAACATATTTCCATTGTTTTGTTCTTTCTACAGTCAAATGATGGATTTTAGTTGTTATGATGATGTTGATAGAAGTCCAAATCCAATTGCTGGGCGCGAGGATGACTTTGGTTCGGATGATAGTGGTTCGGATGTTGTTGGAAGTAGAATCCTAATGTTGGTAGTGAGAATGATAGTGATTTTGGGTATATGGAGGAAAATGAGGATGAATGCAAGAATCATGGACATAAATTTCAAAAATATTTTATCTACTTCAGGGCAGAGAGCAAAATGATAGCAAGACAGAGACAAATCAAGGCTCTGATACCAACTGTAAGTAATTTCTTAATGATCTAACCATTTTGTTAGATCAAATGTGGAATAAAATGGATTATCATACCTCCAGCCATTGCTTCTTGCTCCTAATATCTTTTAGTTTTTGGCTCTTCTAAGCCTTAACAATCTTCTCTAGATGGTGTTGTGTGGCTGAATTAGATTGTAGGCATAAGACCCAAATACAGAGTATTTATAGGCTCTAACCATCATAGAACACCTCATATGTTATGACATTGTAGTGAATTGAATTTAATGTGGAATAAATGGACACTAAATGAGCAATTAAATGAAGTGGTTACCATTCCATTAAATGAACATGTTGAGCCTTAAACGCATTGTTGAGTTTAATGCTTAATTTTTCTCCGAATTATTTATGAGTTTTGATGATCAACAAAACTTGTGTTTGTTATACTAATGTGTCTACTTAGTGTACATGTTTAATGATTGAAAAGTTGAATGTTTGAAGAAAATCAATTGTGCAAAGTCTGGCAGGATCGCCCAGGTGATGGTGATCATCGCCCCAGGTGATGGTAGCCAGGAAGGACTTCGCCACGCACATCGACTGAAGCGACGCCGAGGCCCGCGCGCAGGGCGAGTTCGCTTGAGCGATGGCTTGATCGCCTGAGCCGATGTCTTGAACGCCTGAGGCGATGGGTGTTTCGCCTGAGGCGATGAATGTTTCTGAGCAACCAAAGCTACGACATTGATTTTTGGTGGTGATCGTCTGAGGCAATCCATACATTGCCTGAGGCGATCTATGCATTTTGGTGACCGTTGGGGCGCGGCGATGTCCGAGGCGATCTTGGAGTGATTCAAGCCTTAAGTGTAGCAACGGCTAGTAGGAGCCTTGGGGGGCTCCTACACTATAAATATGGATATTTTGGAGCATTTTGAAGACAAGAAACAAGGCTATAAACTACAAGAAAGCTTTGCTCTATTCAATTTATTCTAGCATTGTTAACTTCATACATTTGTGTTGTATTGGAGTTTGTAATTCATTTCTTGTGTGTGAGTTTTGATTCTTCGAGTTGGTACACCGTGCTGGTGTTTATTTGAGTTATTGTAAGGTCCTCCAACACCAACGTAAGTTGGAAATTGTAAAATCATCAACAAGTAAAATTGGTGCAAGTGTTGTGGCTATCCTTGGAGCCTTTAAGGCCAAGAAGACTCGCGAAGAGTGTGGATAACTCGGAAAGAGTTTTGTGTGACTATCATTGGAGCCCTTAAGGCCAAGAAGACTAGTGGAGAGTGTGGTGCTCGTGAAGAGTTGTTTTTACTCAGGAAGAGTGTGTTGTGGCTAACTTGGAGCCCTTAAGGCCAAGATCATTTTCGTTCTAGTGGAACCTCGGTTAAACGTTTTCTAACCGAGAAGAGGAGACGTAGGCGATTCATCGCCAAACTTTTATAACAAATCCTCATGTTCTTTATCTTTATTTAAATTACGCATTTATTTATTTCTTCTTTTTATCTATTTGTCGATTGACTTGAAGTCTTCCGCAGCGCAAACTACTATTTGCAAATTCATTTTAAAATGCTAAAGTAGCCAATGAACCTCATTCACCCCCGCCTCTTCTGTTCCAACAAGTGGTATCAGAGCCATTTGATTTTTGTTTTAAATCAAAAAATTTATATGGCTAATCTAGCAAATGAGTTTGCTCAAGGTCAATCAACAAATCAGAGCCAATGAACCTCATTCCGGTTGTGCTTTAGATATGAAGGAGTACAACCGGATCTTGATGTGCTTTACCGCAAAGGAAATATGGGACAAATTGCAAATTTGTCATGAGGGCACAAATCAAGTGAATGAGACAAAGATAGATCTACTACAACTCAAGTATGAGACATTTGAGATGGAATTCGGAGAAAACATTGATTTAATGTTTAGAAGGCTCACTCAAATCATCAATGAGCTTGCCCAACTTGGAGAGAAGTATCCTCCAAAGCAAATATGAAGAAGAGCACTTAGATCCTTATCACAAGAATGGGATGCCAAGAGGACAGCCATCATCGAATCCAACAAAAGAGATAGTGCTTCATATGATATTGATGAACTCCATGGAACATTGGTGACCCATGAGCTTGAAGTGACAACCCAGAAGGGATTAAAGGAGTAAGATAGATCCAAAAGAAATGGGATAGCCTTGATCGGGAGGAAAGAACAATCCGATGATGAAGAGATGATCTTGTTCACTAGAAAGTTCAAGAAATTCTACAACAAATACAGCAACCCAAAGACCTCTGGTGCCACCAAACATGATTCCAAACAAGAGGTAACATGCTATAATTGTCAATATAAATGTCATTATGCTAATGAATGTCCTAGGAAGAAGAATGATGATAAGGGGAAGAAGAAAGGTCTAATGACCACATGGAGTGATAGTGACTCCGATGAAGAAGAAGTATCAAATCTTTGTCTAATGGCTCTTGATGATGAAGAAGAAGAGGATGACGATGAGGTACCATCATTTGATGAATTATTAGATTCCTATAATGAGCTTATTGATGTTCTTGGCAAAACCAACATGAATATCAAATTACTTAAACTTGAGGTAGCCAAGAGAGATGAAGAAAACTATTCATTGAAAAATGAATTAAGTTCTTTGAAGAAATCTTTTTGCAAATTTAGTGATAGTAGTTCAAAGATGAATGAATTGCTTGGCTTGCAACGTTGTAGCTTTGATAAAGCTGGACTAGGCTTTTCAAGCAAATCTCAAACATTTTCAAGCTTGTTACTTACACTTATTGTTGTAAAAATGGCCATACAAAGAATAAATGTAGGTTTGCTAAAATCCAATACCAACCTAACAAGAGGTGGAAATGGATTCCAAAGGCATCGATGAAAGCTAACCCACAAGGACCCAAAAATCAAATTGGTACCAAAGAATCCCAAATCAAAAATTTGTTTTGTAGGGACAACAAAGGGATGGATGATGAAGGGACTAGCACCTCAATGGAGGAAACCATCTTATGCACCACAATAGAAGAAGCGCGAGGTATAGACCAATGACAAGAACGTACTCTTGTCATCAAAGGTAAATTTATTTTATGCATTTAAAAAGAGCAATTCAAAATTTCATTGGCACAAATTAATTGTGACCAATAAATAATGAAGCTCAATATTCATTGATAGTAAAATACATTTCCCCTTAGCATGTGCACATATAAATTGTCTTGATGCATGATATATGCTTATCTATTTATAGTAAGTATCTTGATATGCCTTGAGTTCAAATTTGAATATGCAATGTGAAAATGTGCAAATAAATGTGATTAAGCATGCTATATTTGTTTAAATGCTCTATCTTGAATCATAGAAATATGGCCTAAGAATTTCATGTATGGTTTCTATGGCCTCAATGATTATATATTATCAAATGCTTATAATGATACATTGAGAAACTTAATGTCTATTGGGCATGAGTGCATGAACATATGCACACCTTGCAATATTCAGAATTCATTGTTGATTGCCTTAAACGCATGTTTGTTTTTCCTCTCAATGATTTAATCTTATGCTTGTTATGATTATTACATGCTTGATGAGGAACATGTGTAATTGTCAAAATATGGCTATGTGTCAACATATACTTGTGATATGATTATTTGAATTTTGTGTTTTTTGATTATCACAAAAAGGGAGAGAATTTTGTGATAAACTTGAAGTTTAATACATGCATAGTTTGAGGGGGAGAGTTATGCATGATTTGAGGGGGAGAACTTTTTAAGCTTTACTTGGTAATCTTGTATGTGCTATGTAATTGTTAAGGGGGAGTCATGTTTACTCACATTTCATGTATATTACATATTCAAGTTTATCAAGTTTTGTGATCATAAAAAAGGGGGAGATTGTTGAGCCTTAAACGCATTGTTGAGTTTAATGCTTAATTTATCTCCGAATTATTTATGAGTTTTGATGATCAACAAAACTTGTGTTTGTTATACTAATGTGTTCTACTTAGTGTACAGGTTTAATGATTGAAAAGTGGAATGTTTGAAGAAAATCAATTGTGCAAAGTCTGGGCAGGATCACCCCAGGCGATGGTAGCCAGGAAGGACTTCACCACGCACATCGACTGAAGCGACGCCGAGGCCCGCGCGCAGGGCGAGTTCGCCTGAGGCGATGGCTTGAACGCCTGAGGCGATGGGTGCTTCGCCTGAGGCGATGAATGTTTCTGAGCAACCGAAGCTACGGCATTGATTTTTGGTGGTGATTGCCTGAGGTGATCCACACATCGCCTGAGGCGATCTGTGCATTTTGGTGACCGTTGGGGCGCGGCGATGGTGATCTCCTGAGGCGATGTCCGAGGCGATCTTAGAGTGATTCAAACCTTAAGTGTAGCAACAGCTAGTAGGAGCCTTGGGGCCCTCCTACACTATAAATATGGATGTTTTGTAGCATTTTGAAGACAAGAAACAAGACTATAAACTACAAAAAAGCTTCGCTCTATTCAATTTATTCTAGCATTGCAAACTTCATACATTTGTGTTGTATTGGAGTTTATAATTCATTTCTTGTGTGTGAGTTTTGATTATTCGTGTTGGTACACCGTGAAGGTGTTTATTTGAGTTATTGTAAGGTCCTCCAACACCGACGCAAGTTGGAAATTGTAAAAGTCATCAACAAGGAAAGTTGGTGCAAGTGTTGTGGCTATCCTTGGAGCCCTTAAGGCCAAGAAGACTCGTGAAGTGTGTGGATAACTCGGGAAGAGTTTTGTGTGGCTATCCTTGGAGCCCTTAAGACCAAGAAGACTCGTGAAGAGTGTGGTGCTCGTGAAGAGCTGTTTTTACTCGAGAAGAGTGTGTTGTGGCTAACTCGGAGCCCTTAAGGCCAAGCTCATTTTCGTTCTAGTGGAACCTCGGTTAAACGTTTTCTAACCGGGAAGAGGAGACGTAGGCGATTCATCGCCGAACTTCTATAACAAATTCTCGTGTTCTTTATCTTTATTTAAATTAAGCTTTTATTTATTTATTCTTTTTATTTATTTGTCGATTGACTTGAAGTCTTCCACAGTGCAAACTCGACTATTTGCAAATTCATTTTAAAACGCTAAAGTAGCCAATGAACCTCATTTACCCCCCCTTCGGTTCCAACAGAACCATTGAATGAAGTGGTTTCTAACATTCTTCCACTTGGCCCATATATTTCATCATTCACTACAGTAAGAAACAAAAATACATGAATCATGACGATAGTTTCTCTTAATACGAGTATTATCTTCCATGTATCACAATGCATCATGTTTCTCAAATCCCAGTCCATATTACTTAATGAATAAACCATATGTTTATTCAAGGTCCGAACATCTATGATATTTCTCAAAATAAATGTGTACACAAGTCAAAAAATGAGATAATATCACAAACATAGTTTCACAAATATTCGTTCTTACAACGAAAATCACATAAAGGAAGTCTCATTCTTTCTACCTGATCCTTAAATTTTAGTAGTGGCATGCCTTTTGTCAAAGGATCAGCAATCATTAATTGTAGGATCGAGCGCTTACCGCTTTACCAATAACTATAGCTAAGGGTAATGGCGCAACATCAATCTTTTCAACCATACACTGGCACTAGCGCTACGTGTTCGACCTATCACAATGCAGAGGCAATTGTTGAACCCCAACAACCCCCCCCCCCCCCCTCCCACAATAATTGCACTCTCTGCAACTCATGGAAATCGAACACGTGACCTTGGCTCTGATACCAATTGTTGGATCGAGCTCTTACCGCTTTACCAATAACTATAGCTAAGGGTAATGGCACAACATCAATATTTTCAACCATACACTGGCACAAGCGCCACGTGTTCGACCGATCACAAAGCAGAGGCAATTGTTGAACCCCAACATTAATTCAGTACTAACGTGTTCAATAACCACTGTTTTATCTTTAACATGTTCTCTTATGGCAAGATACTTGATGTCGATGTGCTTGCTTCGACTACCACTTTTATTATTCTTAGCCATAAAAACTGCAGCCGAATTATCATAATACATTTTCAAAGGCCTAGAGATCGAATCAACGAATCTAAGTCCAGAAATGAAACTCGTCATCCATACACCATGTGATACAGCCTCAAAGATACAGCTCCACCAGGAAACATAAAAATGTATCCTGATGTTGATTTTCGTGAATCAACACAGCCAGCAAAGTCCGAATCAGAGTAGCCAATCACTTCTAGATTATCGGCCCCGTTTATACATAAGCATGTAATCTTTGGTACCCTTAAGGTACCTCATTACTTTCTTTGCAGCTCTCCAGTGGTCCATACTGAATTACTCGGATATCTTCCTAACTTCCCAACAACAAATGCGTCAGGTCTTGTGCAGACCTGAGCATACATTAGACTTCCAATGGCAGAAGCATAAGGATTGTTCTTCATTTGTTCCCTTTCAAAATCGTTTTTCGGGCACTGGTTCAAATTGAAACTGTCACCCTTTACAATGGGAGCTATACTTGGTGAACAATCTTTTATCCGAAATCTCTCTAAAACTTTGTTGATATATGTATCTTGAGATAGGCCCAAAATTCCTTGAATTTTGTCTCTATGTATCTTAATGCCGATGACATAAGAAGCATCACCCATATCTTTCATATCAAAGTTGTTAGAGAGAAATTGTTTCACCTCATGTAGCAAATCCTTATCATTGGTTGCAAGTAAAATGTCATCCACATACAGAGTATGGAAACAAATCTTACTCCCACTGACCTTTGGTATATACATTGATCCATACTGTTCTCTACAAATCCAAATGAAGAGATTACATCATGAATTTCAAATACCACTGACGGAAAGCTTGTTTCAATCCATATATAGATTCTTGAGCTTGCATACCAATTGCTCACTACCACTAGAGGAAAATCCTTCTGGTTATTTCATGTAAACCTCATCCTCTAGATCTCCATTTAGAAAGGTTGTTTTCACATCCATTTGTTGCAACTCCAAATCGAAATGTGCAACTAATGCCATGATAATATGAAGTGAATATTTCTTTGATACAGGAGAGAGAGTCTCCTTGTAGTCGATTCCTTCCTTTTGAGTAAATCATTTAGCAACGAGTCTTGCTTTATATATTTCAATGTTGCATAATGAGTCTTTCTTTGTTTTATAAGACCCATTTACATCCAATGTCTTTTATACCATCAGACAACTCAACAAGATCCCAGACTCCATTAGATGCCATAGAATTCAACTCATCTCTCATGGCATCGTACCATAAACTTGATTCTTAACAACGCATGGCTTATGAAAACGTTTCAGGATCATTTTCGGCTCCAATATAATAGTCCGATTCTTATAAATACACAAGATAATCACTAGGTATTGCTGATTTCCTTACTCTAGCAGATCTCCTTAATGTTGTATCAATATTTTCCTGCGGATCATGTTGTTCGAACTGATGTTCAATAAATCCTGGCAATTCTTGAACATTTTGATCTATTGAAATATTATCAGCAGCTTGTGGAACTTCAATGATTGGTTGTCCAACACCCGTTTGAACTTGAGGAGTGTTGCGAATGATAATCAATCTATCACTTGGAGAGGAATTTTTAGCATCAATATGATTCCTTTCAGAAACAATATCCTGAAATCAATCGCTCTCACCGATCAAGTCATTCTCAAGAAACTTCGCATTTCTTGATTCCACAATCATAGTGCTATGAGATGGACAATATAATCTATAACCCTTAGACCTTTCGGTATATCCAATGGAATACCCACTAATGGTCCTTGAGTCTAGTTTATTTTCTTGTGGGTTATAAACTCTTACTTCAGAAGGGCATCCCCAAACACGTATATATCGCAAAGTTGGTTTCCAACATTTGAATAATTCAAATGGTGTCTTTGGGACAACCTTAGTTGGAACTCGGTATAATATATACATTGTCGTTTTAAGAGCACCAGTCCACAAAGATTAAGGAAGTTTGGAGTTACATCGCATACTCCGCACCATGTCCATTAAAGTTTGGTTTCTTCTTTCTACTACACCATTTTGGTCCGGAGAACCAGGCATAGTGTATTGGGCAACTATCCCATTCTCTTGAAGAAACTTCGCAAATTGACCAGGTGCTTGCCCATCCTCAGTGTATCTACCATAATATTCTCCACCTCCATCTGTTATCACGATCTTAATTTGCTTTTCGCATTGTTTCTCTACTTCAGCCTTAAAAACTTTAAAGGCGTCTAGTGCTTCGTTCTTGTTATGAAGCAAGTATATATACATATATCGTGAATAATCATCAATAAAAAAGATGAAGTATTTCAGACTATATGAGTTTGTTACTGGACTACAAATATCTGAATGTATGATCTCTAATATGTCTGTACTCCTCTTAGCACATTTCTTGGACTTGTTGGTCTGCTTTCCTTTATTGCAGTCCACACAAGTACTGAAATCAGTAAATCTAGAGTACTAAGTACTTCATCATCCATAATCTCTTACGGAGATATGACCCAATCTCCGGTGCCACAAAATAGAGGAATCTGCATTCATAACACGTCGTTTCATACCTGTGTAAACATGCATAGTATCATAAGTAGCATTAATTTGTAAATCAATAGAGAAAAGCCCATCAGACAATGTACCATTCTCAACAAGATCAGATTTATAATATAAACTGAAAGATGTTTCTGAAAACTTAAAGGAATAGCCAAATGGTACAAGTCTTACAACTGAAATTAAATTCCTAGAAAAACTAGGAATATAAAATGTCTTTTCTAAATTCAAAATAAAACCACTATTTAGAACTAAAATGCATGTCCAACAGCTTCCACATGTGAGCGCATTTTGTTTCCTAAATAAATGCGTTGCTCACTTTCCACTGGTTTCCTTAGGTTTCGCATGCCCTGCAAGGTATTCGAAATATGGATTGTAAAACTAGAATCAATCCACCATGGGTTATAAATAACAACAGCCATATTAGATTCATAATAGACAAATGAGATTGGTTTACCTTTTGTCTCAAGCCATTTCTTGAATTTGGTGCAATCTTTCTTCACGTGTCCCTTCTTTTTACAGAAGAAACGCTTAGATTCCTTTTTGATTCCACCTTGGGGTGGTATTTTACATTTCCCTTTCCATTTGGCTTGGTTTATGTCATTTCTTTCCGTTGCCATAAACACACTCACTCTTTTGCCATTGTCATTCTTCCCTCCTCTTGAACACACATGGTCATAAGTTTATTAATTGACCACTTCTCCTTATGTGTGTTGTAGGATATCTTAAAGGGTCTATATTGACTTGGGAGAGTGTTTAAAATATAGTGCTGAAGGAAAGACTCAGAAATTTCAGCCTCAAGAGTCTTTAATTGAGCCGTAATGTCCCTATTTGCATTATATGCTCACACACATCTTTCACAGTAGTGATCCTCATGGATGCAAATTTCATAATTAGGGTGCTGGCTAGTGCTTTATCTGAAGTCCCAAATTGTTCATCAATAGCCTTCAGTAATGCATTGACATTGTTATGCTCTTCGACAGAACCTCGAATACCAGCAAAGATTTTAGTCTTTATGAACATTACGCAGAGACGATTAGATCGCTCCCACTTTTCATAAAGATCAACCTCATCAGGAATGTTGATTTCATTAATCGGGGGTGGTTCATCTTTTCTTATGGCATAATCAATGTCCATCCACCTTAAATGAAGAAGAAATCTCTCCTTCCAGACTTTATAATTATCACCCTTTAGTTCTGGAATATCACACTTAACATCAGATAAATTCACAGATTGCATAACTCCATAAAAATTAGCATACATGCTTATAATCCAAAATTGAGACTAATTAAAATAATTCATGTTTTACCAATGTAAAATCATGCTTAAAATATATGAATCTTATGACATAAAACTTGCATGTGGGCTAAAGTCTTACTCACTTAGATTCATCAATAACAATATGATAAAACTATCAAATTATGTTCATTTTTCTAATTTCTGTGGGTAAATAGGAAATATAATTTGACATTATGTCCTACTTAATCATACAAATATAATAAAAATTCTTGTGGAAAAATTTATTATATTAAATATGACTTACAATTATGTTATATGTGATCCTAAAATTGGATCACTCCCTAATTAATTAAAGATGATGTGATTATAATTTTGTATAATTAAAGATGATGTGATTACTCCCTAATTAATTAAAATTATATGGATCACGCAACATTTAACTAACTTCATAAAAAAAGTATGTTCATATAAATTGCACAAAACCATAAGCAACATGAACATATAATTTAAATTTTAATGTACTATATTATTTAACTCAATATTGCATATATAATTATACATACAAATTATACATACAAAACTTATACATACAAAACCATAAAATAAATAATTTTAGCATATAAAATTAAATATACCAAACTTAAAAGAAAGTTGAATTATAACATTAAGCAAACTATCTTTCTTTTAAGTTTGGAATATTTAATGTTATATATTGCACCAAGCTTTTGTACTTTAGTTTGGATAGTGTATTTATATCGTAAACGAAATTTGACTTCTTCAATGTTCTGTTCATTGTCTCTTTCCTTCAACCAATATTTTCCCTAATCTTTCCTTCAAGGCAGAGAGCAAAATGATAGCAAGACAGAGGCAGATCAAGACTCTGATACCAACTATAAGTAATTTCTTAATGATCTAACCATTTTGTTAGATCAAATGCGGAATAAAATAGATAAATAATATACCTCCAGCCATTGCTTCTTGACCCCAAGATCTTCTAGTTTTTGGCTCTTCTAAACCTTAACAATCTTCTTTAGATGATGCTTTGTGGCTAAATTAGATTGTAAGCATATGGACCCAAATACATAATATTTATAGGCTCTAACCATCATAAAGCACCTCATATGTTATGACAATGTAGTGAATTAAATTTAATGTAGAATAAATGGACCACTAAAAGAACAATTAAATGAAGTGGTTATCATTTCACTAAATGAACCATTGAATGGAGTGGTTTATAACACTACCTTGATTTGTTTTTGGCGGGATCTTGATTCTTGAATTAAATTTGATTTATATTATAAAATAAGATAATAATATAATTAATAAATTTATCGGGGGCATTATGGACATTTACAATCTTGTCAATACCATGAGACCATTTAGGTGGTCTCATAGATTTGTGATACTTATAAATATAGATGTTTATTTACAATGAGTTCTATATTCTTTTAAGCATTTACACTATTTCACAATATTTATTTGTAATTATTTAATTATTGGTCTCATGGAGATAAACTTTTTACATGGAACGAGTCGTACCATACACTATTTAATTTAGTATCATTTTCTGGACACTTCATACCGTGTTTCGAAAAATAAAATTTTAATTTTAATTTCATAATTTGTAATATAAATTAATCATTTTGATAATTTTTTGGTATGCTCGTGGGTAGGCTTCTTAAAAATATATGAAAAAATAAAAATGGAGAACATAAATTTAAAATATAAAATACCATTTTTAAATATAAAAAAATAATACCCGTAAAATATTCGAAAAAACTCAGGAGTCATATAATTAATTAACGGCATCATTGAATATTTTGAATAAATAAATGAATATCCGCAACGGTGGTGACTCTTTGACATTGCAACGTTTGAATTTTGATGCTTCATCCATATTTTCCCCAAAACTTTTTGCCCTAAATTTCCTATCCTCTACATTTTTCATATTATTGTTTCTGTCTAATTTATTTTTGAATTGCAGTATTGAATATACTTCCAATTTCTCGAAATACGCACAAATAACCGTATTGAATTGGAGGAGCAGAAGACTTATGGCGGAGCGGCGGTATAAAAAACGGCGACGTTTATCTGGAGACATCGCCCAGTCGAAGTGGCGTGAGCAGGAGGTAGCTGCCAAGTTTCTTTTTTTGGTTGAAAATAGCGTAGGGTTTAGGTTTATTGTACAATTGGTGAAAATTCTGAGAATTTTTGGGTTGTATTTCGCAGGCTGGCCGATGGGATGGTCAAGATTATGCGGCAAAGCTCCATGTCACTCCTCTGCACCGCCATATTACGCCACCGAAGAGGGAAGATGATCGTGATGGGCATTACGTGTTCAGCCTTGGAGAGAATCTCATTCCTAGATGTAAGCCTGCTTGAATTTCTATGAAATTTTATAGCTTTGCATGGAATTTATTGTTTTTATTAGGTTGTCTCCTACCATTTCATTGACAGGATGGCCATTTTGGTGTGTGTGTGGTGGGTGTGGGTGCGGGTGTGGGTTGGGTTGGGGGGGGGGGGATCAAAATTTTGCTTGCTTGAAGAGTGGTAGGTTCCACTGACTGCGTATATTTATTCAAGACTTGTCTTTAGTCTTTAATGATTAGTGTCATCTTCTACATTGACGTCTCTTATGACATTGCATTAGAATGTGTTTCATGATATCTCAACATGACAAATTTTGAATTATATAACGACAACTGCAAAGGCTTTAATCCCAATGGATTGACTAGGCTACATGAGCCATAGAAAGAGTCAAGTGGTGCATTATAACAAGCATAAATGCGTAGTGCATGGATTTAGAGATGAATAGATGTTATTTAAATAAAATTTCTTTCTTTATTGAACTAATCTGCATCAGTTGAATAGAGGATTCCGTGGAATTCATCTGTTTCCCATTCTAAAAAGTTATTTGATTTTTATTGTTGTTTATATCTATTCTTGTCAGTATACTGTCATGATAAATAACTGTTGATGTCTTTGTTGGATGCTAATGCCCTTGGCTTGTTTAGTAGCCCAATTATCTTTCAATCTTATCTTTAAACCTTGCTCTGCCTTTTTTCTTTACAGATAAGATACTTGGAAAGATGGGTGAAGGTTAGCAGTCATACGCTGATATATATTTTCATGTTCTTGTATCATATCAGCAAGTTGCTAGTGCTGTAGGCACATTTGGTCGCGTGTTGGAATGTTGGGACCGGCAAATAAGAGTGTATGTGGCAATCAAAGTAATCAAAAGCACACCCAAGTATCGTGATGCAGCTAAGATCGAGATTGATGTGCTTCAACAACTTGCTAGAAATGAGAAGGGCTATTCTCAGTAATTAGCTTCTGTTAACAAGTTTCTGCTATTTATTTGTACCTTCTCTTTACATTTATTTCATTTGCTTTATTTTGCAGCTGCGTGAGGATGCTAGATTGGTTTGATTATCGCAATCATATTTGTATAGTAAGTATCTCTGTAAAAATTCGTTGTTGATCACCATTCTTCTATCTGTTTTCTATCACTTGTTATGTGATTGGTTTTGTGAATTGTGAGCCTGTGACTAGTGTAGTAAATGCATGACCTTTGCGGATGGGTTTGCTGCTTGTGTTGGCTTGAGTTGATTGCTACATATGAATATCCACAGCGTTGATAGATTGACAAACAATGGCTTTATCAGGTGTTTGAGAAGCTTGGACCAAGTTTATTTGATTTTCTAAAGAGAAATAAATATTCCCCCTTTCCTGTGGATCTTGTTCGGGACTTTGGACGCCAGCTTTTGGAATCTGTAGCATGTGTGTGGATTGTTCTTGACCTCAATGTATCTCTTTTTACGTATTCATCTGGTTTAAAAATCTGTCATTCAGATCTGTATTGGCTGTTTTGTGTTCAGACAGGCCCTGAATTCTACTTCTAACATGGTCCTTTTTGGACTTCCATGTCATGATATTAATATATCCAACAGATATGCATGATTTACGGTTAATCCACACTGATCTGAAGCCAGAAAATATACTTCTTGTATCTTCTGAATTTGTGACGCTTCCTGTCTCCAAGGTAATTATCTTTCTACAGTTGGAGAACCATGTCTTTACAGACATGGACTTCGTCACACTTAATAAAGTTTTTGAATGGTACAGAAGATATCAGATGAAACAAATTCCAGGTGCTTGCCAAAGTCAAGTGCCATTAAGCTGATTGACTTTGGCAGTACTGTTTACGATAATCGGATACATAGCTCCATTGTCTCAACAAGGCATTACAGGGCACCTGAGGTCATTCTAGGTAACTAGTTATTAATTGCCAGAGAGATCCACATTTTTTTTTTCTTTTCTCTGCAGACTGCTCATAAGTCCAACCGTCGATAATCTTCTAGATTTCAGCTCTGGAGTGTGCCAAGGGCTGTTAATTGTTTGTATTATTGATTGGGGAAAGGAAAAAATAGCAGCTGTAGGAGCATCATTTTTTAGAGTAGTAAAGTCTCAAGCTCAAAACAGACAAGGGGTATCACTGTGATATAGGGTTGATGAAAAACATGGTGATATTAGCAACATATATACATATCAACACCTACATATTTTATTTTATAATTCTCAGGGATTTGGTTGTGCCTTTATTTGTTTCGTCTGTGATGCATGTGATTCCTTGAACATACTGAGAATGATTGGTTGGTGAAAGGTAAGAATCTTTTTTGAGCTCGAGAACCATCATATAATGCCACTATCATACTAATACAAATATTTTGATGGATTGCATGAGTATTTTTTACGCTACTTTCCCAGTTCAACCTTAGAAGCAAGGAACACTAGCAGTTGAGGTATAAAACCACCATTTTGTACCAAATTACCACGTAAAATGAGGAACTATGGGCAATAAATATTTGGTTTAGAGTTTCAAAATTTGGGAGGCATTTTCATATCTCATGAGAGGGATTAAACTTGACAAAAAAGCATTCATGTACTTAATATGTAAAAATGGATTGAAGGTGCTTTATTTGCAAGGAATATAATATTTGTTTCTTTTGCTTTTTTTGGATTGTAAGCATCCTCTTTTTGCTTGTGTTGCAAATGTAGTGCAAGAATTCTGTGATTTTATTATGTTTTTTATTTTCACTTGTAACAGGTTTAGGATGGACATATCCTTGTGATATTTGGAGTGTTGGTTGCATTCTTGTAGAACTTTGCTCGGTTAGATCTGAATTCCCTCCTCAAGTTACTCCTATCATTTAGTGTCGCATACACACACATATCTGCACACTCGTTCATGCTCACATGACATATATATCATTGGCAATAGTTAAAGGTTGAAAATTTTTTCAGGGTGCAATGCTTTTTCAGACACATGAAAACTTAGAGCATTTGGCTATGATGGAGAGGGTTTTGGGGACCCTTCCAGAGCAAATGATACGAAGAGCAAAGTAAGTTCCCCTCATGTTCCCACTCTGATAATCTGACGTGTAGTGTTTGGTGGTGGTATTTTTGTTCTTGAAGTTTTTTCGTGCCGTTTAATGCATATGCATTTTGATTCCCTTCTAGTTGCATCTAAATTCTACACCATTAACCTTTTGCTTCAACTTACATTTATCAGTTGAAATCCCCTTCTCATTATAGCAGCAGGGAAAAACTCTCCTTACAAAAGTAAGGCTGGTATGGTTTTTTGTTTATGTGGCAGAAATACTGAAAATTTATTCAAGCGAGCAAGGATTAGATGGCCTGAAGGAGCTGTTTCTAGGGAAAGTATTCGAGCTGTGAAGAAGCTGGACCACCTGAAGGTTGCAAGTCTCTTTCTTCTTGTTTTTATTCTCTCTTACACGCTTGTCTCTGGTGAAACCTACTGCATTTGCTGACTGTAAATAACATCTATCTCCCTAAGGCGCATATGCCAAAAAAATAACACATGCTCCCCTTCTCAAAATAATTAAATAGTTACATTTCGTCACAAATGACTACACGTTGTGAATTTTCATATTTCTTACAAGCTTGCTTGTAATTTAATTCTGACTTTTTTCCTTACAAATGCAGAATCTTGTCTCAAGGCATATTGATTGTACAAGGTCCTCCTTTGTCAATTTGTTACATGGCTTACTAAAGTTTGATCCATCTGAACGCCTCACAGCTCGGCAAGCTCTAGATCATCCCTTCTTTAGAGACCCAACAACCACATAATATGGTCATTTGGAGCTCTGTCCGTGGGATATTGTAGTCTGCGAGATGGCAAAAGAGTTCTTTGAACTTGAGATACACTAGAGTTTTGATCCAACATTTTCAAAACAAAGAAATTTAATGAAGTTCAATGTGCCACAAGGTTTGACAAATTCGTTTTGGTCACAAACCAGTGGAGTACAATTTGAGGAAAATGTACGCTTGCTTTCAATAAAAAAGAGAATCAATTTACATCCTAGTTTTGTTGTGGCAAATCAATTATTTTACTGGTAGTGCATTCTCATTAGATAAATGAGATTAGATGCTACGGTCGAATCATTCTAAGTGTGCATATTAAAAAAAAAAAAAAATTGTATGCAAGCTATGACCAATGGCTTTATAGGTGCAAACCCAATCAAATTGTTGGCTTTTTGCCATAACTTCTATCATTCATGCGGATTCTTCCCCAACTAACGAAGAGATCTTGACGGAATTTTCACATGTGAAATTGAGCACAATTTTGCAAAGAAGGCCCACTCTAGTTCCTCCACCACCATGTTAGAGCAATTATGACCTGAAAGTCTATCCATCTTTTCTACTTATCGCCACCTACTCTTGCAAATCATGCAAGATTAAGCTCACTTCATGTGCATGGCCAATCTCTTGTTTCATCATCTTAACCAGAACTTTAAAAATCTCAGAGATATTCTTGGCTAATGAATGAATCATCATGCATCTTCCTTCAATCCTATAACTTTCACCATTTCTCTCAAAACTCATTCTTTCCAATATCCAACATCTGCAAACATATTAGACAACATAACATAATTCACGAGGTTGTTCTCTCCCTTTTTACATCTTTGTGTACCTTTACAAGAACCGATAAATTTTCTATATTCATATATTAGGTTTTAGAGGCGACTGTTGTATCAACCGTACATGAATAATGCTCGACTCTGTTTGAGCCTCTGGTTGCTGCACAATCTTGTGAAGCATTCTTGACTTTCTTTAATGAGCCCGGAATGGCTGCAAGCTGATAGAACAGCCAAGTAGGAAAATCATCCTGGCCAATATACTTGATATGCGAACACTTTCTCGGTAAAATCTGTCAAATTATGCTTTTCTCCGATGAATAAAATCCCACCTCGCTGCATTTGATTGTCCAAACAGACAATTTGTTTACGCATCATAAAGTTTCGGTGGTAAGAGTGATTTGGGAATAAATCTTATCCTGATACTCCAAAAAAGTTGAGTCTATCCTCTTTTGCAAATCTCTTTTTGTTGGAGATGTATTCTTTATGAACACATACTCGATAGAAACCTCAACAAAAACAGAGAAGAATCCAACATGACAACATCCAGTAAATATACAGTGAATTAAAAACAAAACACCCTTTTGGACATTTGGCGAATATGAATTTACATAGCAAGAAAGTTCCTTCGTCAAAGATTGTTTATCTCGAGTAAAAAAGTGATTCTTAATTTTTGACTCCAAAAGAAGAATTGGTTTTGATTGTAATTACAAATGAATTAAGAAAATTAAGCAAATGTGGCAATAAACAGAAAAGCAAAAAGCATGGGTCGAAAATGTCAGAAGTGGGGTTTGAACCCACGCCCTCGTTAGAGGACCAGAACTTGAGTCTGGCGCCTTAGACCACTCGGCCATCCTGACTTGTCCATTCTAAACAATAATAATATTTTATATTCATATTTGTTAAGGATAAGAGATCCACTTATTATGTTCTCTGCCCATCTTCTAACCAACACTAGTCCCAAAACATTAACGATTTGTTGTTACTTTTTTGCAAGTAAATAAAAACATTTAATGATTCATATCACTATTTAAATTAAAGAAACAACATAGGAAGGTGGCAAAATTATTATATATAGTTATTCAAAAAATTAAATAAAATCACACTAACATACCCTCTAGATTTCCTTACTTGAACACATTTATTTTTTTTGGTAAAAATGGTATCATTTTAATAAAAACATAGCATATATAGGTGCATATACATGATTTAAGTTTGAACCTAAGTCACATAATATGCATGACGAATCTAACCATGTGATTGAGAGGGACAAAATTATAGGATTTTTATTGAGAGTGTGACAAAAATGTAGGTTTTCTACATATATAGCAAATGCAATATATATATATATATATATATATATCAAGAATAATTTTGATGCCCCCTCCCCACATAATGCATTCGCCATGCGGATGCGGATACATGTGAATGCGCCAATTTTTAAAAAAATTGATTATGAGTACACTTTAATGCGATTATTCAAAAAAGCGCACACACACGTATATATTATTACAGTATTATAAGAGTCGATGGCTCTGAATAGTGATTGGCTAGTGGCCTTTTTCTTAATGTTGACCTTTTTTACTCTTTGGCCTTGGGTTCTTTCTTTTTCTTCTTGGTGGCCTTGTTTACTCTTGGCCCTTGGTTTCGTTTGGTCGTGTCTTGGTTGGGTTGGAGTTTTGTATATCCATTTACGTGCTTTCTTGTGTATTGAAGAGGTGGGCGTTGTTTATCGAAGAGGCGTGCGAAGGTAAGGGTTGCATTAAATCCTCTGTGTACAATGAATGGACGGCGGTGGCTACGGGTAGGGTTGCCATGTATTTTCTTGTGTTTGTTTTGCTTTCCTTCTTCATTCTTGGGCCCCTCCTGTTACTTTCTTTCTGCAGTTCCTAGGTTTGTGGATCATAGGTAATTTATCGCTAGAAAAAAATGAATTCCTGATATCATTCATCTTGCATCATATGAGTGTTTTTTCAAAGTCAATGTCATCCCTACAGGGGCGAACCTATGTGTTGGGTGCAGAATAGCTGCATCCCCTTAAAATAATTTATACAAAAATATATTTTGCACCCAAAAATTATATTTACCCCCAAAAAATTGAATTTTATCCTCCTAAAATTATATTTTGACCATTTAATTTTTTTGTCTTATATTTTTATGTTATTATTTTTGCCCCCAAACAAAAATTCTTGATTCGCCCGGTCCCTACTTTTGGTGTCAATCTATGTTTGCCTGAGCAATGACTAATAAGTAGTAAGCACGAAATAGAAAAAAATATAATAGAGAATATTAAGTTGTACTCATGCTAGTGTCTACCATTTATATAATATGATTCCATTTTGGTTGCAAGGTAATTTTAAAAATACTGTTGAAACACTGGGTGAAAACTATTCTTTGAGAATATCAATTTCTTTCAAGAATTCATAATTTGACCAAAGGAACAAAACTCTATGGCTTATGCAGGAATTTGTCGTGAGAAATTATATGGGATGCGGAGCCATTATTGGTCCCAATCTTGTTTCAAGAGTCGGTGTCAACATACCCTCTATGATATAGTTCGTAAATAAGCAGTTTACACCCATATAATTCGTAAATAAGCAGTTTACATCCTTATAGTTTGAAAATAGTCAGATTACTCCCCTAGTTTTCAAATAGACATTTCAAAACATAGCATATCGTTGCCAAAAACCTGCATATTTATTGTTGTGCTAACCCATGCAGGCCAAAGACAATGCAAGCAATAAGCCACATTTTGGCTATATGCATATACATCAGCATTCACATTTCTGTTCTGCATTATATCAGTTTGCCATGTTGCGTATTTATCGTGCATCGCTCTTCAGATTCATACTCCCATCTGCTCTCCTATCTTTATCATCAGTGTCAGGGAAATCTGTGGAAAAGAAGATGTGGACGTGGCTTACAGACATTTCAAGGCATTTTACGACATTTTCCGCCATCATTACCGCCAACAGGTTGTGTAACTCCATCTCCACCACCACAGCTGCCACCAGGTTGTGTAAAACCATCTCCACCACCACAGCTGCCACCAGGTTCTTTAAAACCACCTCCGCCACCACCTACCTTGATTAATTTCTCAACTAGCTCGCCTTCACAAAGATGTCCATCTGTAACACCTCCTTCTAGGTCACCACAACTTCCACACTTCGAAGACTCTCCACCGCCTAGTCAGTAATTGTGATCACACCAACTATGAGAAAATGACGCCTCACACTTAACTGCACATGAAGCCAATCATGTAAGGTTATTTTTTAGAAGACTGAATTGCTTGATCTCAGTATGATGCCATCAAGGAATGTTAAAGCTAAAAGGAAGAGCCAAAGCAGGTTCAGATAACTACCCTGATTTGTGATTAAGCTATACTAATTCATGTAGGAGAACGCATGCACCGACGAATGATTTTATTGTTACTGATAAAAGGATCAGATTCAGATTCATGTCTGCTTTCAAATAATCTGCAGTTCCTCATGCACACGGTAGCATTATAAATAAAACTATAATGACTCGATGAGCTGGACTCTTCACTTGTTAGGTACTGGTTTGGGCTAGAAACAGTTTCAGCAAAAAAACAATTGAATGGCCAAATTTTTTTCACCATTGTTCAAATTATCTAACAGAAACCTAACCAAAATCTACCACTATGTTCCCAAGACAGTTGATCTCATTTCTTATTTTTCTATACAATCATTTTCAACTTTTCACCAAACCTGAAATTATTTAACTATCATATTATATTCTAACCCAACAACATATATTCCAAATTTCAATATAACAATTAAAAAATTAAATAATAGACTACGTTCTTACATATGACGCAATATATGCAATTGAAATTTCTCCTTCAAAAATAATAAATATATATCATTTTCCACAATCATTTTCTTGAACCGCATTTTCAGAAAACATTTTCTAGCAACACCCCAGAATAAGACCAAACACTCCCCATGTCTTTATTTGATGAAAAAGCTCGAACTTCAAACAAAGTAGCCAAGTATTAATTGCAATATGACAGTACTCACCAGAAAAGTAATCCATGTAATTGGCAAGAACTGGAGCATAATTTACTTGGAAAGAACCCGCGTGTTTAATGAAGGAGATGAGAATTTATTAAGGAAGATTATTTTGTCAAGAAACTACAGTTTAAGAGATCCTTGCAGAATAAAGCAATTGATCATCGAATCCGTGGAAAACGCTGGAGATTATCGGCTAGTGTTGTGTTTGTACTTGAAGGCAGTGGCTGAAGCAATCCACTGTTTGACAAATCCTCCAAGCTTTTGATATCTTGTTGCAACCGTGTTATATGTGCAATGGAATGCTCAAGAACTAGAGGATCGTCTGGCAGACTCTGTAGCATATTAAGCAACAGTTGCCTATAAACTTGAGCAGACAATAATGGCCTTGCAACCTGGCGATTTCGACAGAAGATCGCAACCTTGATCACGTGCTTACACATATTACCGATCATAGACCAAGAACAATCACAGATTCCAAATTCAAAACCAGGATTCCGAATTGTATATGCTATGCTTCTATCTGCCTGAGAAACAACTTTAGCAACCTCGAGATTTTCCTCATCAAATAATACGTCGATGTCAGGGATTTGCATAGCTAGATTCCATGGGTTCGTGAGGCTGAAACTATCCCTCAAGTTTTTAAAGTACCCAGTCTCAGCTGTATATTGGTCAAACCAATAGCAAGAGTGAAATTGAGTGGTTAACTTATGCAACAAGAAATCGACTCTCTGAAAAGAATTTGCAGGTAGCAAACTCAGAACTTTGGATTTTAATCTTAGATGATATGATTCTATTGACGCGCAAGGTTCTTGACCGGCCACCGGGAGAGTTCTAACACAGTTGATCCACAATTCTGCCACCCAAGACTATCTCAAATTAAAGATTGATTTCCATGCATTATATATTAAAAAGAACAACAAATAACTTTTCTACGATATAATTTCAAGTTTAGATAAAATACCAAGCAAAATGGTTCCTACGAATCTTGAAGAGGGTCGTTCAGCTAAGGGGAAAAAAAGCAAAACACGTCTCTACCAAAATAAGGAATAAGGAGGACGATGCAAACCTATTTTTGGTAACCATTTGATTTTGAAGTGGTGTATAAAAGCAGACTGATCCACATATATTTGCATGAACTCTTCAAGAATATCGATAGTGCTCGGCGCACTTTTTGTGCAGTATAAAAGCCCGCCTAGGTGCTTGAACATCTCTCTTTGCACGTTGAAATTGTTACAATATTTCAACAAACTTTTAAGCCAACTACGGCGAACATGCCAGAGGCATAATAGAAAACGGCATTGGAAGGCCTCTCTGAACAGAAGATGCATGATATCAGCCCTTTTTTTTAAAATATACACTATATTGAACAGATAACCTGGCCAAGTTGTTTAGTTTACCGAATAACTGAAGCCTCTACAGAGGGATCGTCCACAAGAATTGCATTAGGTTTCCACCTGGGGTCCTTGATCCGTATTCTTTCAACTAGAGGCAATACCCATTTTTTAATATCTTGACCAATAGCACATGAGGTAATCACCCAGGCAACAGGAATCGCATTCTGACTCGAGTCAAATGCAAGTAAAGTGCATAGTGCAAACTGTAGAAATCAAGAATAATGCAATTTAATACTTACCAAGTTATCGAACCGTAGTAGCATGATTTTTGATGTTAAACTAAATATGACACTAAGTATATGAAAAATGTAAGTGTATTGACTCCATTTTCTTTGCCAATAGTCTTTGATTGTTATTTTTGTCCATCAGGAAAACGCAGCAGTCCAACATGCAAGTTTGAAGGTTAAAAAACCAAGGATCTAAAGAAGAATAACAAATCATCAACATTAAAAGGTCATTGCTGAGAAAACAGCAAAAAGACAACCTTAAGTTTCTTCGAACCTGACATCGTATGAAAAGCTATAGATACATTATGTCCATAGTGAAGCATCTGATGCAGCTGCCAGTCTGTTTGTATTCCTAATATGAAAGGCTCTGAGCCAGAGTTCTCATGGTAGTAGAAAACATGTTTCTGGTGGCGGTGCACCCATATTTTTACACTGGAGTGATCATCGGCATGAAATTCATGGGAAGAGGTGCGGATAAGCCTTTCCATGTTACGTACATCATTACGAGTAAGGAAATCATCTCGATTGAGTGGCCCTCCATGCTTCTGCACTTCCTCCATGTGATTCTGGACTATCGCATCCAACGATATTCCAACATGGAGCATGGACATCACCTTTTGTCGTAGCTCCTCAGATATTCGTGGAGCATACATCGCTCTTGTTCCAACAGCTTCCTGATCAAGAATTCCGTGACATGGAGCTCCGGTTTTATCGACGTGAAATCTCTGATTGTAGATGATTAGAGCAAGAAGAGGGCGGGTGTATAAGCGTTTGACTGTAAAATGACAAAGACAACCCCTCATCATGTGTCTTCTCCCTGGCCTACTCCCCTTACCAGAAGAAGGTTTCATGGTCGAGTTTTCTCCGATATTAGAATCAACATCCCGGAAGTCTTCAGGACCATAAGAGCACCAATACCTATGTCCGGGGAAGATAAACCAGGATCATTAGTGATTCTAGCTAAGTTCCTTTCAAATCCATGTTCATGAAGTTGCAACAAATTTACAATAACTAAAAACTTTTAGGCTTTATTGAACTAGTAAAAGGTACTTAATTTAGCTACTTATATTAGTCTTGATCAATAATTGAGTGGTTTAATAATGATGAGACAACATAAATTCTTTTGTAAACCTATAGTTTCGAAAAATGGATCCGAAAGATGTCTTATCCTTCTATTGTATTAATTTATTAATAAACTTCATTTCCATTAAAAAAACTGAGAGGTAAGTCTTGTTTGCATCCTTATGAACATGCAATTCCAGTTCAAGAATTATTTCCAAGAGAGCATATTTAGAATAAAATAGGACTTACAAGGAGTGACATACAGTGTATATTCAAGATACCCATCAACTCGGGGTTTGTGGAGACTCCCTTCATTTCTCTTCCTTCTTGATTCCACACGAAAATTAGCCGGGCATTCTGCATTAACTGATTCACCTTTTACAAAATCATCCACTCTAGAAAAAGGAATAAGTGCTATATCATCACCGCCTTGACGGCCACCTTCCACTTTCACCCAATTAATATGAGCTGCAGAAAACTCTGCATATGGAGGATCCTGCACGGGAAGACTTAGAATGTCTTCCATCCTAGCCATCTGCCATGATACAAACAAAAACATTACGAAAGTACAACTTCAAGACTAAAAAGCATCATGGGAACAAGGAATTTATTATCATTGTACATATGATGTAAAAATGGATTAGATCTATTGGCCAAAGACCAAGCCAGATCTAATTCTGGATGTATCGGAAACTATGTTATCCAATTTTTTGTCAGACATTGCTCTTGTTCTTCCACTTCGACTCCACATTGTGAAGTGATTAATAAGTTTGAGGGACTCTCCAGCGTGAAAAGACTATTATCGAATTGGTGGATCAAGGTATATGTATCCAATATAGATAGGTGAGATAGAGCCATCATAGGTGTCAACGGGTGTCAGTGTGTCACATCAGCTCTATACTAAAAATATGAAGCTCCACAACAAAATAAGAAGTGGCTAATAAGCTTGAGGATTCCCCCAACTAAAAGACAGGAAAATTTGAAATTTAACCCTGGTCAACCTTTCAATTTGAAATATAAGCCTCTGCAGTTTAAACAAGACTGCTCTTTTTGAGTTTATGTTCCAAGCTTGGGCTTATGACCGCATTTTTCTTTTAAAGGATTGACTGTCTATTCTAGAAACACTACACCAAGAACACAAACATTATTCTATCTCCCTTCATCGGCTCATATCGAACTCTGAGCTGCCAAGTTACCGGGCCATCCCTAGAAAATAAAAAAAAAATCAAATTCTACTGACACTGTTTTTCTAAAATTATAAATTCAAAATAAACTGAATTACTGGTTAAGCGTCTGCTTTCTGACGAAACTTCTCTCTAACGAGCTAAGTCGAGTGCTGATAATATTATTAAAACATAACATTGGCCAACAACAACAAAAAAACTGATTCAATTACCTTTGCTTCACGACCCTTCATTGATCCCCTCGAATCTTAAAAAGATCGAACCTCTATATCTCTAATAAGATTCAAGAATTTTTCTTGAACGATGAAGCATAAAACTTCAGTAAAGATGAGATTTTTTTCCCAAATAATCCGGAGAAATAGAACAACAAACCCATAAAAAGAAAACATTACATTAAAAGAGAATCAAATGTTGATGCATCAATAGAAAATTGTCGAATCGTACGAGAGAAATAGGGAATATTAACATAAATTCTTTATTTACTTCCGGGCTTTCAGCTTCCTTCAAACAGTACAAGACTTTAAGCAGGAAGTACAGTCCTTTTGATAAATACATATATTTTTAATGTCAAATTTCAGTATATTTTTTAAATGATATTTACCTAGTGTACCTGAATTCTATTTGGTTGAATAAGATAAGTTCGCTTTCCAAGAAATATATGGCTAAGAATAAAAAATCATCCTTATAAAGTTTGATTATGAAAGATCCACGAACCCAAGCATGGTTCCATTCTCAACTCTCAAGCCCCTGGTGCCCCGGCCCTAGCAACTATGGATCATATACTAGCTTGCCTTGTTCGGTATTATTGCACGGGAGGGTAAAAAAAAAACTTGAAGATCCTCAAGTGATCGAGTATGTTCAATCGAGAACGTAAGATCTAGGATCTCAATGTCAACATCCCAAGGAGGGGGCAAGATTCAAGAAGCAAGGCTATGATACCCTAAAAAATTGAAATTTTAAAATGATTTATAAATGGCTACAATGACTCTTATAACAACTTGGTTTAAC
Source organism: Haberlea rhodopensis (assembly GCA_907163345.1). Lineage (NCBI taxonomy): Eukaryota > Viridiplantae > Streptophyta > Magnoliopsida > Lamiales > Gesneriaceae > Haberlea > Haberlea rhodopensis. The sequence goes on from CAJQUN010000017.1 coordinate 2,350,203, forward strand.
CATTTTCGTAGAGCGATGATAGATACAAAGTATTTGTTATATGATCTCATTGCGTAGTCGAGTTTGCACGAGCCTGTACCCGGGACATGATAGAACGGTATCAAAGACGGTCACCAGCAAGGAAAACACCGGGCGATAAGTGCTATGCAGGGCAATGTGCTACATACGTGCCTCTTGAGCCTAAGTGGGAAAGTGCTCCATGGCGGGGGGCCACCTCTTGAACCTACGTCGCGTTATGAATGAGTGGTTATTGTGATGCATGTCCCACATGAGTAAACATTGGAAGTTTAAAATGATTTAGAAGGGGTTATGATGACTCCTACAGCAATCGGGTTAACCATTTTCGAAGAGCGATGACGGATACAAAGTAGTTGCTATATGAGCCCGTGTAGTCACGCTTGCACGGGCTAGGGTCCGGTGTGTGACAAAGGCACCCTAGCTAGAGGTGTCAAAACCCGCCAAATAGGCGGTTTGGGTCAGCATTTTTTAGGCCCGTCTTCCGGGTTGGCCCAAACGGACCGCATATTTTGGAGGGTTGGCCCGCGAGCCTGGTCTTTTTTAAATAAAAAAATAAAAAAAAATTCCTTTTTTATGCTCAATTCATAAATGGAAACTCTGAAGAATCTTATCTACTATATTTTTCACTTGGTCATGTTGGCAAATTGCAACATGTATTTCAACATTAAGTAAGATATTGATTCCCTAGTCAAGTATTTTTAGTAGCAAGATTAATGTCTAGATAAAACCAGAAGCAAGTTCCAGTATTCTTTTAGCATCAGTTCCGGGCTTGGCAAGTTCAGCTGAATATCCAACCCGCCTGGAGGCGGGCCCAAACAGGCCAGGCCGTTTGGCCCGCAGGTTGGGCGGCCAACCCGTTTGGGTCGGGTTGGCCCGTTTTGACAGTTCTAACCCTAGCATGCATGCTTGCCTAACCATGGAACGAAAAGGACGGTTTTGCATCCACCATATATGAGGTTGTCATATTTGCTTTAGCTAAAATAGTTCCTCGACATTTTCCTAAGAATATATCGCTGTCAAGGAAGTTACTAATGTTATCATCGAGTTCCAATTAGGATACATTTTGATTGAGAGATTTGAAGCCATGTATTTCAATTCATTTAATTGTTTGGATGAATTATATTATATTTCAAATCCACATCTTTAATAATTTATGTTATTGTTAATAGTAATTGTGATGGATTTGAAATGCACCTAAGATTAGTATCATTTCAAATCCAAGTTTCAAATTCTTTCTCAAATCAAATCTCTTTCATTCAAATGAAATGCATTTTTCCAAACAAAACCTTAGAGAATTACCATTCTACTCTATCGCAAGCATATCCTGCTCAAATCCACCACTATCCTTGGGTTGGGAATCCGGCTCAAATTTTATCAATACGGCTAAAATCTAATACCTGAATTACAGAAGTGGTTTCTAATCACAAATATCTTCATTCTCAACTAATTGGTCAACAGACTTGATTTTGTTTTCAAGATTATTAATCTCTCTTACATTGACTAAATTTAAACTACATAATATACAAAGATTTAGTGCATGTACGACAACTGTTAGGAAACACTCAATTAGTTAACAAAGAACATAGCACAACATGTAATATATTCATTCCCCAACGCTAAACTCAACTTACACCCTATTGATTAATTGATGGCTATTCGGCTAGAATATGACTCAATTTGCATGCAGCTAATACTTCCGAAAGGTGATGCATCATTTCAAGTCCCAGCTTTTTTCATTCAAGGTTCAGACCGACGATAGATACACAGCAAGAACTCGTATGTTACAGACTGATCTAAATAGACAATACCAAATGAAGAAATTTTCAGTAGGCAAAACAGTCTGGGACATCACATTATAGCAAGTTCATCCATCACAAAACTATAGACTGAAAATTGAGGCTTATTATATAAAGTTTAAAATGACCGTCTTCATTAATATGAAGCTCCAAGAATAATTTCTTATCGTGTTGGCTGCTGGTTGTAATGGTTCTTCTCTTTCTTCTTAGCAGCAGCAAGTCTTGCACTCCTAGCTGCAGCCTCCATGGAAGCTGCTCTTGCAGCTGTATCCATCTCTTTGCTAGACTTCTTTTTCTTACACAACACCTTCTTTAAACGCTCTTTCACATCAACAGCAGATGCATCTTCCACCAACTGTACAGCTTCGGCAGTTTCCTCCTGCTCTTGCCTATCAGGAACTTCTGGACAGTTGGGGAGATGTTGGGGTTCTTTCTCGTCTTTTAGGACCTTATCCTTCTTTTTCTTCTTCTTTGAGGTTTTGGACTCTGAAGGGGCAGGACCCTTTGCCTCTGCATCACCATTCAACTCTCCCTCTTTAGTCTCTTTGTTAACATCTAAAGAGAGTCAAGAAAACAGACTTTCAGTTTGCATGTGATTGCCATCTTCTAAAACTATTTCCACGTCCACTGCTCCCCGAATGACCATTGTCAAGTTTTCGGGGGTTATGAAATGAGTGACAAAAGCATGCAGTGCTAATAATAAATCCCTAAAAAGGTACCACTAGTACATAGCAGATCAAGGCCAAATTATAAATTATGAAAATATAATAACACAACCAAAGGGCAATCACAAGAATTTGTATGATACTGACAGGTGGAAAATATTTTATCTCCATGATGAGAACTAAATGAACAGCTTCCTGACAAAAAATTAAATACCAGATGATTCCTCAGCCTTTTCTTTTGGTTTAACTCCAAAATCAGCTAAAATCGCGTCAAGTTCAGCTAGTTCCTTCTTTTTTCTCTCCTTCTTGGAGAGATGTCTTTCTGCCTCTTTCGGCACAGGAGGAACTTCAACAGGCTTTTGCATCATTGGCTCGGGTTGGTCTTGCACCTCCTCTTGATAATCATGATCGTCTTCCACATCATCATCACCATCATCAATAAGTTCATCTTCACTTTCGCTTTCCTGCAATTTGGATGGTCAACCATGACAAGTTACAGGTAAAATCAGTATTATAACATGGAATTCATGATTGAATTATTTTATATCTATGAAGAAATCATATTGACTGCATTTCCTGCACAGTAAGTGTTATTTGCACAAGATGTAACATCCTTAGGTTCGAATCGAAATGAGTATAAGATTCAATGAATGGCTGATAATCTCCATATGCAGATCCAATGATGAAAACTAAGGATGGTCATGTAACTGAAGTAGGACAAAGAAAGTAAAGTATTTTAATAAGGGATATTTAACTAACAGACGAGTCCTCCACTAGAGACATAAAGTAGTGAACATAGATAGACATAAGAACAGGAAGTGCAACCCAGAGATCATAATCACACCTAAGGATGGTCATATAACTGAAGTAGGACAAAGAAAGAAAAGTTCTCATACTAATTTATTATCAGTCTTGTCAAGCCAGAGACCAGACTGCTTAAATTTCAATCACCAGGGTATAAGAACAGGATAGTTTTTTCAGAAAAGAGAGAATTATAATGAATGAAACAATTCCCAGGAATCAACTGCTGCGTGTCCAAGTATTTTAATAAGGGATATTTAACTAACAGACGATCTTCTCTGCTATCATGATATCATCACACGATCATCATCACATAACCCCATGCTATACCGTGAAAAATACACACTGTGAATGGTGCTGGGTCATGTGCACGCATAAAATTCACGCGAATTCACATAGAGCCCACATATGATCCAGCAGAAACCAATACACCCTGGTGATTTTCTACTGTTTGGAGCATAGAAAAACAACTAAATTAAATATAAAGACATTGTTTATCAAAAAGATATCAATGAAAATATAATGTGAACTTGACTCATAGTTCATACAGCAAGAAACATAAAACAAAAACAATAAAATCCTATCTCAGTCAATAAGTGAAATATTTCCAGCCATCAACATCAAAATCCATAATCAGATCGTGCACAAAAGAACATCAAACAAATCAAATCAAGTAAGATCATTCGGATGATCATCATGTCATTCATCATAATTGTGTGAGACAATATCTCCTGCAAAACACATATATACAATTCTACCAATCAAAGGTACGAACCAATTAAATCAACAAAATAAGTATCTGACAATATAAAGCATTAATCATGGAATCACTTGGTTCAATGGCAGGTAATAAATTGATTGCAACACGATAAAGAGATGCAACACGTTAAAAGGAACAAGAAAACAAGATATCGCAATGATTAATTACTTTTGCCTCATTTTAGATCGCTCTCAATCCAATCCTAGGTAACATTCTCCAACAATGTGTACATAATTCCAAAGAGTAAAACATCAAACCGCTGCACCAGTCTTAATTCAATCTTCCAACAGATAACCCTAAACACATAACAATCACATGCAAAACAATTATACATAACCTAAAAAAAATCAATCATTTCCGTCCATTATACCTCCACAGGATCAGGTGTCTCAGCTTTATTCAAACCAGAACCGCCCAAGATTGCCTGGGGCGGAGCAGTGGTAGCATAGTAATCATCATCATCTTCATCTTCCACATCTGCCCATGATTTCACAGTCAAAGGTGCGGGAGCCCAAAATACCTGCGGTTTTTCATCAGAAACTTCTTTCAATTTCGATTTGCTAGCGCCCTTCTCTTTGTCAGACTTCTTCTTCCTCCTTAGACTATCCAGCGCAGCAAAACCATTGGTGTTGATCCCGATGAATGATCCATCATCCCTCCTGTTCGCACCTCCAACCATTTTTCTCAAGCACGCGAAAATGCAATAAAATACGAAAATCTCAAGCTCAGAAAAGTACACAAATGACTTCACTGTCTTCTTGATTATCAATAAACGATCATTTACTAAACACAGCCAACATAAAACATTAAGAAATTCAATCCAGTGATTAACAACTCAGAAACTCTCAAAAAGTAGAGGCGAAATGGCTGGGCTTGTCAATTTTGTCGGCTTTGGATGATTTATGTGTATCTAATATATAGATAAAACAAAAATTTCAGTGTAGAACTATTTGTTGAGAGAGAGCGAGGATTTGGGAGTATTGAGAAGTGGGAGTTTCGGATGAAATTCGGTGTTTTGAAGATAACGCGAGGAAGCTAGGGTTTATATACCTGTCGTTTGTTTGCGTGGTGCCCCTTGAGATTAGTTTATTTGCACTTGGCCCAAAAGGAAAATTTAATTGTACTTTCATGAGTTTTTTTTATTGCAAAATACAATATATCTTGTAAAACTAGAACTGAGCAATTTACTTCTTTTATAAATAAATAAAGGCAAAAAAACCTCCATATACTTTTAAAAAATAAATATTTACCCCTGCAAAACTAAAAATGAGCAATTTATCTTTCTATGAATAAATAAATGGCCAAAAAAGCTCATTTTACTAGTGGTGTCAAACGGGTCGTGCCGGCTTTTAATCGAGCCGGCGCCGACACGATTCGAAAATGGTCGTACCGTGCCGGCCCATTTCCACAAGAGGCAGGGCTCGGCACGGTCCATTTCAAGTTTTTTTTTATTTTTTGGTTTGGCCATCGATTACACTTAAAATATATATATATATTATTGTTCCGTGCCATATCGTGTCGGCCCACGGGTCGGCACCCTATGGCTCGGCACGGCCCATGCTCCAGTGTCGTGCCTGGCACGGCACAACACTGTAGCAAAACGTGCCGTGATGTGCCTCTCTGTGACGTGTCGTGCCTCATGCCATCCGCTCCGTTTGACATCTCTACCTTTTACTTTCAAAAGTAAAAAGTGGTTTTTGGGCCCTTATTTGTTCAATAAACTGTCCATTCTTAATGTTATAGGGAGATCGATTGCACTTTGACTCCCATGATTCTCACGAGATGATGGCACGAAGATGAGCAAAAACGTATTTTGAGAGCGCTGAGACATTTTTTCATCAAAATTCCTTGTATATTCATGTTAATGACAATACAATAAAAGTTAAAAGTTTTTGAGGTGGCAAATATATATATGGACCGAAAGGTAATACATTGAATGAATTTACATCTAGTGCATCATGATTTAAAGATGTAGTAATAATGTCTTTATAGTATGATGTGAATCAACTGGATATTTCTCGATATTTCTGGATATTCTCTTAATTATCTGAATTATGTGGTATACCTAGGTGCTTAATATTCCCCTATTTTATCTAGATTAATTTCCCAAACTACATAAAAAAAATGCATAATTTGTTCCAAGTGTATGTTGAGTTGACTTGAAGACTTGGAGGCAAGTGTATTCTGAGTTGACTTAGAAGACTTGGAGGCAGTGGCGCCCGCCACTGCCCCCCTTACCCAAACAAATTTTTTTTACCCTAAAATATGTTTTTATTTTTATTTTTTTGCATTTTTAACCCTAAAAATTACATTTTACATCCAAAAAAATACAGTTTGCCCTCCCTTAATTTGTTTTTTGACTCCTTAAAAGATTCTTTGCCCTAAATTTTTGAGAATTTTTTTCTTTGTCCCCCTTTGTATAATTTCTGGCTCCGCCCCTACTTGGAGGGTCAGGTTGACCCCCCGAATTGTTGGGTTCTCAACTACTAACAGTTTTCCTCATAGACACTAAGGTGCAGGGGCGGATCTATGTACATGTAATTATATTGTCAAAAAATTATAATTTACCACTCAAAAATTATATTTTACCTCCATTAATTTTTTTTTTGCCCTATATTTTTTATTTTAAAATTTTTTGCCCCAACCTCACGTAAATATATATATATTGAACCCGTGAATCCAATTACATATGCACAATAATCTAAAACAATAACCAATACAAACGTGCCCTTCAAATTTTCCAATGTCAAATCATTTATATCCAAAGATGGTGTTTTACATGATTCTTGAACTTTAGAATATGATCATTCCAGAAGAAAATCTTTCACTTTCTCTACTTCATTAAGCCGAACCTTCCCACTGAATTCAAATTAACCATATAAAATTACCTCATACTCTGGTTTAGGGGTGCTTATTGGCCCAATCTGGTCCGACCCGATCCGGAACTGGCCGGTTCCAGATCCGATATCCGGAACCGGTCCGATCCGTTAAGGAACCGGATCGGATCCGGTTCCGGTTCCACCGGTTTGATCCGTTAAGGAACCGGATCGGATCCGGTTCCGATCCCACCGGTTCTAGGTTGGACCGGTTCCAACCCGGAACCGATTTGTTTGATTTTTTTTACAAAAAGCTAACTTATATTAACTTTAAAAAAAAATTAACAAAAATGGATCTGGTTCCTGTTCAATCCGAACCGGTCCGTTTAGTCCAAAACCGGTAAGATACCGGTTCCGAATCGGGCTAACCGGTCTGGTTTCGGGCCGGATCCGGATTGACCCTGTCACGCCCCGAGACCGGGGTCAATAACACCGGCATTGATTTCCATTACAACTAGGAAACCAATAAGCCTCGTAATATCATAACAACTGAAAACCAGTCTATATTCCATAAATAAAGAAATCATTGTCTTTACAACTGAATTAAAAACGTGAAACTAAAACTTAACAACTGAATAAATAAAATTGTCTTAAAACTTGGAAAACTTTAAAACATAAAATATCTTGAACTACGCAGCGGACTTGATTCACCAACCCCAAAATTGGTGCTCTTCTTCTTGCTCTAATTCTTCTTCAGCCTTATCTGGGGATGTAGAGTAAGGGGTTGAGTGCTTTGGAAAACACTCAGCAAGTGGGGGACAATCGATATCAAACATATACATAATTTTCATAAACTTGTATCATAAAACTTGCATAAACCGATATGAATGTATCTTAACATACTTGATTTGCCCTTACGAGCCATGACATAACATATCGTTTCATAATTTTCATATACTTAAGCACAGTAAAGCATTCTACTCTCTTCTTGGTACTGAATTTTCATATACTTAAGCAACAAGATTAGATATGTGTGTGGAAAATGATTATAAAGAATCTGAACTTTAGTGAACAAAATCTGAACTTTAGTGAACAGTATGATGCGTGGATGATGGACCGAGGGTTTTATTTTGCTATGTCAAATTAATTTAATTTATATACCATTCCTTGGTGAACAATATCCTGAATGTTCATTGTTGCTTTGTATAGAACTACATATGGCAAGTTCCGAGGCTTCTATTCCTGCTCCAAATCCAAATGCAAACAAAAAGGATCCTGGATGGAATCATGGAAATCTAGTCAATCCAAATGATGCTAGTGCAGGTATTAAGTGTAAGTATTGTGAGAAAGTAACAAAAGTAGGAATATTTAGGCACAAACATCTTGTTGGAGGATTTAGAAATGCAGCGGCATGTAAAAAAGTGCCTGCTTTTGTTAGACAAGAGATGAAAGATCTCTTTGAGGAAAGACAAAAAGCAAAAAATACGATTGACGTAATACCGCATTTTGACGATGTTGCTAATGCTGAAATGGAACAAGATGACGAAGATGGTGACACACATGAAGTTCAATCTCATGGAAAGCGGCCTATGTCAATGTCATCAAGTCATGGGTCAAACCGTTTGTCAGTCCAACAAAAGAAATCAAAGCAAATGGGTCCCATAGATTGGTTCTACAAAAAAGATGTCGATGCAAGAAATCAAGGTGTTTCAAGTGTAAAAGCAACGCAATATAATGAGACTCAAAAAAAATTGCGGGAGATTGCGGTACAAAAGTTTGCTAGGTGGATGTATGATGCAGGCATATCATTTAATGATGTCAATTACGATAGCTTCAAACCTATGATTGAAGCAATTGGCTAATTTGGTGTTGGCATGAAACCTCCAACCTTTCATGAGATGAGAGTGACATGTTTAAAGGCAGAGATAGAACACACAAAAACAATTTTGAAAGAGCACGAGGAGGAAAAGGAAAAGAATGGTTGCACCCTGATGGCAGATGGTTGGCGAGATAGAAAAGGGAGGTCCTTGATTAACTTTTTAGTGAATACCCCAAAAGGAAGCATGTTCATAGAATCAATTGATGCATCGAGTTATTCTCACACGGGTGTGAAAATGTTTGACTTGCTCGATAAGTTTGTGCAGCGTGTTGGAGAGAAAAATGTAGTTCAAATCATCACTGATAGTGCAAGTTCAAATGTCGAGGCTGGTAAGATATTAAAATTAGAATTTAGAAATTTATAATATCATTTGAATGCTAAATATTTACAGTCTAAGTTGGTTTTTTTTTAATTGATAGGAAAACTGTTGGAGGCAAAATATAGTCACATAAGTTGGTCTCCATGTGCTGCGCATTGTCTGGATTTAATGTTTGAAGACATTTTCAAGATGCCTGATTTGAAGAGAACACTTGAGCGAGCAATCACAGTCAATGGCTGCATATATAATCGTACTCAAGTATTGAACATGATGAGGGAATTCACTGGTCAACAAGATATGATTAGAGTTGCAAAGACTCGTTTTGCCACTGCTTTCTTGACTTTGAGAAGCTTCCAGAAACATAAGGTAAATTTGCGAAAAATGTTTACTTCTGAGAATTGGAATAAGAGCAAATTTGCAAGAGAGCAGGCAGGAAAAAACGTAGCAAAAATTATGTTGATGCCTTCCTTTTGGAATCATATAATTTATGCAATGAAATTAGCTGGCCCACTATGGATAAAGCAAAGGAGAAAATTGCCATTGCTTTTGGTAATGTCGATGAGAAGTACAAAGAAATTTATGAAATCATTGACAAGAGGTGGAATTGTCAGCTTCATCAGCCGTTACATGCAGCGGGTTATTTCTTAAACCCTCAATATTTCTATGAGAATGCAAACATAGAACAAGATGAAGAAGTCATGTCAGGCTTGTATGATACTATAGCAAAATTGGTGCCTGACACTAATGTACAAGATGAAATCGGCAAGGAGCTCATTATTTACAAAAGAGTTGAGGGGATCTTTTCAAAACCTATTGCAAAAAGGCAAAGAAACTTATTAGCACCAGGTAAAATGTAATATTCAATTGATATGCATGTTTAATCTATCTTGACAATAAATGTGTTTACTAGGCGAATGGTGGGCTTCATATGGATCTTCAGCACCAAATCTGCAAGAAATTGCCATCAAAATTCTGAATCTCACTTGTAGTTCATCTGGTTGTGAACGAAATTGGAGTGTATTTGAACATGTAAGTTTTTATTTTTCAATATTCAAATGTTATTGTAAACTTTAAAAACATGCTAAGAATTATATAATATAATAATATGCAGATTCATTCAAAGAAAAGAAACCGATTGGAGCAACAACGATTAAATGATTTGGTTTTTATCAAGTATAATAGAGCTTTGAAGCGTAGATATGACAAGCGTGACACTATTGATCCCATTGTGTTGGATAGTCATAATTTAGATGGAGACAACGAATGGCTTGTTGGACAAATAGATAGGTTGGAAGATGAAGATGATGTTGCTGTATTTGATGGGGATGATTTGACGTGGGGTGATGTTGCAAGTGCTGCTGGAGTAGATGAAACCCAATATACTTTTAGAGGTTCGAGAGGTTCTCGAGTTGCATCTAAAGAGAGCATGCCAAGCTCATCAAGGAAGAGAACAACTCCATCTACATCTAGATCTGCACTTGGTATTATAGATGAAGATGAATTAGCTTTCAACTGTGATGATGAGACTGAAGAGGAAGAGAATGATGTCGAACGCTATAATTTTGGCAATGATACTAATGAAGAAGACATTGACCTTGAAGATGAAGATATGAGTTATTAGTATAATATTTTTTTATTTTGAAACTTTGAGTACTTCAATATTTTAATTGATTTTGTTGTCATTTGATACTTACTTTATTGTTAAACATTGTTATTTTGTTTTATAATTGTTCAATTTTATGTATACCTTTGATATATTAAAAATATATAAGTTATTGCGTAAAGTAAAGCGCGCGCTTCGCGCTATAGCCCCAGGACCCCTTGGCGCTTTTGTGCGCTATGCGCCTTTAATAACTATGCACACCACAGTAGCCATACAAGAAAATTTAAAACAATCACTGTGAATTTTCTCTGCAAGATCAACAGATTACATGAAAATACACTTGATCTCCAGATATTACAGTCATCATATAAAAATATGGTAACAATGAGAAACAATTATGGAAAATGAAAAAACAGAGTTATCAAGTCTAAAACACGTCTTTATCTTCTACATATATGTCTCAAGCTCTCGATGCAAAAATACATCTTTTAATGTAATGTTGTTCCACATCCTGACACTATAAGTATTACGCAACAAAAAATAGGAATAACATGAGAAAGAAAATCAATACAAAGAATATCTTGATCATCAGCCACCTGTTTGATGAGATGCTGTTCAGATACTTGAGAAGAGCTCCTTGAGCTCCCTCCACATTTGCCACGGTATCATCCATGTTTTCGTCAATCCTATGCAAAACAACGCTTTCTTTTCAGAATTCAAGGACATGGTCAGAAGTTTAGGAATTAAATTTCAAAGCACTAAAATTATGACACATTTAATACTATTTTGTTGTGATTTAGTCATACGAACATTTCCTACCATATTTATCGTTGTATTTTTGCTTAAATAATGAGTTGGTGGTAGGCATTTAACTAAAAGAGATTAAGAAGAGCTTTAGCCCAACTGAGCATTGTTTCGTGATTGTACCAGATCAATCATATATTGTGTTGTGGGCACAGTTCATTATATTTCTGTCAGTTTAAGATTCAACAGGAGCAATTTGATTGTACCAAGAATGATTTAAAGAAGTAATTGCATTGATAACCATAATCCCATTGGAAGAAGAGCACAAACTAGTTTAAATATCAAACTTGTGCTTACGGTCAGTTTAGCATAACAAATGAAAGTTAAGTGCATCCCAGCAATATTTTTCACCTTGCTCATGTTAATAACTATTTACCCATTTACCAGTATTACCAGCAATGTTCTTTATTATTTAATTGATCATTTACCATTTTTCAGTGATATAACAAACCCAATGTTTATATTCTGAATAAAAAAATTTAGTGATAATTTATCCTGGTAAAAATCTCAAAAGCTGAACAGATTGTTTATGCTTTGAAAAGAATCATCACTACACTAGTTTAAATATAAACGATTTCGTTAGTTATCATAATATGATGAAGTCAATTATATTTGATCGTGTTAATAAACACTAAAAGCAGAAACGTCAAAATAGCATGTGTTCTGGTGTTAAGCAATGATTACTTATGAACCGTTTTAGATGATTGATATGAATGAACATATAAGATCACCGAGGTCTTGACGGTGTGTTAGTAGGATGTTGCTAGTACGTGACAAGCAAAAGGGCACATATAAACCTGATAGCAATCTCTCCTTGCTGAGAAACCAAAGTAGCCAGCTGATTGAAGATACTGCCAAGCTCATGAATAGTAGATTCCACATTTTGAAGAGCCTCAGCTCTACTCTGCATGTAGCTGTCTTGTAAAGGTACCATCTCCTGTTGCTGTTGATTTTGCTGCTGCTGCAGTAGTGGCTGACTGTCCCCATCCACTTGATTTCTGTCACAAACAGAAACCACGGTAAATAAGTTCAGACTCTCAAATGTTTCTGTTCACATACAAGAAACTCAGATGATGCTTCTTTATTTAATAAGATATAGCAAACATATCACAAACATATCTAACCATAAACTACATTCATGTCCTCTAAGAAATGCTTGTAGCATGATTGTCAAGTAAACATAACTTAGTTTTAGAAGTAAAAAAAAAAAGGAGATTTAAAACCCCTTTTGAAGGGATGATAAAGAGCACAACCATCAGCTAGAAAAAAATGGGGACCATACTTTGGAAACAATTGAGATGAAGATTGTGCCCCGTTAGCCCATGGAAGAGGAGGGGCAGTTGAGGTACTGGCAGCAGACTTTGTGACTAAAGGACGTTGGCGAACAAAAGGGTTCGTAGGGTTCTTGGAAGCAGAAGAAGAAAACAATTGTCTTCTGTTTTCATGAACCTTCAAGTTCTGTAAATACACCAATAGATGAAATATGGTCGATGTTCACCAAAAAAGGAAGCAGAAATGCAGATTAATTAATAAAACAAATAAGAAGCAATTCTCAGATCACCTCTGTACGCATGGTCAAAACATCCTTGAACTCCTTTGTGGTGCTCATCAAACGATTTTTCAAATCATCAACAACTGTAGTAGAATGGGTTGTGGTGTCACTGGATATATTCCCACTTGCATTGCGTGAATTACTAAGAAGCTGGAGCTCAATTACAGATGAATTAAGTGCTGTTATGTCTTGCTTAATAACAGCAGTTATCTCCTGGATCTCCATAGAGGGGTCGTCAAAAACTGAGGTTCTCTTTGCCACTATGTAAAAAGCATAAAATTATATATTCACTCAAGCAAGTCTATACATGTAAATTAATATCACAATCAGAAAATATCAACATTCAAGCATAAGAATAGCAAAGGTTAATAAGTTTTGGAACCTCAAAAACGAAAACACAAAAAAAAAAAAATTTAATGTCGTCTGTATAATTCTTCCAGCTTTATTAATTTTGAAACCTTGACAACCAGATCATTCGTCCCTTGCAAAGACACTATTATCTGATACCATATAAACGAATAATTCCTAAGCTAAATTGTTGATTAAACCAGGATCATCAAGACAAAATGTACATCTTTGCGTTATTTATAAGCACCACCACTTCGAAAACAATGCCTAGACAAAGAACACATTGATTTTCAGTCTCCATTCCCTGATTTATACGAACGACCATACCAAAGAATACAACACATGGCCACCTAAAGATGTTGTGCATGCATTTTCTCCTATCCAAAAGTTCAACCGGGACTAAATTGTCACTTCGATTATTAAAACAGGTGACATTCAACAGTCATTTATGATCAAATATGTACAGTTTATTGCAGCGGAGTTGACCTGAAATGAAAATTAATAATTCAAACTTCTTGCTGCCTTCATTAATTACTTAAAAATGTATATTTTGACCCCCTAAATACATAAACTAGTGTGTAGACACAAATAAAAAACACGCATGTGAGCTGAACTGTAAAAAATCTAACTACAAATCATTGTCACAAATGTTTAAACAAGCATACCAATACAAAAAAGACCCATTATTCAGAAAACTAATTCAATCACTCACATTTTGCCAGCTTTGATAGCTTCTGCGAGGTCTGATGGATTCCGAACCCAATTTTCGACGCTCTACGATTGAATTCCGATTGTACAGCCATCGTAGACCGCTGTTCCTCGGCCTTCGATCCACTGCTGCTCGGTCCATTCGGTGACGCAAATGACTTCTTTACCCTCTCCGCTATCCCCAAAAACTCCTGCGTCCGATCCCTAATCGATGCATTCCCACTCTTCAACGGCATTTCCACGAAAAAACTAGATCAATTTTTTTTTATTACAATCGAGTGGGGTTTTTTGTTTTAACGTGGATAACCAGATCAAATTTCCAATCCCGCAATGCATAAAACGTCTAATAAACAAATATTTGCCCTCGAGTTTCAATAAAATTTGGGATCTTCTGGTGTAATTTAGGTAAATTTGCAGGATCTTAAACCCTCCGCTACTTGGAAATTGAAAGACAATGGAAAAATATCAGATCTGAGAAAATGAAATACAATTCAAGGGAGAAGATTACTGTGGAACATTTGGATATATGCGCGAGGTTAGATTTTGCAAAGTAATCATACAACTTTTTTCGTTTGTTGATAATGCATAAGCAAATATTCAGATATGCCAATTTTAACCTCCACCGACACATCTATGAGTTTATTAAATAGGTGTTTGTAATTGCTTATCTGCTTTTCAGATAAAAAAAAAGCAGTTTTTGGGTGTTTTATTTGTTTGCTTCTGTTATTACTTCTCTAAAAATAAGCAGAAAAAAGCAGAAGCAGAGAAGCAGGCCATGACATGCTTTTGACTGCTTTAAGTTGTTTTGTGGCAATTTCGTAATTAATTTAAGTTTATTAAGCTGCTTTTTTATTTAAATAACAAACACTCAATGCTTTTGCTTAAAATCAACTTTTTCCAACTTTAAGCAAAAACAACATAGAAGTGCTTTGAATAAGCAATCGCAAACACACCCTAAATCTCATTAACTTGCTATTTACAAATTATTATAAAACTTGTATAAAAAATAATAATTGATTGCTTAATTTTCTTGATAATGCTAATGTTTTTCTAAAATAAAATATGTGAAAACAGAAATAGTGAAACAAATTATGACATTACTTTGATTGTTTTAATTTATATGATATCAATTTTATAATTAATTGAAGTTTATTAAATTATTTTTTTTATATTTTATTAGTAAACATTCAATTTTTTACTTAAAAATATTTTTTTCAAACGTTAAACAAATAATTACCAACCAATCGTAAGTTTAAAGGCCTCTGAAAAGATATCTTTTTTGTGATATTTCGATCTTATCAGAATGGTAACGTTCATTTTCCATTTGGAAAGAACTTGAGTTTGAATCGTAAAAATTTTTGACACTTCCCAATTAATAAAAAATTTATATTTATCTCGTTTGCAACTAAAAAAATATCGATCGCACGAATAAAATCATCAATTATACTCATCATCATATTGATAACTATCATATTACAGCTATCTTTAGATACGAAGTCACGAGCTTTTACATGCAAATTATACCTTGAAAATATGATCTAATGATAAATTTGTAAATTTCAGAAGTATTTGAAAGCAATTCAAGGTGAATTGAATGAGATGTGAAAAGATTCTCGTTTGGTCGACAGAAAGAAAGAATATCAGACTATTCATGTGAAATTATTGATCATTATTTTCCCCAAGAATGGCCAACTTGATTATTGACACACACTCACTGTGTACAAGTACATATACATTTGTATAATTTAAGATCCAACTCTTTTCCCTGTAATCTACAGATTTTGTCCCTCCCTTTGTTTTCTCACTGCGAAGAATCCTAGGTTTGGTTTAAAGAAGTTGTTAATTTGTTGGGTTTTTTTATGTATTTTTGTTTATGCATGAATTCAAGAAAACTTTTTTTTTCCTGTTTCTACAGCTGGGAAGTTGCTAGATATTTGCTTTGCCGCTGATGATTAATAGGGTTTCACTTCATCTTTGCTGATCTTTTTTGTTCACCTTCTGATTATTTTGTCTTGCATAATTTGTGCTCTATTCACTGGATTTTTTTGGTTTTTTTATGGATCCCCAATTTCACTAGCAATGCTTTAGTAATCTTGCTACGTTCTCTGAAAATCTTTTATTTGAAAACCCTTTTCAAACTATCGATTTTCTTGATTGCTTTTTCAATTATCCTCCAAATCTGACATAGAAATAAATAACCCGTTATGTGGAAGCAAATTCTTTGCAAGATACCTCGGAAATCACAGAAACAGGATCGAGACTCATCAAGAGTTCCATATGGGGGCTCTAAGATATCATCAACGGGTTCGGGTTCTTCCCTGGCCAATGCTGCCAAACGGGCATCGGCTGCAGTCTTCCCCTCGAGTGTGATCACGGGTATCGAGCCATTGCTCGCTTTTAAAGATGTCCCGAGCTCAGAAAAGATGAATCTTTTCATCAGTAAGTTGAGCTTGTGCTGTGTGGTGTTTGATTTTACTGATCCTGCGAAAAACATCCAAGAAAAGGAGCTGAAACAAGCCATATTGCTCGAGCTTCTCGATTTTGTGTCTCAGAATCCTCCTAAAGTCTCAGAACCCGCGATTTTAGCTTCTATTAAGATGTGTTCCATTAATTTATTCCGTGTTTTTCCGCCTAGCGACCGGTCGAATCACACTAGTTTAGGCGAAAATGATAGCGATGATGAACCGAAATTTGATCCCGCTTGGTCACACTTGCAATTAGTCTATGATTTCTTGCTCAAGTTTGTGGCTTCTGCTTCTTTGGAAGCTAAGGTCGCGAAGAAATATATAGATTGCTTGTTTATTTCGCGAATTATCGACTTGTTTGATTCTGAGGATCTGAGAGAACGGGATTGTTTGAAAGCCATTCTGCATAGGATTTACGGGAAGTTTATGGTTCACCGTCCGTTTATTAGGAAATGTGTAAGTCATGTGTTTTACCGCTTTGTGTTTGAGACCGAGAAGCACAATGGTATAACCGAATTGTTGGAGATTTTTGGGAGCGTGGTAACAGGATTTTCTTTGCCTTTAAAGGAGGAGCATAAGATATTTCTGTTAAGAGCATTGATTCCCCTTCACAAGCCAAAATCCTTGGCGGTTTACTTTAACCAGCTGTCCTTTTGTGTGATACAATTTATCGAAAAAGAGCCGGATTTGACTTGTTGTGTGATTACGAGCCTGTTGAAATACTGGCCGATTACAAATACCCAGAAGGAGGTGATGTTCTTGGGTGAGCTGGAGGAGATATTGGAAGTTATTAACATGTCTGCGTTCCAGAAGGTCATGGTCCCGTTGTTTTGCCGCATTAAACACTGCATAAATAGCTACCATTTCCAGGTAAAATTTTCAGTATCAACTTTACATTCTTCTAGATGATGAGGATAATCGATTTCTTGGATTTATATTTGTTATACCTGTCGGAATAACTTAACCCCTTGTGAAGATAACCGAAGACAGCGAATGCTGGGGACTTTTTGTGTTTAATCAGTCTGGTGGTAGAGGTATTGATTTTCTAGGCATGGGGATTGAGTTCTAGATTCTGGTCATATTGGGTGTCAATGTGATTTTGGATGAAACAACTGTCTGAATTTTCCTGGTCAACCGCCCCGCCCCACAAATCGTGGGAAGGTTTTGTTCCGATGAGACCTCATTGATCTTCATTCTTCCTCTCCACCAGGCAACACAAACCTAGCAGCGGATGCACGAGGGCGATCATCCTGAAATTAAATTAATCAAATTTTGTGCGAAATATTTGAAGTTTTTACCCTGCTCAATACCAAGTCATGCGCATTTAATTTTATGAGCTACCACAGCTCTCAACCTCTAATTATTTCATTTAGTCTTGAAGTTTGATATTATTATTAAAAGTGCAATCAGTATGAACATCTTCTTGCATTTCTACTGCAGGTAGCTGAACGGACACTGTTCCTTTTGAACAACGACCAAATCCTGAACCTAATCGCTCACAACCGACACGTAATATTCCCAGTACTATTTCCAGCTCTTTTGCTCAACACACAAAACCACTGGAACCAACATGTCCTGAACCTAACCTTAAACACACGAAAGACACTCGAAGAAATGGATGATATATTGGCATTGTCTTGCATTTCCAGTTACGATGAGGAAGGAGAAAGAATAAATGAGCAAGTTGAAAACCGAAAGAAAGCTTGGGAACTTCTGGAAAAAGTCGCTAATCTTCAACCGGTATCTGGAAACACTGCTGTTCTGGTAACATAACTTCTATGAGATATTTCATGTGATGCTCATGCTGAAGTACTCGTTTGTTTTTGTTCTGGTTAAGGGGAACAAGAAGGAGTCGGCATGATAATTGCTGTAGATTGAGATGATTTAAATGACAGCTTGTTTTTGTTAAATTATGTAATCAGCTGTGGTCTTTGAATATGGTATCTATGTTTCCCTTGAAAGTGAACGGGAAGATGGTATTAATCTTGGTCTTTTCTTGCCTTCAACTTTTCGCTAACATTCTGTATAAAAAGAATTGATATGCTTTTTTGCTATTATTTAATTATATTACTACTAGTTTTCGCTGGCACCGTGTTGATCAATTTTTTTCTAATTTGATCGAAAATAACATTTTAAATAACTGACTTTAACAAACATTTTTTTTAAAAAAAACTATGCTATGTAATATATATATATATATATATATATATATATATATATTGAATGGCTGGCTTTTGAGTGCTTTATTTATCATAATAGAAAGATTGGACTATAAAACGAGATTATACTGAATTGTAAATCAAAATCTTTTAAAATGTGTAAAAGGAGAATATAACATGAAAAATAAATTATCACTAATCGATTGGGGAATCAAGTTCGATCTAGTGAAGAACTAATACAGAGACTCAGACAGCAGATGTACAAGTTAGCTGCTAACTAAATGTATTACTGCAAAACAGTAAAAAGTCTGGAAAATGTACTCTAGAAAGCATGCTCTGTCACATATAAATCACAACAAGTTTGTATCGCTCTTGCCTTTACATCTTTCTCGTTACAACAAAAATCTGGAAGCACCAGAAGTAATTACAACAATGGTGACAGTTGACACTTCGACGTTAGTGTCCATTGTTGGAGAGAGTCGTAGTAAATGTGATAGTTGATTATTGGCCATGAGGATCGGTCATGTAAAGAGTGATTGCACGGGTTTTAAAGACCGAAGAGTTGAAACACCCTTGAACTGTCATCACAAGAACAAGCAGTGTTTACAGAAATTGGAGAAAGAATCAAATCCAGAGCTGACAAGTTACCAACAAAACATAAGATTGGAGGTATGAATCTGATATCCTTCAATTGAGAATGTTCTTGTTCTTGAGTAACGTTTGCCTAGTTTTGATATAGAATAATTGTGTATGTTTAACATGCAAATGCTGCATTATATATGAAGTTAAATACTAGTGGCATAAAAAAGGTTCGACTTTCGGAAGGTATTTATCACCTTAGATTGTTTAAACTTGTCACATGTGGCGTTAAGTACGCATCCACTGGTGTTTAGTTGCAAGTCCTGCAATTCTAGTACCACACTTTTGAGCTCGGGGGTCTTGTACCTTGTATAATGCTCCAGAGTAGGATTCTGCAAAGCACATAGAACATTTTACATGTTGCGCGATGAAGGGAATATCAGCAGGGTCAGAAGATGTGAATCAAAGAAACCAACCCATGGATGTTCGGACTGATCTAGTGTCCATCTAGCTAGAAATACAGCAGATGCAGCAATAAGGGAAGGAAGAAACTTAAGGAAACTGTACTCGATTAGAGTTAGTTCTGCTAAAAAATTTGCCAAGAATTCCAGTTCAACACGAGGAACCTGGAAAAAAGGGACCAGGTGCGCAGCATGAGCGATTCATATATTAAAGATAATTTCCTTAAAAGGAAAAACTACAGACTTTGCAGTAACCTTGTAAAAGGCTTGTGCTGCTTGGATGAACCTCCTATAAAGAGAAATGAAAGAAAGCAACAATCAGTTGGTGAACTTAACCAGAAGGCATTAACGCAAGTTAAGGACTGTGGTGGAAATAGATCAGGTACCTAAGAAACTTCTTTGTAGTGGGAACAGATATTTGAAAACCCAAAGAGTTCAAAACACGACTTTCCATTCTCACTACCTGCAAATGGGACTGCGAGTAAGTTATGCATATGGAATTAAAACTATCCTGAGAACACAAGTGAATTTAAATAATGACTGAGTAAGTACTTATCAATACTAGTTATGGATGAAATTGGAAAGGAAGGCAAAATCGTTTGAATTATGTAGGCTGCAGTGTCTTGTTGGTATGAAAAGAAGATGGAAACTAAAACGAGATATCAACTCTTTAAAGTGCATGAGTTGATGTACAGTGGCCTCATTATGTTGGCAAATAGAAATTTAATAAGCTCGAGGTACTCATGATCAGGAATCTATCAAAGAGAATTTACCATTAAAGATTCGCTATGATATAATAGTCTAGGATATTAGTTCTTTTACCAAAGAAACCACGAACTTCCTAAAACAAAGCTAGGCGCATACCTCTTCTTTTCTGTAGCTATTGTCGGTGATAAAGCAAAACTCTTCCACACAAGGGGCACTAATTTCTTCATACTTCCTTCAAAACCATAAGCCAACACGATACCGATAAAAGATAGACAAGAATCAGCAACGAATTCACATTTTAGGACATCAAATCCAAAACTTTGTTAAACTTCCAGTTACATAGTTTTCAAATAAGAACACAGGTTGGTGCCATATTCGTGATTACATTATAATTTTTAGAAAAAAAACTAAACAGATAATACTGACAAATGCCAGAAAGAATCACAAACTTGCACAGTTTCAAGGAGAATAACTTACGAAGCAATTAGCATGCAGGCTACCCCAAGGAGTAGTAAATTTTGTTTCTCAATGAAATTCTCAGATAAATATCTGTCTATAAGATTAACAGTCAGGTAGAGTGTATCAGGGGCCAGCCAATATTCTTCAGAAACCTGGAAAAAAATGTGATGCACTTGAAATGATGTGAAAACAAAAGGAGAAAAATATTGGCATCATTAAAGGACAACTTATCCAAAGAAAATGCTGTAATAGAAAAACAACAAAGGACTTAATAACTAGGATTGAGACGTTCTTTGAGGTCACCACCTTTATATTTATATTCAATCCAGAGTAATGTAACCAAAAAGATTAGTGATCTCTCTGAAAGTCCTATGGCACTACTTGATGAGTTCACTAACCTCCACAAGCCAATCAATCAAAATACCACGCATTCCAATGGTGATGTCTCGCTGCAACTTTTCCATATAATCAACCAAAGGTCTTCTATCAATCTGAGAAAAGATGGAAAATTCATCTAAAGCCTTTCGCAAAAAACATTTCCATGATAAATAGAAGTTAGAGAAACATGGGAAGGCTACTAAATCTTCCATCCTGGATATAACAGTTCTAAATTTTTACAGAATCCAATCTGAAATAAACCATGCTTCCATATGATAATTTAAATCCAGCGCATGAATTGTAGAACTAATAGTAGAAAACATAATAGAGGCTTCAGAAGTTAGTATGTAGCTAGGTGCTGCCCGTAGATTTAAACATAGCAGAGAGAACTACTTAATTGATTGAGGAATTAAGTCTAGTGTGGCAGCTTTACAAACCTCTGTAACATGCAAACTGTTATATATATCAACCGCATATATGCTACACATCTTTGGATCCTTGTGCTTTGAATCTATATCGATAATGCCCCTATCGAGCAGGTTTTCTTGTTTGTTCCAAAGCTTCACATATTCTGCATGATTAGCCGGAAAATGTTTTACCTCAAAAGCAATATCATTAAACATCACATTTAATTTCCAGCTATATATTTTTACCCAAGACACATCAGTCTGACTTATATACTTCAATTTTGAGGAAAAAGAATCAACGAAAAATAAAATTCTTCTTAGGGAAGATTTAGTACAATTTCTTCTAAAATTTAGCTACTAAGGAATCAGACCTGCTGAAAGAGACCTATTTGCAATGATCAGTTCACATGGTTCAGTATTCCTTGAGCCTACTGTTGAACAAGTTTCTAGTGATTCCTCCAATAATTCCATTTCTTCCATTCCGTTCTCTCTTCTATTCTCTTGAACCTTAGACTTTTCAGCGAAACCCACAGAAGCCACTTTTTCATGTTTTACTAAGAAGCTTTTTCTTCCCGGCTTGCTAAGCTGACAACCAAAAACATCCACATTGAGGGTGTTAACAAAGAAAAGGATAGCTCAAAATTGCTTTCGGAAAAAGGTACTTCATAAAAATCGGAAAATAAAAAGATCCTGTTTAAAATATTTGAGAAATAAATTGTCTTCAAACCAACGTAAAATTGATTGAGAATCTGTGCATTCATGAGAGAATTATGTGTGCTTTTGCACTCGAAAACTGAACCTTTGTTAAGAATATATGGGGTTCCAACTCAAAACCAATTGACAATGAGTGGAGTAGCCCATGTATCTTATAAATAGCTAGCATGGTTCCTAAACTCCCAACGTGGGACAATTCTCATCAAGTCCCCTCACGTGAGTAACAAATCGCAGGAGAAACCTGGCTCTGATACCATATTAAAAATGCATGGGGTTCCAACTCAAAACTAATTGACGATGAGTGGAGTAGATCATGTATCTTATAAATAGCTAACATGGTTTCTAAACTTCCACAAGGGATAATTCTCAACAATCTTAAATTTCCTTCAAATCAAGAATGCAATGCTACCTGTCTTCCGGCTGCACTTTTCAAGTTAAAGTTAAAATTCTCAGTCGGGAAATTAGATACGTCCTTAAGAACTCCTCTTTTCTTAAGCTGTGGGGCAGCTGAGCATGTTGCAGTGTTCTTTTTATCTACTGCTGCTCTTTTAGAGTTTTTTCTCAAGAACCGTTTGTCATCCAGTTTGGCAGAAGGATATAACGGTGGCAGTCCTCCTGATGAGCCTAAGGCTTTGGCCTTCGCTCTTGTGATTCGTGCAGACGGCTCTCTGATGTTGAAAGACATTCTCGTCAGTTATGACTGCATGCCTCATAGATGACAGTTTGAATAGCTACACAACTATGTCTTGACTCCTGAAATAATGAATGCAATGTTACAATATGCTGAATCTAATGCTGAAGCTATTTTGCACAGATTTATAAATAATGTTAGAATCCAAACATGTAAATTTAACATGGAACTCAAAAACTTTTGCGGCTGGCTGGGGAGATTGTTTTCACAACTATGTGTCATCTCTCTGTAACTGAAGGCATCTCGGGCATCACATATAATACGCATAATTCCAGTAACACTCAGATCTACTAAAGAGAGCCTAGACAGAGCAACACGTGATTAAAAAAAAATTTATGAAAAACCATCAAAACTGGAGAAGAAGAGTATAGGAAATTTCTAACATAACTATGGAACACAGTCAGGCAAGAAGACACTCAATTTTCCTTACTTGCGAATATTACAAAATGTATGGTTCATGGGTGACCCTCCATTTTCACAAAACATTAACGTGAAAGGTTTTAAGTTTTAAATTTTGATTTCAAGATTTATAGCCAGAAGCACATTTAAACTGTTTGAAATTCTCTAGTTGATACTTATTAGAACAAGAAGAAATTTTTTTAATTACCCTGTTTTTTCAACTTCGTATGTGTTTTTCATCATATTTCGTAGGTAAGTCACATAATACAAGATTAAAATAATTGAGCCTGAAGCAATATAAGATCAACTGATCAAATAATGAAACAAGTTCACTAAACATTGATTCATTAACTTCATAATCAACTCATTCTTTCTTGGATTTTGATAGATATAGTAAAAATGACACAGAACTGAAATATTTCAAGTACAGTATTGCACCAAATGCTTCAAAACGGCAGCTGAATCCGGCAAACAAGTCAATTCAAAATTCATTTTATATTAAAACCCAAACAACAATCCCACCGATTTGTGCACGACGATACAAAAATCAATACCCAAGTAATCAAAACAAAGAAATACCCAAAAAAATTCCAAATGCCCATGAATCTTCAATGCACCAAAACAATTTTCTCAAAGCTAAAAACATCGTCAGAGCACAAAACGGTGAAACAAAAGAATGCAGGTAAGAAATGTATGTGAATCACTCGGCTTACTCTGCTTTTACATCAAGATTTTCCATTCAATCAGATCCAACATCGAAACGCATCGTATATACAAAATGGTGTAAGTATAGCCGGTCGGTGTACCTTGGGAGAGAGTGTGTGTGTGTGTGTGAAAGCAAGAGGTATAAATACGTACACGTGGAGTAATAGCGGGATGCAGGCAAACTTCAAACCTTCCCAACTTTTCTATCTCCACTCCTGATTTCTCACTTCCACGTTGTAAATACTAAATTAATGTCCTTTAAAAACATTGTAATAAATGAGACATATTAACAAATTTCAAAATTAAATTTATAGGTTCTTCAAAAAAAAAAAAGGTAAATCGATTTGGGTTTTTAATTTTAATTTTTTATGTATTAGTGATCCAAGAATTTAATAAATATGCATGACTTAATGTTTTTGGAGAAATTAAATGATATTTATACTTGTATTAAATTTGAAATGTTTTATTGAGAAATATTGTCGGAGCAATTATTGTTTCTCCAAAACAATTTTCATGAATTTAATACGAAAATTGATCTGACAGCAACAATATTTTTTGTCGATTGAGCGATGACCCCATGATGTTGCTTCTTTACTAATGTTAGGTTGATTTTAAATGTTTTCCATTTTAAAGAAAGTTTGTTTGAGAAATTTGTAAAAAAAGGGGATTGATCTAAGTTTGTGGGAGATAATTTGGTTGCAAATTTGCCTAAAATTGGTAGTTGATTATGATTTTATTCATAGGATTTTCGACCTTTTAGGACATATTTCCAAATTTTGAAAACATTTATGATATAAAATATAAGTATTAATCATATAGTTTATTTTTTCTGATTTTAATGTTAGAATAGTTTATGACTTAATAGTCAAATAAATAAAATATAAAGAAACGGGGCAGTAGTATTCACGATGTCCTTAGTTGATCGACTAGATTCATGGACAATAATTGAACCTCAAAACTTGCAAGGATTGAGGATCTAGAAATATTGGAATATGAAGCAAAAATTACCAAATGTTCCATAAATAAAATATAATTTAAAAAGATACAAAAAGTAAAATAGTAATACTTATTTTAATAGAATATATTGAATCGGCTTTTTACTGTTTACCTTTGTATATCTTGTACGGGTGTAAACGAATCGAATCGAGCAGAATATGCAGAAAATTTTAAGGTTCGAATTCGACTCGAAATAGTTATATTCGAGTTCGAGTTCGAGTTCGATTCGAAGTTCGAATAATTTCACTCGAGTTTGGCTCGAATGAAAGTTCGAGTTCGAATTCGGCTCGAAAATGTTCGAACATGTTTGCGAGCTATTCGAATTATTTCTCGAAAATAAATACTCGAAAGGTTGAAATATATTTATTTAATATATAATTATATTATATTAATAAAATATTAAGATTCGCGAGCGGCTCGTGAACTATCGAACAAAGTAATTTGGGTTCGAGTTCGGCTCGAAAAAAGTTCGAACATGTTCGAGTTCGGCTCGAATTCGATAATTTCGAATTCGAATAAAATATTTATCGAGCCAGCTCGAAAAGTTCGTGAACATGTTCGATTCGTTTACACCCCTAATATCTTGGTCTTTATAAACATCTGGTTCATATAAGTATTTTTTCTATCATCGGTCTCACTTCTATACATCCGGCCTTACAAACAACAATACACATACAAATGTATAGATACATATTTATATATCTTGGTCTTTATAAACACCCGATCCACATAAATAATTTCCCTAGTATCGGTCTCACTTCTATACACCGATTTTACAAACAACAACACAGATACAAACATATAAATACATACTTATGTATATTGGTCTTTATAAACACCCGATCCATATAAGTATTTTTTTCTAGCATCAATCACACTTTTATACACCTGGTCTTAGAAACATCAATACGCATACAAACATATACATACATATTTATGTATCTTGGTTCTCTATAAACACCTGATCTATATAAGTTTTTTTCCTATAGCATTTAGAATTCACTAACTCAGAGCACAACCTATGTCTATCTATATCTAGGAGCGGATTTTGGGGCGGTTGTCACCTCAAAAAATTTATTATTATTATTGTTTTTATAATTCAGGGTAAAAATTATAATATATGTTTTATTTTGTTCATTTAAATTATTTCTTGCCTTCTAATATTTATATCATTAAACTTTTTCGCCTATCAGTATATTGATGCACAAATCATTGTTATGGAGTATTTAAGTTGTTTTTTGCTGATAATTTATAATAAAAATAGGATGCAAAACTCAAATATTATTAAAAAAGAATTACAAATAAAGTTTTATTTTTTTTATTCATTAAATACTATAAATCGCATGCCTGCAAATCAATTAGCCAGGCAAGCCATGTGGAGTGACTTATATTGACTAATTCAAAAAAATTCAAATTCAAGCTTTCTCAGTGAAGGTATACTTTCATGGGGAAGAGACTAGATAATGTCAGCCCATTTTACATGGTCCATGTCTGACAATGTACACATCTTCCTATTTTAATTCAATAATTATTAGTTATTTATAGTGCAGTAAAGATGCAGCGTTTGATGGGATCTAAGAGTTGTAAAAAAAATTTAATTTGATTAAATTCATAAATCTTGATAAATACAAATTTCAAATTCAAATTCAAATTCAAATTCAAATTCAAATTCAACGATATCTACCTTTAAAATTTTGACGATATCCAGGATCAGTGTCATATGGTAGGTTTATCATTGATTTCTAATTGATTTAGAATATCTAACTCATTTTGTAATGTATATTATATAAAAAGTAGTAATATAATAGACTCAGCATTCATCGTCTTTCCTACATATGGCGTGGATGACTACCATGGTGTCATTATAGTCCACATAATATGATTATGTATTTGACAATCCAGGATTAGCCTGATGGTTTGTTACCCGACTCACCTCATATTAACGTTCCTCCAGATTCATGTTGTTACGCAAGTTGAAATGTGACATATCATCGTATTTCTCACAAAAACTTTCAGAAGGTTACTCGATAGGGAAATGTGTCGGGTCGTGTGGTCGGGCTACTTTTAGTCTGTTGATTTCGACGATTACTGTAGTCACCATGCCAAATATTGACTACACTAGCCCAACAAAAATTTTATAGATAGGAGTGAGACAGTGTGTATTCTTTGAAACTCGCTTGCATATAGGGACGATAAGCCGATCGTAGATAGGGATTGTAAGGACTCAACGTCCTAATCCCGTCATTAGTGCATTTATCATCTATATCAGTGCATACATTCATATCATAAATGAATTCTCATTACACGCTTCAATAACAAATGCATGGCGTCTATAAATTTTTTGACATAAATCCTCTTAACATCTGGATTCCCAACACAACTCAACTAGCATAAGTATAAACTTCACAATGCACCAATCATATTCTCGATTCATCATGCAATATATTCTCAAATAATTGCAGGCAATGCGTAATTGAAAATAAAAGCCTCAATTTTTATACATGGCATATACACATATTCAAAATGCTCACACACGAGCCTTTAGCAAATGAATGTGTATCTACTTATACAAGTCTCATTACCAATACCAACGTTGATACCTCAGTCCTAGAGACATTCCCATTCAACAACTTGAACTCATTTTCATAGCCAATGTTGTACATGTTCTACATGTTTCAATAGAAACTGCCCCCACACAGGGTGAGCATACCAACAACATAATTTCAATATAATCGAATGCACAATTAATAATCTAAAGTATATAAGGCTGCAAATTAAGATAATACTCCTTGAGCATTTCATATCCTTATGAGATCTCCCAGCTATTCATGTGCTCACAATATTCAACTCATCAATTACATAATTGATAATAATTCAATTCATCATCTTCACATTTACCATTACCATAATTCATATTTACTCGAGCATCTCAACAATGATGTATCAATTCGCTCGCTCGATAGCGGCATCATCATAAACCATCGCACGCTCAATAGAGGCATCATCATAGTTGTTGCGCCTTAAAACACTATAATTCTCATTTATCTGATTTAAATAAACTTATCAAAATATCTATTTTTTGTTTTGATGATTACAAAACCTGTGATTTTTGTACTAATGATTTGTGTTGAGTATGCAGTATTATTTTTATCAAATCAAGGATATTGAAGATTGACAAAGTGTTGAAATGTAGAAAAGAGCCTGAAAAATTTCAAGCAGAACGCCCCAGGCGATGGGTGCCATGCGAGTGCACCACTGCGCACATCGACCCAGGCGATGGCGAGGCGTGCGCGCATGTGCGGATCGCCCGAGGCGTTGGCAAGAACGCCTGAGGCGATGCGTCTTTCGCTCGAGGCGATGAATAAGTACTCTCATTTTGGAGCACGACCTTGAATTTATGGTGCGATCGCCTGAGGCGATCTGTGTGCTTTTTCAAATATTTTGACCGTTAAGCTAAGGCGATCCAAGATAGTTTCAAGCGATGCAAGAGCGATTTTGGCCTTAAATGTTGCTAACGGCTAGTATGACAATTGGTAGCCTCCTACACTATAAATATGGACAATTGTGCTCAAGTTGAAGTCAAGAAACAACAAGATACAACACAAGCAAGCTATACTCAATCCAACTCAAACTAGCATAGCCAAACTTAATATATTTCTGTTTTTGTATTGAGAGTTTGTTTCTTATCCTTGTGTGAGAGATGTGTTCCTCATTTGGTTACACCGTGAAGGTGTCAGTTGTTGTAGCACACAAGTTGTGAATCATTGTAAAGGCCCTCCAACACCGACGCAAGTTGGAAAATTGTATAAGTCGCCGACAAGTGAAGTTGGTGCAAGGTTGTGGCTATCCTTGGAGCCCTCAAGGCCAAGAATAAGTTGTGTGTGGCTATCCTTGGAGCCCTTAAGGCCAAGAAGAAGTTGTTCTAGTGGAACCTCGGTTAAACGATTTCTAACCGGGAAGAGGAGACGTAGGCGGTTCATCGTCGAACTTCTATAACAAATACTTGTGTTCTTTATTGCTTTATTTACATTACGCATTACTTTGTTATTTCTTATTGTTCATTGTTCGATTGACATCAAGTCTTCCGCAGCGCAAACTCGAATTTTGCAAAATCACTTTAAATCGCTAAATTAGCCAAGGAACCTCATTCACCCTCATCTTCGGTTCCAACAATAGCTCGCACAATAGTGGCACCAGCATAGACCATCGCACGCTCAATAGCGGCATCGTCGTAAGCCAATAAATACATCAGTAAACATAACCATCAACAAATGTACGTCTTTACATACTTAACTCAAGCGCAACAATAATATAGTATTGGTTAACACAACAATAATATACTTATATATACTCGTACGTCACACATACCTTACGGTCGACGACATGATTTAGACATCCTCGACATCCGGAGGCTCGCACGTATCTTAGTCGTAATAATTAAAATTAGTGCTTTCAGTTTGTTGGTACTTTCGATTGTTTGTATCTTGGTTCCGAAAAATGGCTTTTGAGGGTAACACTTATCTTTGATGGTTATTTTTCACCATCATACGCGACTGATGGCTTTTATTTCATTTTTTTTAATTTGATTAAATCCATGAATCTTGATAAATTCAAAATTCAAATTCAAATTCAACGTGCTTCGTCCTATCTACCTTTGAAAGTTTGATGCTATACAGGATCAGCGTCATATGGTAGGTCTATCATTGATTTCTAATTAATTTAGAATATCTAACTCATTTTGTAATTTATATTATATAAAAAGTAGTAATATAATAGAATCAACATTCATCATCTTTCCTACATATGGCGTGGATGACTACCATGGTGTCAATATAGTCCACATAATATGATTATGTATTTGACAACCCAGGACTAGCCTGATGGTTTGTTAGCCAACTCACCTCATATTGACGAGGGATCGAGTCTGCCCTTCCCCAAAAATTTGTAATAGTGATAAAAAAAAATATAATTATGTATGTTGGAGAAATTCCTAAATCTTTTTTGAATAAAAAAAATATGATTGGTTTGACCATGATTTTAAAATATAATATTTTTTATTATTGATATTCATTTGACCTTTGTTTTTTGTACGTGTTTGAATGACATTTAAAAAAAAAATTCTTTGAAAAAGTCACAAATCAAAAAAAAGCGCTTGACAAATGTTATTTTTCAAACTATCATGTTTGCAAAAGTGGAAGTATTTGTTTAGATTATATTACGTTTGAGATGTAAAATTCCAATATTAAATTTGTGTCTTCATTATTTTAAATATATACAATATGATACTATTATTTTGGGTTAGTTTAATCCTGAGATGATGAGAATACTATCATGTTATGTTCCAATTTTCCCAACTATTTGTAGACACATTTCAATTTCTTTAAAAAATCAACTTTTAGCCAAACTTGGCAAAGATAGTCAAAAAAATTTAAAGGAAAACTACGGACCGTTACCCATTAGAAAAAGATTTTTTAGCACAGTCCATCAAAAAAAATTGCTTTCAACTAGGTATACTTTTAGTTAAAATTATTAAAATAGATAACTCTTCATCCAAAGAAATATCCGACCATCTTCATGAAACTCATTGGTTCTTCTTCACGTTTTCTTCCTCGATTCAATGAGGCAACGGCTAGGGTTTATGCCATTCTTCTTCGTGGGACCAGACTTCTACCACGCCAGCTGCTTCTAGGGTTTCTGGCCCTTTCTCCTCCAGATTCATGCTGTTACGCAAGTTGAAATGTGACATATCATCGTATTTCTCACAAAAACTTTCAGAAGGTTACTCGAGAGGGAAATGTGTCAGATCATGTGATCGGTCTACTTTTAGTCTGTTGATTGCGACGATTACTATAGTCACCATGCCAAATATTGACTACACTAGCCCAACAAAAATTTTATAGAGAGGAGTGAGACCTTGTGGATTCTTTGAAACTCGCTTGCATATAGGGACGATAAGCCGATTGTAGATAGGGATTGTAAGGACTCCATGTCCTAATCTCGTCATTAGTGCATTTATCATCTATATTAGTGTATACATTCATATCATAAATGAATTCTCATTACATGCTTCAATAACAATTGCATGACGTCTATAATTTTTTTGACATAAATCCTCTTAACATCTGGATTCCCAGCACAACTCAACTAGCATAAGTATAAACTTCACAATGCACCAATCATATTCTCGATTCATCATGCAATTATATTCTCAAATAATTGCAGGCAATGCGCAATTGAAAATAAAAGCCTCAATTTTTATACATGACATATACACATATTCAAAATGCTCACACACGAGCCTTTAGTAAATGAATGTGTATCTACATGTACAAGTCTCATTACCAATACCAACGTTGATACCTCAGTCCTAGAGGCATTCCCATTCAACAGCTCGAACTCATTACCATAGCCAATATTGTACTTGTTCTACATGTTTCAACAGAAACAGTCCCCACACGGGGTGAACATACCAACAACATAATTTCAATATCATCGAATGCTCTACAGTATATAAGGCTGCAAATTAAGATAATACTCCCTGAGCATTTCATATCCTTATGAGATCTCACAGTTGTTCATGTGCTCACAATATACAACTCATCAATTTCATAATTGATGATAATTCAATTCATCATGTTCACATTTATCATTACCATAATTCATATTTACTCAAACATCTCAACAATGATGTATCAATTCGCTCGCTCGATAGCGGCATCATCATAAACCATCGCACACTCAATAGTGGCATCATCATAAACCATCGCACGCTTAATAACGGCATCATCATAGCTCACTCAATAGCGGCACCGATATAGACCATCGCACGCTCAATATCGGCATCATCGTAAGCCAATAAATACAGCAGTAAACATAACCATCAAAAATTGTACGTCTCTACGTACTTAACTCAAGCGCAACAATAATATATTATTGGTTAACACAACAATAATATACTTACATATGCTCGTACGTCACACGTACCTTACGGTCGACGACATGATTTAAACATCATCGACATCCGGAGGTTCGCAGATATCTATTTGACACCAAATGCCAAATTAGAAGCAAAAGTTGCTCTTGAATCCAAGCTTTCTCATCATTAGAGAATAAGAGGGAAGTGTTTTGGAAGGGAGAGGAGTATGGATTTAGTAGGTGTAAAGTGGTGTTAGTATGTGTTTTCGTAGAATTTTGGGCATGTGTATGCCTTATAAATCAATACACCACTTTATGAATTCCTTAGCACCACAATACACCAACATATACATTTTTCTTCTAATACATGCTAGTTTAGTTCATTTCATTACCTTCACAATTTAATACCCCGTCTCATGATTAATTTACATAATCCCACCATAGCCGGTCTATCTCAAAACCGAGTTCAATGCAAAATGATAATTAATCATAATTATCCCTTAACAATCTCATTAACTTAATTTAAATCAAGTAATTAAGTTTCAGGCATCACATGAATGGTCAGCAGGATGCTCCACAAAGAAATCGGTGAGGGATGCGGATGGGATCTGGAAGGATTTGCCTATGTGGTTGCTTTTTGCACTGAAAAATGTGGTCATTTGGGCATACGCATTCCAAAACATTATTGTTGTGGCCCATACTGCAAAATAGTGCTAAAACATCTTGGCAAATATTTCATCTCAGTGCTCACCAATGGTTCAGCTTTAAGGTGGGATACATGCACTATTTAATTTTCACTTAATTTTGGGTTACGTGCATACGTCCACCGCTAGCTCCAAGCAATGCATGTGAGAAAAATACGTGCACTGCTTGAGTATAACGGTGCACGTGGGATACGTTCACCGGTGCACATATCTACCATAAGTAATTGTTTTCAGCATGGGTAAGAAGGTATAGATGCATCCAACTACAAAGAAAACGAGCAAGAAATGAGTCCGGCAACAAAAGCACCTATAAGTGGAGTGAAATTCGAAGTCGCAGACCATCAAACAATCAAGTTGCTAGCTTCTTTAACCCCCATTTTGTTTTCATTCATCAAGTACAATATCGTATTTGGATCCACCGTGATTTTCAACAATAATAAAATATGGGATGACCATATATACTTCTTCTCAAATTCTTCACTTAATTTAATTTTCTCAAATTTTGTAGGTGACCAGCATGATTTTATATTATTATACTTGTTCACAATATATTTTGTGTGCATTGATTTTTTGGGTTGAACCATTTATAGGAGCACTTGCAGTGGCAGCATATCACCAACATATCATTAGAGCCGTCGTCATTAAAACTCTGGGATATTTCAGGAGCAACTCCACCAACTAATTACACTTTTCCGAAGCATTGCATTTGCTGGTGAGATAGTGCTGAAATCGAGCTAGTAATGGATAGAGATGAGCAGTAAGCCGCCATTGTTGGAGACTTGGAGCAAAGCACGAGGGGAAAGAGAACATGTGTTAGGCAACATAAATGACGTAATAGATGTTAAAGGAATGGGAAAATGCTTAAAAATAAAGAAAAATAAAAATGGACTTATTTGAAGAAAAAAAATGGACGGTGGTAATAATTTTTGATAGATTTAATTGAAACATGTTTAAAAAAATTGGCAAATATATATAATTTCCTAATTTTTTAACTGTTATTCAATTTTTATGTTTTTATTGAATTTATTATACTATGAATATATATTGTATCTATATATATATGTGTCTATATATATATATATATATATATATATATATATATATATATATATATATATATATATATATATATTCTTTTCAAAAAAATCGGGTTTATTAATTAAATAACCTTAATAAAATAAATAATTTCAAAAATAACCCGAAAAATAAAAACATTTCAAAAGTAACCTAAACCGCCAACTGGGTTGGCGTGTCCAATTGGTCACGCC
The DNA here is from genome assembly GCA_907163345.1 of Haberlea rhodopensis. Classification (NCBI taxonomy): domain Eukaryota; kingdom Viridiplantae; phylum Streptophyta; class Magnoliopsida; order Lamiales; family Gesneriaceae; genus Haberlea; species Haberlea rhodopensis. The sequence continues at coordinate 2,384,280 of CAJQUN010000017.1, forward strand.
AACTCAGTTGGCGTCACCTAATAAAATTTTGGTCACGCCAACTCAGTTGGCGTGACCAATTTAAAATATATTAGTCACGCCAACTGAGTTGGCGTGACCTTTGTTTTTTACGGTCACGCCAACTCAGTTGGCGTGACCATTATTCACGCCAACTGGAGCTGCAAGTTGGTGTGAATAATTATTGGTCACGCCAACTGAGTTGGCGTGACCAATAAATATCATGTGTCACGCCAACTCAGTTGGCGTGACCAATTAATGGTCACGCCAACTGAGTTGGCGTGACTTGGAGTTATAAAATTTCCGCAACCCTTCTTCTTCGGCAACAACTTCGGCGATTCTTACAGTCTAAAATCTTCCTCGCGTTTGACCTCCAAGTTACTATCGTTTTTTTCTCATTTTGCTTCCAGTCACTTCGTAGTTTCAGATTCAGAATTTAGAGGTAAAAATCATGTCGCCGTGAATTAATTTCTGTCACACTTTTTCGCTGCCGTCCGCCGCCCCCCGCCGTCTGCTGCCGCCGTCGGCCGCCGCCGCCGCCGGTTGCTGATGGCTGGTGGTTGTCGGCGGTAGCATCGTCATGTTTTATCAGTTTTAATTTATTTTGTTTACTTTATGTTGTCTATATGTACTAATATATTTTTTGTTTCATATAATAGGATGGATCCGATGAATGTACCAGGCCCGATCGATGATCATCTGTTGTTATTGCAGTCATGTCATCGTTCTGAAGATGTATGGGCAGGTGATATTAATCGGCCCTTGCGTGTGAGAAATCCGAGCAGCTATTTTTGGGATCTTTGCCCATTAGACACACGTGTTGTAAGTATGTTACATGAGTTTGGGTTTTATGGTGTATATAGGTGTAATAAGATTACCATTGACCCTCATCTAATCACGGCGTTAGTAGAGAGATGGCGTCGTGAAACGCATACATTCCATCTGAGATCTGGAGAGGCGACTATTACAATGCAAGACATTGCAGTTATTTGGGGTCTGCCAATAAATGGTCTTGCAGTGTCAGGTGCCAATTTTGATAAGACAATACCCGAGTGGCAAGAATATTGTTATCGTCATTTGGGATTTACACCAGATCCGGGCCACTTTAAAGGTGCATGTTTGTTAATGTCTGCGTTGAGTCATCATTTAATGGTAAATCGGATCCATTTGCATAGTACGGCGGATGAGGTTGCTAAATATGCACGAGGTTGTGCATTATTAATGATATGTGGGATTATGTGCCCCGATAGCTCCGGCAATACTGTAAAATTATTGTACATACAGAAATTAGAAGATATCAGTTCTGTTGGTAATTTTAGCTGGGGTAGTGCTGTGCTGGCATTCTTATATCGTGAGTTGTGCACTTCAGCGGAGAGAGGGAAAAAAGTAATATGTGGTGCATTACAACTCCTACAGGTAATCGTTACCTTTATTTTAAAATACTGAAAAAATATATCTTGCATATTTAATTTATATTCTTCATGTTAATGTTTTAGATTTGGGCATGGTCCCGGCTCGAAAGTTTAGCTCCTCGACTCGGACGCCTGAGAATTGATATTGGGCCAATACCAATCGATGAGGACAATTACTTACCTGTTGCTCCATATGGTGCAAGGTTATGTATCACAAATTATTTTGCAATGTATAATATTATATTTAATATTTTGTTATATAATTTATGTTTTTTTATGATGATTATGAGTACACAGGTGGACATGTAAAGTAAGATTTACAGAAACTGGCACACATTCATTACGAATTATTAGGGACATCCTTGACCAGCAGCCATTAAGCCAAGTAATTTTATTTTTTATATTCATGTATAAAACATAATAGTCTTTGAACATTATTTTAATGTAATACTATATTTGTAGTTTAATTGGCAGCCGTACCCTGATGATTATATTGAAGGACTGCATACTGAGTTATGGACATACAGCGGGCCACTCATTTTGTATGACATAGTTGAGATGCATCGTCCTGAGCGGGTTTTCCGTCAGTTCGGCATGGTACAAAACATCCCACCAGATCCACGGTCAGGGGATGATATATTACATGTAGTTAACCGCAGGGGTAAAACAAATAATGACTGGTCTGCACACCATAGGCGATACATGACTATATGGGGAAATGCACATGCTCATACCGTGGACAGCCCGCGATATGAGTCAGCTGGACAGGGTGTAATTGTCGGGTACAATGACTGGTATGGACGAGTAACACGTAGATTCATTGGCCATCAACGACAATTTGTGGAGGCTGGTTATCAACATGGAGATGGCCCGGCATGGCAACATGTGGTATGTTGCTTTATTACATATGTATTACATATTTGAAAATTGTGTTTATATTTAAATACTTAATAAATGTTCACTCATTTCAGATTGATCAGCTGTCGCAATTAACAGTTACCTGCCACCGTAATATCGCTGAGGAACAATCCGTAGGGGCGTACATGGATGCATTTAGTGATGTCAGAAATGTCATACAAAATGTGTTGCATGTCGCGCAGGAACGACGCGATAGAAACTTTCCGCCCTACGAAGAGGGACATGCGACTCAAGGTGAACAAGTACAGCCGATGCATGTGAGTGATGAAGAACAAGTACAGTCGATGCATGCGGGTTTTGGAGATGCTGGCCCTTCAAGCTATGTCCCGACATATATGCCAGGTCCCTCTTCATCATATGCCAGTGACATGTACGCTGATTATTATACTCCTCGACCACAGCATCAGTTGTATGACCAAACGCATTTCACGCCTCATCAACCCATGTACTCACAAGAACAAACCAGCCCAGATGTGAATATTAGATTCCCCGAGATATATGCATCGATGTCACCACAATTTGCCGTGTCACCGGTTGTGTTCCCTAATTTGTCACCTGATGTTCAGCTGGACGATGTACCTGTAGTGCAAGAAGACCCACCCATTCAGGAAGGACGCGGTCAGAGACGGAAACAGCCACGTCGTTGTGGTACTGGAGGGGCATTATAGAGTTTTAGCCTTCATATATGTAGTCATGTTTGCCTATTGTGAATCTTAGTATTAAATGTAATGAATGTACTTCCATATGAATGTCTTATTTGATATGTGACAATAACAATAACACAATAACAATAATAATAACAATAACACAATAACAATAACAATAACAATAACAAGAACAAGAACAATATCAAAAACAATAACAATAACAATATCAAAAAACAATTACAACTTTATCGGTTTTGGGAACTCGATGCCATATGTCGTATTGCCCGGGCTTCAGGCCAATCCATCTCATTTTGCATGCGTGTTGTTCGGTCTCGACCTCGTCTTCTTATAGTACGCAAGGTGGAATTGTGGTACAGTTCGAATGACGGGGTTTCCCAATACTGCTCTCCCCATAATGGCTCAAATTCACCTTGATATGTGCTCCAATATTCTTGCATATTATAATACTCCTTGACAAATGTTTTTGCGTTTATGCCATAAGCTCGACATACTTGTATCACATGTGAGCAAGGAATCCCAAATTCTTTCCACTTCCCACAAGAACATTCTTGATTTGAGCTTCACAACATGAGTATTACCCCCACGTCCAACTTGCATCCTTGTGATAACTGAGGCTGTTAGATGCCTTCGATCAAACATCTGAACTTCATGATGAATGGAGTGAAGATCAGCCCGAGCATATTTTTCAAAAGCATAATCCGGCCATTCTTGATTATTTTCGATCATTCTATCAGCTTTTTTCACTCGCTCCAAAAAATAATGCACACAACGATCGAATGTTAACTGTACAATGGCAGTGATTGGAAGGCGACGTGCACCTTTCATGACTCCATTTATGCACTCCGACATATTTGTTGTTAGGATACCACAACGCCATCCTTCATCATGAGCAAGTGTCCACTGAGACTTATCAATCCGATTCAGGTAATCAAAAGCCCTTGGTTCAATGGTTTTGATCTCTTCCATCGTACGCTCAAATTTTATCAGTTGCTTTTCTGATCCAGCTTTCCAACACAAGTCTTTTAAGTGCACGTTTTTGAAACGACTATTAAAGTTTGAGCAAAGATGTCTCAAACAAAATCGATGCACTCCACGGGGGGGTTTAAAGTCGGGGATACAGTCGGCTGCTGCAATAAGGCCCGGATGTCGATCAGAAATCAAACACACGCCGCCAGATTCTCCAATAATGTGTTTGCTAACCATCTCCAAGAACCATTTCCATGACAAAAAGTTCTCTTCATCGACAATTGAAAATGCCAGCGGTAACACTTGATTATTCGCGTCCATGGAGACAGCAATCAACATCTTATGCTGATATTTTACATACAGATGTGTGCCATCCATTGTAATAACTTGACGACAGTGGCGGAAACCATCTATGCACGGTTGGAAGGCCCAGAAAACATAACTCAAAGTTTTTTCTCTCGGTCTTGCATTATCAAGATGATCCCACTCCACGACTGTGCCTGGATTCCATTTTTTCAAAGCTCCCATATAGAAAGGTAATTTGTTGACCGAGCTCTCCCAGGTTCCATACACGTTCCGTATTGCACGTTTCAAACTATGCCAGCCTTTTGCATATGATATTTCAAAGCCATACTTATCTTTCACCGTTTGAATCACATACTTGATTTCATAAGCTGGATCACGACGAACGATTCCCAATAACAAGCTAGCAATCATATTCTTATCCAAGTTCGAATGATCAAGCGACAGCTCACTCAGCAGACAAGTGTGAGGACCACCATATTTGGTTATTTTGAATAACCCAACTTTTTTATCCAAACATGCACGCAGGTACCATCTGCAAGGTATATCCTCTGTACCGTGTTTGCATATTACTTTCCACAATGTTTTTGTACTCTTAACAACATGGTACTCACGTTTTGCAACACGTACTGAATAATCCTTCACAGCTGCCTGCAGATGAAATTTATCTTTGAAGACCATGTTGCGATGGATTTCACCTTTGGAGTAATCATAAAAACTCCCCCAACGGCCTGTTGGATTGTCAATCGAATCTCCAAAAACTTCTGGATGTGTCATGGAAAAGAATGGGATTGTTGGATAAAGATTATGATCATTTGTCATGGTTGGTGCCCCCTTCTCTTGGTTTTCAACTGCTTCTGCCATCACACCAATATCAACTTCATCATCATCAGCATCAGTCTCATCATCAGATGGAATCCCCTCTGGTTCAGAATTAATTTGATCACCAAAATCAGCAAAACTGTCTGCTCGTGGCTCAGCGGCAACATTATCAACATCTACTGGATGATCATCTCGGTCTCCACCACTATATGAACCTTCAGCTTGATGTCGAGCAACAGACGTCTCTTGAATGACAGATGTCGTCAATCCTTCTGAAAAACTGCCACTCATTGGCATTTCTGAAACATAATCATAATTCCTTGGTTCTGCTTGTATATAAAATTCCAAGCAACTATGACCCTGTTCTGAATCAAGTAGCCATGCTAAATTGTAATCATCATCTATGGGTAAAACAGTCTGACGTAACCCCGAAAAATCTTTGAACATATGTCTAGCATATAATTTCAAAAGAAACTGGTTGCGATCGAACCCAGTGATATCATATATTTTATCTAATAATTGTAGAAAATTAATTGTACGCCGTATAGTTGTACCTCTTGATGGACCACGATCATATCGGACGAACTCAGAATCTTGTATAATATTACCCCCCCCCAATAAAATAAAACTTGAATAGACATATTTTGATAACTACAGAAAACTATTACTAGTAGCTAATAAAATCTTTTCTGATGTAGAAGATCAGCTAAAGCTGCAACTACAGAGCATAATCAGAATTTTATCATATAATAAAAATATTAAAAGAGAATTTGTGAATTGGTGAGAAAACTAAGAGGCGGACGGCTTTATTTATAGCACATTTAGTGCCGCCAACTCAGTTGGCGTGACCCTATAAAACAAAGGTCACGCCAACTGAGTTGGCGTGACTACTATTCAACGTTGGTCACGCCAACTCAGTTGGCGTGACCAATATTTTATATGGTCACGCCAACTCAGTTGGCGTGACCTATTGGACCCGCCAACTGATTTGGCGGGTAAGGTTAGTTTTTAAATGTTTTCAGAATTCGGGTTATTTTTGTAATTATTTGTTTTATTGGGGTTATTTAAATAAATAACCCTATATCTAAAAACATACATATAATTGGTTTGTACTTTATATTTGGAATAATTAAATTGATTTGTTAAAATCCCAAAATATTATTAAGATATTGAATATAGTCAATAAAATAAATAATTTTTATACAAACCCTAGTTTCACTTCCAGTCATCGTCTGTACGCGGAACAGTGAGAACTAAAACCTCCATTCGCGCAGAAACTCGCATCTGACAATGGCATCCATGCTGGTAAGCTCGATTTCGTCCTATAAGAAAAAGTCTTTGCTGCTCCGTGGTCAGGGAGTGAAATGTTCTATCGTGTTGATTTGCGTTGTATAACCTTTCCTCGTTGGTTATGAAAAGTTATCTACGTTTCATTGATTTTGACTTTTGAGTTGAGTTGTTGTTTTTCGGGTAATGCTTTCTTTATATAACTTCTTCGCTACTTCTACCTTCGATTTGTGTTGCATGACTGTGTCTTGAGCTTAAAGTTGTTTCATTTTCGAGAATACAGTATGAACTGTCGAGACAAAGTGAAAATGATTGATTTCATTTCTTAGTCGTAATAATTAAAATTAATGCCTTTCAGTTTGTTGGTACTTTCGGTTGTTTGTATCTTGGTTCCGAAAAATGGCTTTTGGGGGTAACGCTTATCTTTGATTGTTATTTTTCACCGAGGCAGTGATTCATTTTTGGTGAATGGCGAAAGCTGAACTTCTAGCAATTGGTTTCTACATGTTTTTAAAACAGTGAATCTGCATCTTACATAACTGTAGTAATATAAGAATAATGATCAGCTCTGTTTTTTGTGCTGCAAAGTTTTGGTTGTTTTAAATGGTCCCTTCATCTAATTATTAATTAATGTCTCATTAGCATTTTAAGATGAGCTTCCACCACAGGTATATGACAATATGTTTGAACTGTGGGTGTTTTGCTAAATGATGTTTTTATTTTCTTAGTTGCCTCTATTTCCCTCTGAATCAGTGGGTTCGTATTTAGGTATGGTTTAGCCCGTCATTTTTCAGTTCCTTGTGATTTATACTTATAAGTGAATTGTCTTTGTTCAGCTATAGCAACACTCTCGAAATAAATAATTTATTAATCTACATATATTCTTGGGATGTTTTTAAAGAACCTATTATTTTCTTTTCACATTCGATACATTTGCACAATCTTTTTGGCATCCATAACTCATCGTTCACATCTTGTGTAAAAGGGAGATTATTGCCATTTCCTGCTTGTTTTCTAGCTATTTTTCTGTAACTTAATTCATTGAATCAACTGTTGGTATTTTATTGGAATGCCATTTTGTTTGATTTTTCATTCGTTGGTTTCTTCATACTAAACCTTATTGTGTTTTGTCATGTTGGTGATAAACAACAGCAACCTCAGATTATACTACTGAAGGAAGGGACCGATACATCTCAGGGGAAGCCGCAGTTAATTAGCAACATAAATGCTTGCATGGCTGTCGCTGATGTTGTGAGGACCACTCTTGGTCCACGGGGCATGGACAAGTTGATTCATGACGACAAGGGAAACACCACCATTTCAAATGATGGTGCAACCATAATGAAGCTTCTTGACATTGTACATCCTGCTGCAAAGATTCTTGTAGATATTGCCAAGTCTCAAGATTCTGAGGCATGTCTCTTTGCTAATTTCGAATTTGGTTTCCAATTTTTACTCCTAGTGAAATTGTTTCAGGGAATGAATGTAACGGTTATTGCCATTACCATTTCATTAGGAAAAATGATTAATATGATTAAAATAATTCCTAGTAAAACATGCCTAAAAAGAAATATAATTGAAAAAACTTTGAGCCTTATAGCTTATTGAAATAAATGACTCATTGTGGTGGCTCTATAAATGGCATGCTATAGTAATTTGTCCAGTTTTTGTGCCATATATACATTGGTGGAGAGGAATTTCATAAATTCTATCCAATCTTTTCCAGTCATCTACTTTTATAAGCTAGCTATGAGGTTCACCTTTTCTGTTTGAAAAATTTCAAGAATTTGCACTGCATGAGATTTATGGATGTTGGTCTGTACACTTTTGGAAGGAGAATTGAGTATGCTGAGAGCCTGGTGTGGTTGTCTGAAATTGTATCAAGTGAAATGAAATTGCTTTCCATCCATTCCACCTTTTATCTAATTACATAACATAATGTTAAACTTAACATACGTCCGAAATAGCACCTGAAACCATGTTTTCCAGTTTTTTTCCTCTATGGTACTCTTGTATGTTGCTGTTTTCCCTAGATAACCGTTGCATATTTGATTGATACGCAGGTTGGTGATGGAACCACTACCGTAGTTTTACTTGCTGGAGAATTCATGAAGGAAGCCAAGCCATTTATCGAAGATGGAGTTCATTCTCAAAACCTTATTCGGAGTTACCGCACGGCTTGCCATTTGGTAAATTTTCGGAATTTACTTTCCATCTGTTTGATTTGGAGATAGGGTTAAGGCTTGCTCATCTCTGGTTAGTTGACTTCAATAGGCCATTGAGAAGATCAAAGAATTGGCTGCTAGCATAGAGGGGAAAAGTTTACAAGAAAAGAAAAGTTTATTGGCTAAATGTGCTGCGACAACGCTATCTTCTAAGCTTATCGGTGGTGAAAAGGAGTTTTTTGCGTCCATGGTTGTAGATGCTGTCATTTCCATTGGAAGTGATGATAGGCTCAATATGATAGGAATTAAGAAGGTAAATAGATCTTTTATTCAACCTTCAATTTTTTTGTCATCTTATTTTGATTGTTTAATGGTGCTTATCAATGAGGTATTCTTTAAATTATACTACTTGTATAAGATCATTTTCCTGAAGTTTTGGTTGCTCGTTTATTCTTAATGATGTTGTGTGAGAGGGTTTATGTTGAAACTATAGTACCCAAAAGCTCGAGGACAAAAAGGGTGGCCCGGATGATAGTTTATACTTTAACATGCCGCTGCACGTGTAATTTAATTAAAGGAATATATGCTCAGAATTAATCTCAAATTATACAAGTATAAGTTGGTTTTAGGTATTAGGTAGAAAATATTATTTAAGGTGGAAACCACTTTTTACAGACACCATGGTGGAAACCACTTTTTACAAAAGCTATAACTCATAGGAATAATTTTACAATTTTCACATTTTAATTATTACCTTGTTGCCTAAACTAATTTTTTTTTTTGGATAAGAAGATTTATAGATTGACAGTTTGAAGAAGTTATTACGTTGTATGCTACGGGAAATTAGTACTTCAGAACAAACTGCATTTCCATTTACGATGGATCATTTTACCATTGCATTCTCTCTTGATCCCAATCATTGATCTTTCTGCTCAATTTCGTTACATAGGTCCCTGGAGGTACAATGAGAGATTCTTTTCTTGTGAATGGTGTTGCCTTCAAAAAGACATTCTCATATGCTGGTTTTGAGCAGCAACCGAAGAAATTTTTAAATCCCAAGTTACTTTTGCTAAACATAGAACTGGAGCTTAAATCGGAGAAAGAAAATGCAGAGATCAGGTTAGGACGTTTCATATCTTTCAAATTATTCTACATCCTACATGGTTGTCCCTAAGAGAAGATGGCCAAGCTTTCTTTGTCACAGGTTGTCAGATCCATTACAGTATCAGTCAATTGTAGATGCAGAGTGGAATATCATTTATGACAAATTAGACAAGTGTGTGGAGAGTGGAGCCAAAATCGTTTTGTCAAGGCTTGCTATTGGTGATCTGGCAACACAGGTACTGGTTTATGTTCTTTCTTTTAAGTCTACCTGTAAATGGAAACTCAAAGTTCAACTGATGTTATCACTGGCTAAATTTCTTGTTAGAATGGATAAGCCTGCTTATGTATATCTGCTTGCTCAAAAATTATGGAAAAATAGAGGAGTGTCAGTTATTTGATTGCTGTATATGTCACGCGACTCTCTTTTACTTTTAGTGTGATATCTAGTGTAATTAATACCCTAGTGTCATGGTGACTCTTTTCTATTTTGCTGTTGTGTTTGATTTGATATATTTGGCATTTCTGTTGAGGGATCTGCTTAAAAATTTATATTGAGTCATGCAGCAGACTTTCAGAAATCATTTCTTTATGCAGTATTTTGCAGATCGTGATATATTTTGTGCTGGTCGTGTCACTGAAGAAGATTTGCAACGGGTTGCTGCGGCCACTGGTGGAACTGTGCAGACAACTGTGAACAACGTAATTGATGAGGTTGTTCTCTTGTATTTTACCGCATTGATTGAAAATTGACCATGACTACTATATTCTCAGTTGATATTGAACTTGATTAGTTTCATTGGCTTGTGACTTTCAAGCTTACGTTTTTAATGATATGAAATGTTTTTTTCCCTCATTTGATCACCAATTCTTTTTCCTGTTCGCAAGGTTCTGGGATCTTGTGACGTATTTGAGGAGAAGCAAGTTGGGAATGAGCGCTTTAACATATTTAGTGGATGCCCATCTGGTCAAACTGCTACAATTGTTCTTCGTGGTGGAGCAGATCAGGTTTTACAATCATTTTCATAATATTCGTTTGTCTATATGATTTTAAGTTTTTAACTGTAACTAGTTATATTTCAATATTTCTAGTTTATAGAGGAGGCCGAGCGAAGTTTACATGATGCAATTATGATTGTTAGAAGGGCTATGAGAAACTCGACTGTAGTTGCTGGGGGTGGTGCTATTGATGTATGAATTCTCCATCACCTTTTACACATTCTGTGTTTGAAGATGCATAATTTACCCATTGATGATTTGAAGTTATCTCACGTCTTCAGATGGAGATAAGCCGATACTTGAGACAGCATGCTCGCACCATTGCTGGGAAGTCCCAGCTCTTTATCAACTCTTATGCAAAAGCTCTTGAGGTAGCGTTGCAAAAAAGTTGGTATTTAATTCTTAAAGCAAAAATGGCTACCATTCACTTAGTAATGGAGAGAACCAAGAACGTCCAGGATAGATGTCTAGATATGTTCAAGTTTACATCTTGTGGATCGAAGTAAGGGATAATTGTACTAGTAGGTTTCTTATCCTTTTTTAAAAATGGTTACTCGATTGAATCTTCTACTGAAATGTTCCAACACAGTAGCAAGCAATAATATCTCGCTGCTAAGGTCTCTCTTGATCTGTTCTTATCCTGTGGTTATTCTAACACGCGTTCATCCTTTGAGAATAGTTTATTCTATCTCATTCTATGGATTCACTGGGTTGTTGCAGATCATTCCACGCCAACTGTGCGATAATGCTGGTTTTGATGCGACAGATGTGTTGAACAAACTGAGACAAAAACACGCCTTACCATCTGGTTTACTTCTTATCCATTTGGAATACTGCACGCCTCTCTGTATTTGTTATGTTGACATGTCTGGTGAATGAAGTGTTTTTTTTTCTTTTCTGTGGAGCCTGTGTTTAAGATAATCAATATTATTCTCAAGATAGTTTTAGATTTTGAAGTGTGGGCCTTTAAATGTAAAATGCATCACATCTTTCTGATTCTTGGTTCATAAAAAGGTGAAGGTGCACCTTATGGCGTGGACATCAATACTGGTGGAATTGCTGATTCATTTGCCAACTTTGTGTGGGAGCCTGCAGTTGTGAAGGTTATCTTCTTGTTATATTTCTTTGTAGAACGCTATTGCTTAGTCGATGTCTTCATCACAGTTTTAACACTTTTTTCCGAACTTTATGTTCCTCAGATAAATGCGATAAATGCGGCCACTGAAGCAGCTTGCTTGATCTTAAGTGTCGATGAAACCGTGAAAAACCCCAAGGTAATGTGAATTGTGTCTTATGTCTTAATCCCACTCTATTATTTTTAGTTCATTCTTTGTATAAAAAATCTGGTGCGTCGCTGCTAATGTTTTGTTGCCCATCTAACTAGATTTTGCTTGGGCATGTGTGTGTTTCTCGTTGAATTGGGGTGGCTTGACAATACCATGAAACCGCCTCACAAAATAATATTAAATTCTTAATTTGCCTTGTTGGGTGGACCATAGATAGTGATAGTGGTGTTCATCTTTGATCATCTTCAAAGTTTTAGTCCCAAATTACTGTTTCATGAGTCTTACCTCGTCAATGTGCATTTTTTGAATCAAAATATCGTCGCTTCCAGACTATGCAGGCGATGCTTAATAACTTTGGACCAAGTCCTTATCTTTGAGTCTACTATTGCTATATCTTCCCACTTCCTATTTTGTGCCTATAACCGGGGATGTTATCCAATAACACGTTGGTTCAATTGTGTACAGCACATGATATATGCACAGTTTTAATTGCTCAGATTTCTTCAACTCGCTTGGGAAATATACGAATGCTATAATCCTTTTCACATTCCGTCAGAGATTGTTCATTCGTTGATGTGATATTTCATATTCTGCATCTATATCCAATGCAGTCCGAGAGTGCACAGGGAGATGCTGCTGCTAGCGCCATGGGAGGCAGAGGACGTGGCGGAGCTGCTTTCCGTAGTCGTGGCCGTGGAATGAGGAGGCGATAGGCCCTTTTGAAATTTTCTCGTAATTTGCTGGAAAACATATTCGCAAAATTTTGGTTGCAGCATCATGCATTCCCATTTTAGTTTTTCCCTTGTCTCCAATATAAAATGGTTTTAGAAACTGAAAAGAAAAGGAGAGTATTTTCACAATATAGTGCGTGTATGTGTGCTTTTTTCTATTTAGTTAGAACTGTGATTTGTGTGTGATCGTTTCTTGAGGAATATTGCTTATATATTCTGCACCTTTTTTGTTTAACCCTGCTGAGCTTGATACATCAATTGCACAATTGGCTTGTCTTCATTTTTGAGGTTTCAGTTTGGCATGTAGACAAATTTGGTTGCACGGATTATTGTATATCCCTTCCAAAATTTCCTTTCGAGTCTATTTTTTATGTTACTTTTTAAACTCCGTCGCACCGGGTTTGCCTAAGTATGATTTACCTGGTTGGCGCGGTTTGTATGTTATTGCGCAAATCTAATGGTTTACCCAGTTGCACAGCTGTGGGTTCCCCAATCATTAAAAAAAACGAATGAAATTTGTGGGTGATATGTATATATTGGGATTGCTTCCATATTCAAATTTATATTATTACGAATAGAGGAAAGCATAAGTTTATGTACTCATTTGTTGATTGGAGACGGAACCGTTAGTTTGTTTGTTAGCAGTTTAGTTTTCTAGAATATCACGGTCTAGCTATTTTACTTCTTGCTGCATCTTGTAGTAACTTTATCGTGCCTTTGGCACCACCTTTTATATTATATGTTATTTGTCTGATCAAAAAAAAATTATTACGATATTCACTTTCTATAGGTCGATTTGGCGTATAAAACTAATAATCATTATTCTACTTTTTGCTTCCGATTTGCAAACATTTGATGAACATGTTTACATTTTCATAGATCTTGTATCATCCATTATAATTAGCTGTGTGAGAAATCCGCATATTTTGGGGAAAATGATTGTACGCATCCGGTGTGGTTTTCATCTTTGGATCAACTTAATATGATTGGTCTAAAATAGTTGTTATGTTAGTTTATGCATATTTTATTTAAAAATGTTGTGTTTTAATATTAAATTGATTTATAAGTGAGATCTAAATAAGGTGCGTACAATTATTTCCCGTATTTTAGAATGTGTGCATATTAGAAGTACGTCTTGTTTGAGCTTCCCGCTTGCAGGATGAGTAAAAGTTCATTCCCCCGGATGACTCGAGTTTGAGGCGTAGTGTGCGCAAAAACTTTCATCCATCCCCACTGTTTAAAAAAAAAAGTACGTCTCGGCTGACACACTCTCAGTTTAATAACGACAGAACAATGGAACTGGTGGCCGAATGGATACTTATTTTTATTTTATTATTATCATTATCATTATTAATAATAATATTATTATTATTTATCTGTATCTTTATTATTATAATTATTATTTTTAATATCGTTATTACTATTATTATTACCGTTTATCTTTATTTTTATTATTACTACCGATTATCTTGTTGATGATGAATATAATTGCGGGGGATCTTGTCACAAGAAAAAACGTTGAAGGAATGGGTTAGCTAAATTCAACGGAAAATGAGAAAATGACTATTCCCCACCTCATTCTTACATGCCAATCCAGGCCTAAACTGTTTAGCTGATGGTATTGTCACGTCTTGATGTCTTTAATTTGACTAAGTAGCTCTATGATTTGGAGTACCCAAAGTCCCAGATCTCTAGCATATTTGTTGCGAATAGGGGATTACCCCATCGAGAGCCCGATATCTATACCTATATATAAAGTAAGAGTTACCCAAACCTACATTTGGCCTCTTGGTATGCCACCAAATTTACTAAAATGCCCCTAACAATCTTAATATTTACAATATTACCATTCTACATAACAAAATCAAATAAAAATATTAAAGTCCAACAAAATAGTTGTTAAAAAAGACAAATAAACAACTAAACTCAAAAAATAATTTAACAAATATATTAAATCCCAAAATAGAAAAGGGCTTTACAATTATCACATTCTTTTATAAAAAAATTGACCGTCCATGCACGCAACGCGTGCAGAATAACACTAGTTTTCATGAGATGTGAGAGTCATATGCCGAACTCTCACTACGAATGTCAAAAAGGATCTTCATTCTATCTAGGATGATACCATGTATTAGAGGAGTTTAATTTATATTTCTCATTACTCTTGTTTGATATTTGAGTTGATAATTCATTTTCTATCAAATTAGAGAAGTTTTGATGGCCATTTACCGACGTGCCTTAGTGTTCTCGAGTCTCGATCTTTCGATGGCCAAAATCAACAAAATACATAAATATACCTTACGCTCGACATACTAATTCGTTGAAATAAAAGGGATTCACGCTTAACAGGGTTGCTTTGTCCTGATCTACACTGCCTGAGTAGTTGTCGGTTTGAACGAAGATTAGGAATCAGCGCATATTTGAGGGAGTTGGGGGAATTGAGCCAGAATATGGGTGAAAAGAGTCTTATATATATATATATTTTTTACAAATTACCGTAAAATGAAATTCATTTACGGATTTACCGTAATTCATTACTAATTCTATGAATTCGTTACTAATTTAGCAATTCCTTTTTTTAAATAAAAAATTTAAATTCCTTTAGCAATTCACCTTTTTTCATTTTTCTAAATTTTATATAAAATATAATATCATATAATATATAATTATTAATACGTAAATTATATATATATATATACACATATATATATTATATAATAATACTAAGGGTGAACTTCATATAGACCCCCTCTAGTTTCAATAATTATCATTTTAGCCCATCTAGTTTGAACAATAACATCTACCCCTACAATGTATTTTTATGTCAAATCACAAAGGATGTAGTTGTAATTTTTATATAGTTTCAAACTAGAGGGGATGTTATTGTAATACAACTATTCTACAAAGGAGATATATATAAATGTTCAAACTAGAAGGCAAAATTTGTAAAACATTGATTCTACAAGGGAGGCATATGCAATTATCTCTAATAATAATGATAACAATTATTATTTTTATTTCATTATAATAATAACAATAAGAATAATTATTTAATTATAATAATTATTAAAATAATATAATAATAATTTTAATATAATTTTAAACGTGGGGCTTATTAAAGAAACAAATTCACATTTTTCATTTTTTTAAATTTTTTTATATAATATAATAAATATATAATTTTATATATACGTATAATAATTATCATTATTATAATTATGTCCGGGGAAGTCCGCGCCCATAATCACAATTAATGCACGTACAATCATAATATATAATATTATTATTGTTGTAATAATTATAATAATAACAAATCCATGGGGTATGATTTACCACAATCATGGCCCGACGAGCTGGTAGCGTGTCCGAGAATTCACCATTATTATTATTATTATTATTATATTAATTGATGTGGAGGGAAAAATGCGACACTTCAGACAAATTAATGCCAAGCAAGACAACTTATTTCGAACAAATATACCCCTTAGTATTATTATTATTATTATAATATATATATATATATAATACAATGTATGAGCATCTTAGAGTAATCAATTTGGTATGGCCATTATGAAATTAAAAAAATACCTTCTATTTGCTTTAGTAATAGCCATGAGATAATGAGATAAATGATAATATCAAAAGATCACATATCTATACTATATTATAATACCTAAACACCTTAGAAAAACCACTTTGGTCCGTCAAGATTACATCAAAGCATAATGACAATTATAACCCTCACAAATAACCTATGTTGCACGTTGCGATAATTTATTGACACTAATACCCTACCTTTCTCCTGCAGTTTATTAACTTCATTCAGAAAATGAAGAAACTGCTTTATTCGAGCATTTCATACCAGGATGTTCAAACCATTTCTATCCCACCAATTGAAAGAATAAACATAAAACATCCGCAAGAGGTATATTTAAATTTTTTTCAATTTCCTTTTTTTATTTGGTAATAATAGATTTAATTTTTCCCCAATTCATTGTCCAAGTATTTCTCTCTTTTTGGCTATCATTTTGTGTATAGACTGATCGTGAATTTTTTGGCATTCGAGGAATTTTATTATTGACTGAGATAAATAATGTTTGTAGGGTTTTATTGATGGTGGGCCGATGTCTGCAAAATTTGTAGTTGCTGGGATTGTGGGTTTGTGATTATTCGAGAGTATTGATTCATGAGGAGGTTTTAATCTCTGAATTGGTATTGTAATTAACGATTTTTTTTATGTTGAAAGCAATTTGAATTTTTGGTAAATTATCTGATCAAAGGATTAGTGGTTTCCCTGTAGTGATAGGTTGATAGCCATTGTTCTTTGGAATTTGTGATCTTCATTACCCTTATTTATTTTTATTTTATTTTATAATAATAAATTTTCTGTTGTGAAAGATTGAGATTAGAAATTAGAAGGAAAATGTTGTTTGTTTGCTCGAGAAAACAAATTGATTCTTAGTGAATTATTTGATTAGATGATTTACAGTTTTGCTGTTGCGTATATAAAATAACATCATTGACGATGCATCTGTTGGAAGTTTGGTAATGATGCATATGTTGATGATGGTGGATGGTTGCATTGCCAGGAAAACAAAGTCCATCGAAAGAGAAGATATAACATTTTCTCCATATAGCTTGGTTCTATTTTTTAATATTTTCAGAGACGTATCATCTTCTTTGAAGTTCAAAAGATACACCAACATCAAAGGCTAAAAATATCATCATTTTTCTATGCGTGATGCCAGAAACTGATCATATATAATTGTTTGATTTAGTTGAGATAAATTATGAGAAAAATGAAGAAATACATTATTTGGAATCGTAATTTAGTCCGTAGTAGAATAAATTATCCAGGATTGAGACTTGATATCAGCCTTTTGAAATTGTACCAGCTTCCTTAGGCTTACAGATGAATGGTCTAAATACGTATAAAACTTCTAACTTTTACAAGATTTAGGGGTGGGACTTGGACAAAATTGTGTCTTTTTTCAACAACTACAATGGAAGTTGGGAGGTGAGGCTTCGTGTTTTCTGCTGCAAGTTTACCTTTTTTGGTTGCTATGTTTTTTCCTGTTTTGACTGTCTTGAATGGCTTGCAAAAATTGTGTGTGCATCGAGATACCAGTGGTTAATTTTTTTTGGCGGTGTGGAGGGAGTGGGGAGACTGTTTGAGTTTGTGGTAAATTTTGGTGGAATTTGTATCTCGGTCGTGAATTCGTTAATGAATTAATATTAGGATTACATACATAAATGAAAATATTGGTATTGGTTACTTTCTCTTGGATCATCCGCTCTCTAGGTTCTCTGTGTTCTTCCTCCCCATTTTCCCTCTCTCTTTCTGATTTTCTTCTTGCTTTTTTCTTGAATTTTTTTGGAGTTGAATACTCCTTCAGAGCAGTGTTTCATTATACAAATTTGGATCATATCAACGTTGAAGAAATATTGTAGCTTTAGCATAAATCAAGTTGCTTGCTCTATATTAAAAGAACAAAACTTCCGGGTGGTGATGATGGTTGAATTCAAATAAAATACTTGGTTTCTGAAAAATTGGTGACAAATGTGGTAGGGAGGTTTCCATGGTCTCTCCATTGCTTAATGTACGAATTATGAAGAAATGTTTGGTGTGCAAGGCTTTTAAATTAATTCTTGGCATAACAATGAGTGAGAATAGAGATGTATATTTCTAACCTCTTGATTGTCTTCATTAGAAGCTTTCATGTTCGAATTATGTTTATTTGCTCTGAAATATATTTCTGAAAAACTTACATGTATTTGTTAAATGGATGGTTGTATGTTTCAATTTTATTTGCTTAGCTGCTATCTCGGTTTCTCTACAGGACTATGTGAAGTTTTGGGAGAATGTCAGCAAATACCTAAATTTTTGTTGCATTGTAGTCTCTCAGCACTTTTCTTGGTATCACTCTCTAATTTTTTTGTCATTGGATTGTGTACACATCCATGGGCGGATAATGATATTTTCCTCCAAATTCATTGATGAAATTAATTGATAGATTTATTATGTTACACACGCATCGTGTGTGCGTGGTCCGCTAGTATATATAAAAGTGTGAGGGTGCTAGAAAAACCAACTTGGTGAAATTTTTTTAAAACCCCAAAATTGCCCTTCAAGCTCTATCATTTTTCATGTTTGTGTTCAACTTTTTAAAATTTCAAATTTACTCACTTCTCTCAGTTTTCAAAATTTTCAAACAAAGATGCCAATGTGTTAAATGACTGCAAGGACCCTACTAATTTAAATAACAAAATAACATTAAAAAATATATTGGATGGTATTAAACTACAAAAAAAAATTCAAAAAAATTCTTACATCCCAAATGCACAAATTACAAAATGAATTTACAATTACAACATCTGTTTACAAAAAAAATACTGTATATGTACGCAACGCGTGCAAATGAGGACTAGTATATATATATATCTATATTATTTATACTATACTATACTATAAAGTGTGTTGATAGTAGAGTATCTAAGTTGGTGAAACATTTTTCGTAATCTCAATATTGTCCATCATGTTGTGTTATGCCAATTTTTTATATTTCAAGAATACCCTCACATACAAAAACAAAACATATCAATATAAAATAAAAAACACAAGCTCATTGATAAATTAAAAATATAAATAATTTAAATAAATAAAAAAACTATTTTATTTTATAATTTAAATAAATAAAAGACAAAAAAAATACTTTTTTATAAATATTTATTATAATAAAAAATATATTATATAAAATAATTGATTGTATGTGCATATAATACGTGCAAAGGTTGTCAGTTATGATTATCTTAGCACGTTCTTTGAAACATCAAATGCACCTTTATTAAAGGGTAAAGGTTAATTCGTTCCTTTTCTTTTACTTTTTTTTTTTAAAACAAAATCAAGCTATTATAAAATCACGTATATAATTAAACATTTAAACTTCAGCCGATTGACCAAAGTTTGATTTTTTTAAAAAAATTATTTTCCTCGAATTAACCAAAAGTAAATTTATTTTGTTTTAAAAAAAAACAGAAGTCAAATTTTTTTTTAAAGAGAAAACCCAAATTTGGTACAAAATATCATTCTGGGAGCACATTAGACGATTAGAGTGTGAATAATTTATCACCAAGTTTTTTTTTTTTTTTTAAGTATAAAGTAACGAATTCAACTTTTAGTGTATATTTGGATTGCGGAATTTGATGAGATGTATTTCCAATCTATGATTTCAAATCCATTTGATTTTTTTGATAAATTTATGTATGGTGAATTTCAAATACACATATTTTTTTAATATAATGATAATTATGATGAATTTGAGGTTGTTGGTAAAATTATTCGTTGGTCTCTTTGAACGCGTTGTTGCACAGTGGTGTGATAGATGACACTAGTAAGTCGAGGCAAGTGTTGAACACTTTGTCTTTAAGAAGATTTTTTCCCCGCATATGGTGCTTACGAAATATTACAATCTTCTCCCAAGATACAACGACTTCAACTTGTGATAGTTGCACTACAAATCACAAGTTCAATAAACACAAATGTTGTAAACTCCATTCTTCAAGAGCAAATATGATTATGATTATATATGCACTTTGATCTTGCTTTTCTCTCAATTTTGGTGTGTAATTTTCGAAAAACTGATAATTAAACTCATGTGGGGTGTTTTATTTATACTTGTCCAAAAAATACCATCAAAAGACATTATTTATCCATAAAAAAGTTGCCCCAATCATCAAGGATCACACATTTCCGTCCAAGAGGTGCAGGAGGCGCTAGCGCACCTCCCTTTCTATCAAGCTGTTGCCTGGAATTTCCAGGCAGCAGTATGGGCGCTCTAGCGCCCCTTATGAGGCGCTAGAGCGCCTCCCATACTGACCGGGAAATTCCCGAGCAGTGCTATCGTGCTCGATTTTCTCCTTTTTCATACCATTCAACTTTTCTTGTGTCTTTCATATTAAATTTCAATTCATTAAGTCAATTTTGTCCAACAGAAATGTAACTTCAAATACATTATTCAAATTCATTCATCCAAATCAAATCGTTCGATCCAAAAACAACCTTAACAAATTCACACTTCAACTAACGAATAATGGAAAATCCGTAAACGAATTCAACTTTTTTCTAACTTTATTATTTTTGAGAGTCACATAAGGTATTCACACATAATAAATATCAATCTGTTTTGGGACGTTTTCCTCACATGCCCATAGAGAATTATAGTACTTTCGAAAACCATATATGAAGAGTCTATGAAACGCCATCCCCACTTCCACTCTATCGCGGCTGCCGTCACCGCCGATTTCGCCACTATACACATGTACTCTCGCCCACCGGTAATTCCAAATATCCTTACATTCCTCCCCAGAATACACACATTATGAATCATACATCTCTCACATAGCAACTTACGTTTCTCGTACATTTTGATTCATTTATGCTATGAATTTATAATATTTGGTTTCGAATTTAGATTTTCTATTTGAATTTAAGTTTCTCCTGAAGGAATTGAAGCGTTAAAATTGGAAAGTAAGTATTTTTCGTCTTAATTTGTTTGGGATTTTGATGAGTTTTAGTTTTCAGGGTAAACGGTTTCATCTTTTTAGGTCTAATGGCTTTATTCCTGGTTCTGAAATGTGTTCTAACCTTTTTTTGGCCGATAAATAGGTTAGAGGGTGGCGTTCGCAAGTCAGGAGAGGATATTCAGACATACCCCCGGGTCCTGAAACTGGTGTCCAACCAGAATTTGTGTCTGGAGACTCCCACTTCCATTCAGTTCAAGACTCCAATCGCGGTTTCCGATCCTCGAACTCTGTGTGTCAGCCGAGTTTCAATACTGTTCCTCCGCCACCACAGTATTACGCGGCCCAACAATTTTATGGGCCCAGTCCCCAACTAGGATCGCCAATCTGCCAGCAGTTTCCTGGTCCGGGGCCATATGCTGATCAGAATCAACGATCTTATAGGCCACCAACGTGGCTGCCGCGCCCCCCTTTTGGAAATAATCAGCAGTTTAAGGGGCCGCAGGGGCATCAACCATTTAGACCAAGGGCTTCGAAGCCCCCAGATTACCGTGCCTGGGATTATGCGAAACCAGGACCACCTCCTCATTACGGTTGTTGATTGTATCTCTTTTACCATTTTTTGGGATTAAAATGATTTATTAGTTTTAGTTGCAATGAGTGAGTTGATCAAGGACAGTTTTGTTGCGGTTGGTTTCATGTTTTGGTTTTAGACTAGTAGGCTATTACTGGAACAGGGCTTCTATTTTCGGGTATAAGTTATCCCTTATTTTCAGTTAGGGGGATGAGCATACCCGCCTGCCCCTTCCATGAACCTATTATTTTGTATGGCTTTTCCTACTAATCAGGGGCATGTTGAGTAGGTGGGGATGGGGTGATCGACACCATTGAAATTTCATATGTAATTTTTTTTAAGTCTAACATTTTGGTCCCTAAAATATACTACATTGCTCGTCCTCAGCTCGTTTCCCCCCCATCCCCTGCCTCTTTCTTGGGCCACCCCTGCTATGAATATCAGAATCACCTAATTCAAAAGCTTACAGGGTTGGTACTTTATAGAATTATGGGCATTGTAAATTCTAATATTGCTCCATAAATGAAGCAAATAAATGAGACTAGTTAATTGGTTCTCAATGAACATGATTCAAATGTGAGAGAAATTAGATTGAGCATGTGTAGAAATGTGGTTCCATTTTTTTAAACAAGTAAACGAGACATGGATAGTATCAATCTTTTGTCTTTGTAATTGCAATGCTTAGCTCATATCGTCTTTGATGTGGCTAAGCTGGGTAAAAAACAATGTTTTGAGGTCCGGATTTCTTTTAGAAATGAATATTTTTTGTAAAAAAATAAATACAGCTCTTTTCTTGGGTAAACTCCCACTATATCATCAGCAGTCATTGCGGAGGGATATGTGGTTGATGGCAGTAATGGACCATTTTCTTTGATTGTTTTCAGTTCCTTTCTTATTCATATCAACTTTAGGATCGAGGCCTTGATTTTCATGTGGTTGCTCGAGTTCACATTGATATAGTGGAGTAAGCAATAATGGCTTTGAGTTGCAAAGAGGTTCCTTCCTTCATAGTGTAGGAATATATCATTTCCTGAAAATTATCCATCTCTTTTCTGAATTAGAGTTTCCGGTATGTTCATAATCAGCGATCAATGTCTAAGAATACACCATTAATGCTTGTGGAATAATGGACCACAATCTTTAATTGCTTTTCATTTTTACATAAACTTTAGGAAAGTTGAGGGCTTCAGAAATTTGATTTGCATGTGGCTGCTTGAGTTTGCATTGATGCATCTATAAGTGAAAAATCTCTTAAGTCACTCATTTTTCTCCTTCGGTTTTTATTAAATTTTTTTTGTCGAGTTAACCTCGTTTTGATTTTGTTATTGCTTCGCAGGGCGGTTTACTGTTCTGTCGTACAACATTCTAGCTGACTACTTGGCTTTGGATCACTGGCAACTGTACTCTCACGTACCTCGCTATATGTTGGACTGGAGTTGGCGCAAGAGAAGTATAAGTTTTGAGCTTGGATTATGGTCCGCTGACATTTTATGTTTTCAGGTTTGATTCATTTGCAAGCTCTTGCCATACAATCTTGGTGACTGACATTTAAGTTGAATACTGTAGGATCGAGCGCTTACCGCTTTACCAATAACTATAGTTAAGGGTAATGGCGCAACATCAATCTTTTCAACCATACACTGACACAAGCGCCACGTGTTCGACCGATCACAAAGCAGAGGCAATTGTTGAACCCCAACAATCCCTCCCCCAATAATTGCACTCTCTGCAACTCATGGGAATCGAACACGCGACCTTGGCTCTGATACCAATTGTAGGATCGAGCGCTTACCGCTTTACCAATAACTATAGTTAAGGGTAATGGCGCAACATCAATCTTTTCAACCATACACTGACACAAGCGCCACGTGTTCGACCGATCACAAAGCAGATGCAATTGTTGAACCCCAACAAATACACATGTGAAGTAAAGCACATGCATCGCTTGTTATCGGTTTGTGATATTCTTAAAGAGACCATATCACCTCTCTAGAAGAGCATCATGACAAGCTTCTCTATATCCTGTTTTTCACTTGATTCTTAGTTTCTAGCCAGTTGTGTGTATGTGTGTGTCTGCTTATCTCGTACTATTGATATTCGTTTTGTTTCGTTTGTTTGGAAAATCAGGAGGTTGATAGATTCCAAGACATAGAGGCTGAATTAAAGCCCCGTGGATACAGTGGCATTTGGAAGGTTACCTGGAAAAAACTTAGTTGCTTAATCTTATCACTTGGAATCCGGTTTATCTCATGTGATGATTTTCTGCTCTATTTGTTTTTACTCTCATGTACAAGTACTATTGATATTGCGATTACACAATCAAGGGGTATTTGAATTTCAGTACATATCTAGTTAAATTACAAGGGAACTGAACACATATATTGTGTAAATTATGGGTGAATTGGATATAGAAGGATTTGGCTTGAAACAAGTATGTAATTGACCAGGAATTTTTAAAGTGTCTTTTCAAACATAATTCGAAACAAATTTATGTTCGAGTATGATAGTTGAAAAATAATTTTTTTCTAATTTTTTTTTTAAACGTAGAAGAACTAAAAGCTACTCTTTTAGTTTTATTAGTGCTTTTAAAAGCTCCAAAAGTCCAACTAAGCACCATACTCTGTTCCCACTTGACAAGAAAAGGCAAATTCTCTATTTGGTTCCATGTTCAGGCCAATGGAAACTTTTGTTGATGAGGGAATTGTACGTAAAAAGTTCTTAAACATTTGGGAAAATTATTGGTATATATGCTTTCTAATTAGAAACAATCAGGTTAATATTTAGGTGAGAGTGGCGGAAAAAGGGTACCTGCCAGAGATTTGTTGAGCTGAAAAAACATCTATTTTTTAAAATCTTAGCATGTTAAATTATTCTGCTTAGAACTGGTAAAAATGAGCAATATTTGCCGGAAACCTTTTAATTTTACTTGAGATGCACCATTAGATTATTGCAGTACCAATATTTATCTTTTTGGATGTTGGATGATGACATTATAGCAGAATTCTTTGCCTCAAAATTTTTTGAAGGAAATTAATTTTGTATTAGTAATATGTAAAAGCTTTATTGCTTGATTTTTTGTTCTCAATGTTTCAAAATTTAATTGAAATTAATTATAAGTTAAGAATTTCTTTATATTTGACCTGTTTGAAGAAGATGATACATTTTAATTACCAAAAATCTGTATAAATAGTGTTATTCTATTTATTTTAGATGCGAACTGGTAATGCAGTTGATGGTTGTGCTACATTTTGGCGCGTTTCCAGGTACAGATCCTACGTTTTGTGGACTTTGGTTTGAATTATTAGTGGAGAAAAACACCAGTTTTTGCATGCTTCAAGTCGAATTATTAATTTTCGTTATACGAGCTAATAATCATGAATTGGCTGCGATATTTTTCAAGCAACAGAATAAGTTTTATATGATTTTGGTCATCATATTTGAGTGGATGGTCGTCATAGCATCTATAGTCCAGGTTTGGTTTTACTTGATTGCCACGATGCTTCCACGTCTATGCACATGAGAACGACAAGTATCTCACAAAAGAACCATTCAAAGAGCTCAGTTAACTTTGTTTTCTTTCAAAAAATTTAACTACCATCTATCTCCCTTGATTTATTATGCTTCTACGACTTTAGAACTTTGTAGCCTTCGTGTTGACAGTTCTAGACACCGGAAAAGATCGTGCAAGTTTTCCTTTGTCTTTGTGTGTTTGACAACTATTATTTACCTTCACTTTTAATTGATTGAGTTCCATTGTCTGCTAGATTCAAGTTGCTGCATGAAGAATCCGTTGAATATAATAAGCTTGGCCTTCGGGATAATGTTGCCCAGATATGTGTGCTTGAGGTGCATGAGCTTTTAAGTTATATTTAGGAAATGTAAACAGAGGCTTCAAGCTTGTAATCTTATTACCGCCTACATTTCTTATTACTTACTCATTATGTTATCTTGTTTGACAGTCTGTGAGTGGGCAAACTACAAATAATGACCTATCAGATCCCTCTACAGGGTAGGACGCCGCAAATGTTCTTACCTTTTTTGTTGTGAAAAGTCTTCTAATTTTGTTTTGTTAATTTCAGCAACTTTTGTTGTGATAAGTTTGTGGATGTGTTGAAATAGTTAATAGTTCATATAAATTTTCCAAGTGAATGCTCTATTTTTGCTTGTGTCAGTTACCGAGATAGGCTCCCATTTTGAATATTACTTGGAAGTTTGAGGTATTTCCTCTGCAGTAGCAATATTAAAAAAAATAAATAAATCACATCACTATATGCACATGAATTATGATCGGAATGTTATAAATACGTGCGTCCTCAAGGGGATCTATTTTGGCAGTTAATGGAAAATGAAAAGTAGATTATTGCTGATATGCCAGCTCGATCACATTATAATTTTTTCTTCTATGTTGTGATTTTTTTATGAGCTTAAATTTTAATGTTGGAACCGAAATATACCAAGTACGTTACCCTTTTAGTGAAGAACAATGTTACCTGTCTGATGAACAAAGGAGAGAATTTGACCCTGATGCATCACTTTTGTACATCGATATAAGATTTTCCTGTGGTGAAGTTGTCTCTATTATAAAATTGCCTCTTAACATATTGCATGCAAACCTTATAAAGTTTGCCCACCCATATGCTTTACAACAATTAAACTAGGTATTAACCTGGCGAAACATAATAGATTTTTCTCTTGTTCAGTTGGTTTGGGATAAACAATTACATGATTTTCGTCGATATAAATTTGCAACCATTAAATTCATTATTTCCAGAATTTTATGCTATCAAGGTGCCATTGATTTATGCAGT
This sequence comes from Haberlea rhodopensis, assembly GCA_907163345.1. Classification (NCBI taxonomy): domain Eukaryota; kingdom Viridiplantae; phylum Streptophyta; class Magnoliopsida; order Lamiales; family Gesneriaceae; genus Haberlea; species Haberlea rhodopensis. The sequence goes on from CAJQUN010000017.1 coordinate 2,410,837, forward strand.
TATGATTTTTTTTTAAATTCGTACGAAAAATTCAAAAGCCAGGATATTGGAAACTTTGATTCTGTAGCATGCTTAAGAATGTATTTTATCTGGAGTTGCAAGTCGTTAGTAACTTCTCTTTAGAAATCCTGAAAATCAGTCTGATGAGATTTAATATTTCTTGTACTTAATTTCCCGACAATTTATGGATTGTCTTCAAGAAATAGTTTTATCGAGATTAATCCGGTTCATGAAGATAGTTCTCCCGAGCTTTTATAAAATCTAAATATTGTTTTGGATAAGTTTGAGAACAAGAAGCTTGTACTTATGGCTTGAAATGATTTGAAGTTTAGTTTTCAGTTTGATTATAGATGAGGACAAAATTAGGTTATGGGATGATTTCTAACATGTGAAAAATGCATGATACTTTTAGAAGTTAGATTTTTTCACTAATATTTTAATTCGATCAATAATAGGTGTTCTATTATTTTATGCACAAAGAACTTTGTTCTATGAGAATTAGTTGTTATGATCTTTGCTGTGGATTCAGGTACTTTTTTTGCATCCTCCAATAGTCTTGAGTGTTAAAACTCCTCACATCTGTCTCCCCCACACATATGAAGCTACTCATTAAATGGATGATGCCTGAACTCGTTGATACACTTCTTGTTGTTTGATTTGTACTTGATTCATTCTTTCGGCTAATTTCTTTAATTGTTAATGGATGAGTTTTTTTTTTTATATTTCAGTTATCTGAAATTTTCTGATAATGGAATTTACAGCTTCGAAAAGTCCGACAGAGTAGTTGTGTGTAACGTTCATGTGCTTTTCAATCCTAAAAGGGGAGATATTAAGCTTGGGCAGGTATGACTGTTGTCCCTGTGAGACTAATTTCATTATTTATATTGATCTTCATCTCCTTAGATTAAAATTGGTTTGTTTTTTTTATGTTTGGACTAACTTGCTTTTCTGCACCATTCAATCTTTCTGTTGATTGATTCACACATGCACTCATAACTATAATCTAAATTGACTAACTTCTATTTATGCTATATGAAGGTCGAAATATTAGGGAATAGTTGGGGTTCTTGTTCATCTCTCCCTCTCATTCTTACTCTCAATACCGCTCCCTTTTTTGGAATGAGAAACAGCTAACGCCTAAGGCATAATCATGTGGTATCCGGTCAAAATGGTGAAGTTTAAAACCTTTTCAGTACCCAAGTCCTCACCTTGTCCATTAGTTAAATGAGAGAGAAGGTTTTTTATTTATTTTTCTTTCATTTCTAATCTCTTTAACATTGTCGTCTAGCCTGCTTACCGTGAATGCAACGAGTATTAACAGATTACTTGTGCTTTTCAATTATGGGCTTGTTGATGCATCTTTCTGAGTTCTGACCACATACCGTTTATTCTATAAATATTATTTCATAAAATATGCACGTACCCGTACAAATTCTGTCTGCCAAATCATCAGTATATCCCAGCAGTTTATCAGACATTTCGATTTGTTTGTTTGCTATTCCTTTTATCCAACATAGCAGAAATATGACTCGCCTTTTGGCATTATAACATTTAAAATTTCAAGTCTTATTTTGATAGTTCTCATCTACTTAATATTAGCATAGTGTCTGTAGTAACAGGATTTCAGTTTTGTGTTGCTCAGCAGATAGGCTATCCACTTTCTCTTACTGTTAGGGTTAATTGAACTTGTTCTAATTTTTGGTTTAATATCGGAGTTCAAATTAAAGTAGAAGTGCTTCCTTTTTGTATTGTCTGGTATTTAATAAAAATTAAAAGGCAACTTTTAACGTAATTAACTTCTTTTCAAATTTCCATGACTTTGTTTCTGCCCGTCAGATCAGAGTGCTTCTGGAGAGGGCTCAAGCTGTTTCAAAGCTTTGGGATAATGCTCCTATTGTAGTATGTGGAGACTTTAACTGCACACCAAAGGTTGTTTATTTATTTCTTGTCATTGCTATCTATCCTTGTCTTTCTTGCCTTACATTCTTTGAATTCTAAGGTAATGTTTTTTTGGCCTTGCTTGGATTTTGCACCTACTCAACATCTTTTGGTATCAGAGTCCATTGTACAACTTTATCACAGAGCAGAAGGTAGTAGGTCGCTTCAATTTTTTTTTTTTTTGATTTTTCCTATTCTTTAGATCCCCACAGATGATAATCTTTAGATTTTAATTATTTCCTTTTCCGTATTTACTTTAGCTAGATCTGTCAGACCTTCCACGAGACAAGGTTTCTGGGCAAGCATCTGCGGCAACAACTCCTTCACGGTCTTCTTACCATGATTTTAGGTGTATATCCACTGGGTTAATGTTTTACTGGTGTCCTCAAGGAGTCCTGTTTCCTGCCATTGAAAATTGAACACTTATTGCATAATGTAGGGCACAGTCTGCTCATGATTCTACTCAAGTTTTTGAAACAAATCCCAAGAAACCAGAACAAGCAGGTTTTTCATCAGATATGAGCAAGTTATCACATGTTAATGATTCTAGTAGTGCATCACCTGAAGTAAGCCATTCCATGTCTTTATGTTCAGTGGTGGATGAAACCTCTAGGTCTTGCATTAGTGAAAATCTTATAACTGAGAGTACTAATCAACAGAGGTGTCACGGTGCATCAGATAGTTGTGTGCAAAACAGTATGTTTACTCTGCTATCATTAATGAAAGTCTGGTTATTGCAATAGTTGAAGCTTGATCTCATGTTTGTCCAGGTAGCAGAACAAGTCATGAATTTACTTCATTGGAGTCTGGTTATAAAGATAACCACCCGGAGGCAACTGATAACACACACAATGACAGTGAACATGCTAGCTCTACTTCCAGAATTAGTTTGTCCCGAAATTGTGTTGAATCAAATTTTCTTTCATTGTGTGGGTCGCAAGATGACCAAAACAAATTTTCTGTAGTTTCTGATAGTCGTTCTAGCGATAATAATAAACCATCGGAGGCTACAGGGGCATTGAACTCTGGTGTATCTCAACTGAACCGGCCTCGTGACAATTTGTCCCCTAACTTTTTAAATTTTTCATCGTCGAAAAGCGAGGCAACTATTTCATCTGTTTCAGCTGCGAATGACAATAATGACAATTTATTGTCTTATGTATCCACTTCATGTGAATCAACAATTACTGAGTTCTTCTTGGATAAGAAGTCGAAAAGCTTTTCACTCAATGACGTAGTCAATGGAACAAAGGATTCTGAATCTGGCGAGGATTGCGACTCATTTTTATCCGAATTACATAATACTGGCCATACTCCTTTTGCAGCTGATTTAAATTTTGACTTCCACGACCAAAAATTGGATTCTTGTGGCCATGGGATTCTCAATGACACCCTTGATACCAATCAAGAGGTGGTTATTGATAGGGGAAGATATTCCTATGTCTCATCAGCTTGGACTCCAATGGAAATACAGACCGCAACAGGTCGTGCAGACTGTAAGGTCATGGAACATCCCTTGAAGTTGAGAAGTGCATATGTGGAAGTTCAGGTATGTATGTAGTATTAAAAATTACAAACTATAGCTTTTCAACTTTTTGTGCTCTTCTTGAAGATGATACATGGACTGACAAGTGCTAGATTTGACAGCATGACAAATGATCTGCTCTTGCAGGATCCTTCAGGGTTAAGAGATCCGAACGGGGAACCCTTGGTTACCAGTTACCACAGACGATTCTCAGGCACAGTTGATTATATATGGTGAGTCGTAGAACACCTTTCTTTCACTGCTCAATCTTCCTAATGAATTATCATCTTTATTTTATTTTCCTGCCTTGGGAATAGTATTTTCAAAATCACGTTCTTGCATTGATGTATGCATGTGTGATAAGAAATTTCTTAGATGGTTGTGTACATAATGAATGTATAGAGTGGAGAGTGATTTTCCAACATTCACATATCAATTAATTTTAAGACGCCCCATATCATTTACCATGCTCAAATAGCTTTTGGCATTTAGAAGCTACGCCTGTGAAAGTTTGTTCCTTGGTGATGCTATAGAATTCCCCTGATACTAAAGTAGCTCCTTCTCTAGCGAATGACCAACAATGATGGGCCTGAGGACAAGAGATAAAAATGTTAAAGAGGGTGTGAGTATTGTTCCTGGCTAAGCCTCTCCAATCTCACGGGGAACAGAAGTAGGTGGGAACAGAAGTAGGTGATATATGTAAATTATATCAGGTAATTTGAGAGGTATTTGATGATTTACCTGTACATATTTGGCTTAAACGTGATATGGGAAAAGCACTTCTGTGTTTCTTGGGATATAATACGATCTTTCTCTATTTCCTTCCTAGGCACAATTGATTCTCCGCAATCGTCGTGGATATTCCTTAATTATTTGGGTTATGTGGAACAACTGGGGTTTTCAGGATCTTCAGGTTCTTACCTTGATGTTCACCGAGCTGCCACATGCGCATAAAATGCACAAGCTCGGTAGGTCGACTGGACCTTACTGTATTCTCCTTGTATTTCGCCGCGGCCCAGTAGATCAAAACATCAGGGCTTGGCCATAGTGTTATTCTGTCCTTGAGAAGTTGGTTGAGAGTTGGACAATCATATTATTGCTAACTCACCTTATAGGTGTTGCGTCAGAAACTAAAATTAAAATTTTAACATTTGGGACGTGTTGCAGGAACAAAAAATGATCGGTGCTTTGAAATAAGCGTGTTGACATCTCAAAATGTAGCAAGAAGTCATTTATTTGGGTTATCAATAATATGATTACCAATTTTGAGCCGGCTTTACAAGGATAGTGCAATAATATGGTCGAGGTCCTGACCTAGTGAGGGAGGGCCAAACGTAAGCAAGCAGTCATGCCGAAACGTAAGCAAGAAGTCATGCCAAAACGTAAGCAAGAAGTCATTTATTTGGGTTATCAGTAATATGATTACCAACTTTGAGCGGGCTTTACAAGGATAGTGCAATAATATGGTCGAGGTCCTGACCTAGTGAGGGAGGGCCAAATATAAGTAGACCTTGGAAAGTCCATGCCAAAACGTAAGCAAGAAGTCATTTATTCGGGTTATTCAGGTGTGTATTTTATGCCTTGTGACTGCTCAGCGGATATGAATTCAGGTAACTATGTGAAACATCCCCAAGATCAGGAATGCCCTGTCATACTGCGACACCCAAATAAACAAGAAATATCAAGAACATCACTGAAAATCTAGTTGTGCATAGGAAAGAATCGTGTCAAATCCCTAGAAGTACTGTAAGTCGTTGACCACTATCATGATTTAAAAGCATCCTATAATGTGATACCTTTCAAATCACACAATATAATTAGCCTACATCACCTAATTTTGTTTCCCTTTCCTGGATTGAGCGTCAGAGGGGCATTGCCAAGAACAACCATACCGCCTTCTAACGTTGTTATTTCTTGTCCTCGTGCCATCATTACAAGACGGCCATTTGGAGAACTTCAGCAAGGGCAGAATTGAATGTCATCGCTTAGGCATTTTTTAGCAGCTCATCAACAATGACACTAAGAAACTATCCTTATGAATATCTCGTTCACAGTAGAAGCAAATGATGAAGTTTACCAAAGTATAATGAATAGACCTCTATGATCAAGACTAAATTATGACAACCCAGAGGCAAAAAATTTACGTTTGTGAATATTTAATTCCTTTTGCTATAGCAGCTTGAATTGAAATACGATTTCAACATCCAATTTTAAACATGGAACAAAAAGGTGTCACCTCTGACCGGCCACATGCATGCTCGCTTGTGTTTCATCATGTTGAGAGCTAAATAGACTGAGCTGAAGCAGTTTCATCATAATGCCTTGCTGTCCAGGATTTCTGAAGATTTACAAGTTTCAAAGGTTCTTGCTCCAATTCCTAAGCATGTTATGCTGCAAACTCCAGGATTTCCCACAAAGGTATTGGCTATATTTATGTTATTATATTATGTCCTCCCCTGTTTCTGTTGCTATGTCTGAATTGTTGAGATAATAATCCCTTTTAAGACTAGAAAAGCCATGACCTTAGAGAAGTGTTTTTAGTCTTTGTTGTGATAATTTATGCACTGTCTTTAGGAATCTTAGGTAAAATGATTCAAATGTTTGCTATCTTTTTCTTATTTATTCTCATGGAAATACTCTAAAATTCCCGTCATCCATATGCTATAAAATTTTGTGCTGTCATATATAGAATTTAACCAGGTTGTCAATGGATTAGCATACGCTGCATACTCCAAGATTTTGTGAAAAATCAATTCAAGGGATGCAGCACAATGTTCAGTTATTCACTACAGTGGTCTATACGCAATAATTTAGATGTAGAATCGTAGGAACTTCCAACTTTACCAATTGAACATATTAAGCTATCGATGGTGATAAAAAAAAAAAATGCAAATATATACAACTGTATGCCTGAATGATAATTATGCTCATCTGCGAGGTTTACATTGTTTGCTAATGTCTGGATGTTGGCATATGACTAATTATCTCTACTACTGGGAAGATACTTGTGTCTTGTACACACCTATTAATTTGATATGATTTAATGCTTCTATCATTATCTTATCACCTGAGCCGTGTGTTACAGAAATGGGGAAGTGATCACATTGCATTGGTTTCGGAACTGGCGTTCACTAAAGATAAGATCTCTTACAATGCCAGCAAATGATACTTGACTGCGCCATGCAATTTACTCGTAACTTAGAAAACCACCAGAGAGGAAAACCTGGTTCTCTTGTAACAAGTAAATTTCTTAGAGCTATTGATCATTCAGGGCCTCGGAGACGGTTTTCTAAGTTTCAGGGTGAGTTTATTTTCATTTTACAATATTGCATGTCTACCTTTATTCATGTAGACGGCTTCTTTGCATGGTAAACCATTAAAGATGAAATAATATTTTTGCTTTGGAATGTTTTGGGTCTTAGTGTGTTGTAAATTTACTGAACCTTTTTTCCAAAACACAAGTACACTTGTATTCCTTCCAACCAAAAATTTGGATCATATCTACTGTAGTTGAAATGATTGGTACTGATTGATTTTTTTTTAAAAATTTTTTTAGGGGAGGTGGGAGGACTCCTATATTGGGAAAAGATGGCAACCACTAGGCCAAAGTATGTGGTGGTCTAACACAACACATATACCGAATGTTGGGTCAAAAAACCACTCATACTCCACGGGGCACTGCCCCGTGGGGTAGCAACACATGTTTGGTTTAAATGATAGTCCTTGGATTTTTTATTAGGTGGAATTGCATGAAGGTACCATTTGAAGAAATTTAATTCAAATAAGTCAGCCAAAAAAACAAGTGTGCAGCTAGATCCACGGTTGAGAGAACTTTATTCACATAAGTCCTTTTATTATTATTTTTGTTGTTTTATTTAAGTCTTCTATTTACTAAAATACCCCTGTTTTTCATCTCCAACATAATTAGGGTTTCAAACCCATGAAACATCGCTTTATCTCACCTCACTATCTTTCTTCCCAACACATTTATGCTGCTATACCACCGCAGCCGCTCCGAACACTCGCCGCCTTGCCACCATTTTTCAAGTTTCGTCTCTCAATGCATTTTGCTTTAGATGCATGTTTATTCTCAATTTTTTGAGTTAATGTGGTTGAATTCCTTATCAAGAAATGCGGTTTTCATCACCAAAATCCTAAAAACCGGCCTAGTTGTGAAGAAGTGGGGAGTTAGAGATGTGCTGGTAGTTGTGATTTATTGGCGTGCACACTTGCTCACATTTTTCAGAATGTATAGCCTAACAACAAAACTTGCAACGAAAAAGACGACCAAGAGAAAAAGTAACTAGTGCACGAAACTTGTGAAAAATAACTGATGCTTGAAACTTATGAAAGTAACTGATGCACGAAACTTATAAAAATAATTGGTGTACGAAACCTATATAAAGTAATCAATGCACGAAACTTATATAAACTAACTTGTGCACAAACTTACAAAAGTAATTGGTACACGAACATATAAAAGTAATGATGCATGGACTTGTAAAATTAACTGCTGAGCATAATATGGTAAAATATGTGTACCTGGTTTGTTCGTGAATCAGTTATGTTCGTTCACCAGTTAGTTTAAGATTCATGCATGCAGGAGTTAGTTTTCTAAGTCCATGCACAAGTTACTTTTATATGTTCATGAATCAATTACTTTTATAAGTTCGTGCACCGGTTAATTTAGGATTCGTGCACCAGTTACTTTTTATAAGTTTCGTGCACCAATTGCCTTTTCTCTGGGTTGTCGTCTTCATTGTAGGTTTTTGCTACCAGACTGTAAATTTTGGAAAATGTGAGCAAACAAGCGCGGACATCAATTAATCACAACTAAAAACCTCAAAAACAACAAACATAGAATATATATATAGGCATACAAACACACACATTTATATGCATATATAACATCAAACTCTAAGCAACAAACCCTAAAGTAATAAATACCAGATTTGAAAAAAATCTAGAATGAAGTGGTGGAATGGAAAATCGAAAAGGTAGAATAGAGGAATTTGAAAATCCTAAGTTAAAAAAAGCGTAACTGAAAGCGAGAAAGATTTATTTACTGAAATTTTGAATGAGGGAGGAGATGGAGAGGGGGGAGATGAGATTCGTGTGAATGAATGAAGAAGACAAATGGGGGAGAGGACGAAGAAGACAAATGGGGGGAAAAAGAGGCTATCTTTGGTCATTTCCTCAAAAAATGGACCTAAGTGATTACATATTTTTTGGATGGCCTAGAATGAACAAACGTCATTCATAAAGTACCAACCTGGATTTTTCCCATTTTAATAATCCATTCATGGATGATCCCGAGTTTGGTATGGTTCCAATATAATTTGCTTTTCTTGCATGATTAGAAATCCCTTGGCCCACTTATGATTCTTTGCCAATCTTCAACTCACCTTGATACCCCGATAATTGTCCCGGTGCGGTTTGGACCCGGATTCTATGGGCTCGACCCAATCTGACAAGATACCAGGCCATCCTAAAGTGGCCCAGTACCCTTAAAAGCTTGGGCCCATTGGCCATTAACCTAAGCCCATTTGCCATGTTTATTTAACCCTTTTATACTTACCCATTTTCAATCTGATATTGGCCCATTTATTAATTAATTAATTAAGAGCCCATTAGCCTTGATAAAAAGGGATGGAATAGTAGGTTGGAGGGGGATCACTTTCATCGCCTCCTTCCCTCTCCATGACAAAGGCAGGCAGCTCTTCTTCCTGGGGAGAACTCTGATTTTTGTCCCTCCATTTTTGTAAAGAAAGAAACCACCATTGTAAATTCTTGGTATTATAGTGAAGATTTAAACTGGACTAGGTCCCGTGGTTTTTCCCTTCGGGGTTTCCACGTAAAAAATCTTGATGTTATTTTATTTTCACGTACAAATTCATTTGTTATCAAATCGAACCAAAAAATGAGGTAACAAATTGGCCCCGTCTGTGGGAAATCGAGCTAAGGCGTTGATATTTGTAGTTTTCATCGTCTGTTAAAGAATGGGTTGATGGTCTGAAGAAAAAAAAAAGGGGTTATCGTCTGGAAAAAAAAAAACGAGGTTCGGACCACAGATTTGAGCAGTGGACTTCCGAGCTCTCTTCAGCTCGGCCTCTGCATTTTCGATTTCATGGGCTTCATCTTCTACGGAGGGAAAATCAGAGAGGATGTGTACTTTGGTTGGGCAGATTTTTCACTGCCGAGCAGCTGTAGTGCTTTGTTATGGGTTTTTCGAAGCTGTTTTCTGCCTTTCCGGGGTTGCTCCTCCCGCCGTCGTATCACCGCTTCTTCGCTGTATCCAACCTTTTTCGGACTGGTTTTGGGGGGTGAGCTTCAGGCGACAGCTTGGGGCTGGTTTGAGCTGGGATTTGGGCAGCAGTTTGGGAGAGGAGTTTCTACCTTTCTGGTCGTGCGTGGCCGCTGCGACGATGGTTTGTGGGCTTCACGGTTGTAGGTTTCGTGGGATGGAGGCACTGGGTGGCGAGTTCACGGTTGTGTGAGGTGGCAGCGGGTCGGGTTGCCCGTCACAAGGCAGCGGCAGAGCTGGGCGCATCTTTGATGCGTTCAACACCAGCTTCAGTGCGATCCTTGGCTGCCGAGCTGCTGTGGTGCGGGGTGCTTAGTTTGTGCGGCGGCTGGTCTTGCCACTCTTGTTCTTCCCGAATCCAATCGAGCTTTCCTACAGCCTATTTCGGACGATCGCTGGGGCCGAACCTTCATCGATCTCCCAATATGCGTATCACTGCCTTAGCCCCGGGAAACATGGTGATACCCTTTTACTTGTACTTCTTCCGTATGTATAAGCTTTGCAAGTTCTCTATAATAGGTTTATCCTTATGTACGGATGATGACGGCGCACTATATTAGCTATTTATTTGGGGGTACTCTTAGTTTGTTGATTGCCTTCACGAACGAGTATGATGGCTCTTACCATATGGAAAAGTTTAGAAAATATTTTAGTGAAGGCAGCCTGAATTTTCTGAAACAGTGGTGTTTTTCTCTGTTGAGGAATGATCTTGAACCCCTTTGAAAATAATAGAGTGACCAGTTTGTTTATGTTATGCATTTAGTTGAAATTAGCTTTAGATGTCCATTTAGATGATAAATGATTGGGTTGGTCTTCCTTTTAATATTTAAGAAGCCTCTGATCATTCTAATATGGAGCATAGGTGATTGTTTTTTGCCTTCCATCAGCACCTTGATATACTATACACTTGTGGTCGTTGAGTTCGTGAGAATATCACCCCAAATCTTGCTTAATCTTCCCTATAGCCATAGTTAATGCTTTGAATGTGTGGGATTCCACAATTTTAATTATCCCTTTGTGTTAGTGGTGCCACCATTCCATAAGAAATCAACCATTTTTAGGTTTCACAAAAAATAAATTAGGCAGCATGCATGTTGTGGAAACTACTAATTATCTACTGAATTATGCCTAGGAGTTTTGCTTGTTCTTCTAATTATGCTGTCAGTGTATACTTTATTCAAACTCATGGGAACTGAGGAAATGGAATTAAAATATTTCCGTCATTTAATCCTCTCGATTTTCTAAGTTGAAACATATTTTTAGGCTTAATGGGGATCCTTGGTTAGCACCACTCATCGTGTGGCTCTTAGGGAAAGTTGATTAAGTGTACAGATTGAACTCATTAAGCAGGTGTTGTTCTAGCATTAACAAAGATTTGTGGTTGTTGGGATTTGATTAGCATTACAGCGTGTCATTGACCAAGTATTGGTGGTTCCAATCAAATTGGCTTGTCAAGAGTACGCCCGCATAACCAATGATTACAGATGGATCATGATATTTACTAGCTTGAGTAGTATGTTATTTATGAGCTCACAAAGTAGTAAAGTTAATATTAACTTTGGAAATATCTTATTTGTTATATGTGTACATGACTAGTTTCACTTGCTCAAGTGTAACATTTGAACTCGGAACACTTATGATAAATTTCTTATGCTGCACCGTGCACATCAGATGCGAGATATTATTATTATTTGGGATTTCTTCCGTCTCTCTTCTTTCGTATTTTATCGCAGGGTCTCTACAAATGACCTAAGTTTAGCATGCCATCAGCTTTTGCTCAGTCCAGCTCGGCCTCATGCATCAGTTCTGTCTCGGCTACTTCGGTCTAGGACTCAGCCATTAGCTAGACCTCATCAACAAACTCAACTTGGGGCCTTAATATCTATGCCTTAATTATGGTTTTTCATGTCCAACTGATATTTGAAATTCGTACATATATTTGCGTAGTGCTATTTTATTATTATTTCAGGACAGGATCACCAGCTCGGGCATGCAATCTAGCAGTAAGGCCCTATTATATTGAGCTCGGGCATGCAATCTCGCAGTAAGCCCCACATTAGCTCGGATTGAGGATCAGCTCGGGCATGCAACCTCGCAGTAAGCCCCTATTCAGGAGTTCAGCTCGGGCATGCAATCTCGCAGTAAGCCCCTATTATTACAGCTCGGGCATGCAATCTTGCAGCAAGCCCCTATTTATATCAGCTCAGGCATGCGATCTCGCAATAAGGCCTTATTCATCAGCTCGGGAACTTTATTTGCTCTAGATTTTGGATGAACTTATTCGGATGATGTGATGAGGGGGAGTTCGGATGGATATTCGGAGTAAGCCCAGGTGTATGAGGCCCTGGCAAATATTTAGCACAGGTCCACCCTGATTGCTTAAGCCCAAGTGTATGAGGCCTTGGCAAATATCAGCACATGTCCGCCCTGATTGCTTAAGCCCAGGTGTATGAGGCCCTGACAAACATTAGCACAGGTCCGCCCTGATTGCTTAAGCCCAAGTGTATAAGGCCTTGGCAAATATTTAGCACAGGTCCACCCTGATTGCTTAAGCCCAGGTGTATGAGGCCCTGGCAAACATTAGCACAGGTCCGCCCTGATTGCTTAAGCCCAAGTGTATGAGGCCTTGTCAAATATTAGCACAGGTCCGCCCTTATTGCTTAAGCCCAAGTGTATGAGGCCTTGGCAATATTTAGCACAGGTCCACCCTGATTGCTTAAGCTCAGGTGTATGAGGCCCTGCCAAACATTAGCACAGGTCCGCCCTGATTGCTTAAGCCCACGTGTATGAGGTCGTGTCAAATATTAGCACAGGTCCGCCCTGATTGCTTAAGCCCAAGTGTATGAGGCCTTGGCAAATATTTAGCACAGGTCCGCCCTGATTGCTTAAGCCCAGGTGTATGAGGCCCTGGCAAACATTAGCACAGGTCCGCCCTGATTGCTTAAGCCCAAGTGTATGAGGCATTGGCAAACATTAGCACAGGTCCGCTGTGATGTCCGGGGATTATGGTGTTAATCCCGGTGTGGTATTAATCCTTGATGGATTTTTAATTGTGGCAATTAGGAATTAATTGCGGTTTGGCATCTCCCGAGGTTGTTAAATCGGGCATTTGGGATCGTTGGATCCAAAGGATGAGATTGTATCCTCATTTTGGTGAAAAACCTATGTGTTGGGTTTTTGGTGGGACTTGGTGTCCGGGGTGCCTTATGTTGGGGCCAGTCTGGGGATTTGGTGTAGGAGAGAGAGTTTTTGAAAACAGATGATTTTTAATGAATCATGATGTATTTGTGGAAGTATTGGTATTTTGGGGCATTTTGCTATATATACCAGATGGACTCGGGATTCCGTCATTTGGAATCCATTTCCTCTCCTCTCTCCCCTCTCATGCGATAACCATCCCCAAAACCCTTCCCCTCTTTCCCCTTCAATGGAAATCGTTGGGAACACGATTTAGGGGCCGGATTTCTTGAAGAAAAGCTGGTAATCTCCTTCTCCTCTCTTGTAGCTTTGATTTGATTGTAATTTTGTTGTATTTGGTTGAGTTTTGGGTTTGATTTGGTTTGGGTGATTTTGGTGAAAATCATAAAATCTTTTGGGTTTGTTTAATTTGAGTTTAACACCCTTGTTGGAGGTCCTTGGGTGCGGATTTGTTGTGGTTTGGGTTGGGAGGAGTTGGGGTATGGTTGGTGGGGGTTTCAAGCTCTTAAAAATGGTGATTTTCGGGTTTCAGGGTTCTACCGATCGATCGGTAGGAGTTACCGATCGATCGGTCGAATGTCGTAGCGAAATATGAAAAATCTGGGTTCTACCGATCGATCGGTAGGGATGAATAGTGAAATTTTTTTTAAAAAAAAATATTTCTCAAATTTTTTTGGGAGCTTATATGGTTACATTGATGATGTATTTGGGGGGTTTGATTCATGCTTGGGTATATGTTGTGTGCTCATAAATAATTGTGAGTTATTTTGTGTGTTAGCACATATTAATCGGGTAACGGGACCAAGGCAAAAGTTTGATTCGCACTACGGAATTTTAAGGTACGTATGACGTACGAGCATAACCCTTTAATATAATTGCAATTGTTGAGTGCTTGGTACACTGTATTGCAATGAATGTGTGTGGAAATGCATGACACATGGTATTAGCAATAAACGGAGATTGAAATGCATGGTTTATTGTACTTGCTTCAAATGTCTATATATGCATAGAGAATCGCATGGTGCCGCTTTTGAGTGAGCAATGATTGGGATGTTGTCGCCTGTGAGCGAACATCGATTATGACGCCGCTGCCATCGAGCATGCGTGGAAATGGAATGCCGCTATTGTAGAGCGAGCAATGAAATAGAGCTATGAAACCATAAGTGAGAAACATGGATTGTCTATAATCACTGTTTAATGATTTGATGTTATTGATTATGACATTGGTATATGGCTCATAGAATTGTTAATCAATGTAATGATTAACTGCCATTTGGGAATTTGATGGTTTCAGTGTTTTGAGAACAGGGACAGTACAGGAAACCCCGGATGAGGATGATGCCATCCAGGGAGTATATTTTGTATTTCATAGCATTTACATTGTTGTAAATTATGAATTGTATTGTTGTGATTATTGGATTGGGATATTGGTATGCTCACCCCGTGTTGGGGCTGTCTCTGTTGGGGCAGGTGGTACAGGTGTAGCAGCAGCTTTGGAGTTGAGCTCGGGTTGTTGATTGAAGTACTTCCAGGATTGAGGTACTAGAGTTGGATGGACAGGCACTCAGATCCAGAGTTGAGATCGAGTTGCGCTTGAGGGGTGCTTCCAGGATCGAAGCACCAGTAACGGTATCCAGCAGAGTGTTTTATACATTAGATACACGCTCATTCATTGTGTGCTATTATGTGAGTACATATTACGTGTATATGGAATGTATAAGCGGGCTACGGCTCTTCTCTGTTCATTTATGGTTTGCACGCAATTAGATATAGAATTGCTAAATGAACTAAGAGTATGTTAGTGTATTATGAGGGTGCATGCTATATGGATAATCATGGTTGGGAAATTTGAATATTATGTGGTTTAAATGCAAGAAATTTTCTGGATAGCAAATGGTGTTGCACTTGCATGTGGTTTTTCCCCCGATAGTATGATCATATGCACCAATGATATGACTTAATACACTAATAACGAGTTAAGGGCACGGGGGTCCTTACATCCGCCCTGATTGCTTAAGCCCAAGTGTATGAGGCCTTGGCAAATATTTAGCACAGGTCCGCCCTGATTGCTTAAGCCCAGGTGTATGAGGCCCTGGCAAATATTAGCACAGGTCCGCCCTGATTGCTTAAGCCCAAGTGTATGAGGTCTTGGCAAATATTAGCACATGTCCGCCCTGATTGCTTAAGCCCAAGTGTATGAGGCCTTGGCAAATATTTAGCACATGTCCGCCCTGATTGCTTAAGCCCAGGTGTATGAGGCCCTGGCAAACATTATCACAGGTCCGCCCTGATTGCTTAAGCCCAAGTGTATGAGGCCTTGGCAAATATTTAGCACAGGTCCGCCCTGATTGCTTAAGCCCAGGTGTATGAGGCCCTGGC
This sequence comes from Haberlea rhodopensis, assembly GCA_907163345.1. NCBI lineage: Eukaryota > Viridiplantae > Streptophyta > Magnoliopsida > Lamiales > Gesneriaceae > Haberlea > Haberlea rhodopensis. The sequence continues at coordinate 2,426,181 of CAJQUN010000017.1, forward strand.
AAATATCAGCACAGGTCCGCCCTGATTGCTTAAGCCCAGGTGTATGAGGCCCTGACAAATATTAGCACAGGTCTTATCTGCTCATGTTTATTATCTGGAGTCCAGACCGGACATGTCTTATATGCTCATATTTATTCTCTGGGATCATATGAGACGAGCTTTATTTGCTCAGCATTTTATCATCTCAAGAGCTCAAGTCATCTTTCACTTCGTGAATTCAAATGAGCTCTATCTTCGCATATCTATTAGCTCTGGAGTTCGATATGTACAAGCTGTATGTGCTCAGTTTATTATTTTTTGGAGCTCAGGTCAGGCGAGACTTATATGCTCGGTTTATTATCTTCGGAGTTCAGACAGTTGTTATTGCAGGTCAGCCCTGCGCAGAATTACAGGTCAGCCCTGTTAAGATTTAATTATGTACTTAGAATTATTTATAGTTATCGCAGGTCAGCCCTGCCAGGAAAACAGGTCAGCCTGTTAAGATTTAATTCTCTTAGAATTATTTCTAGTTATTACTGCAGGTCAGCCCTGCACATATAACAAGTCAGCCCTGTTAAGATTTAATTTTCAGAATTATTTCTAGTTGTTAATGCAGGTCAGCCCTGCACATATTAACAGGTCAGCCCTATTTTGTATTTAATTCTGTACTTAGAATTATTTCTAGTTATTATAGCAGGTCATCCCTGCACAGATAACATGTCAGCCCTGTTAAGATTTAATTTTCAGAATTATTTCTAGTTGTTAATGCAGGTCAGCCCTGCACAGATTAACAGGTCAGCCCTGTTTTGTATTTAGTTTTGTACTTAGAATTATTTCTAGTTATTATAGCAGGTCAGCCCTGCACAGATTAACAGGTCAGCCCTGTTTTAGATTTAATTCTGCAGAATTATTTCTTGTTGTTAATGCAGATCAGTCCTGCCAAGATAACAGGTCAGCCCTGTTAAGATTTAATTCTCTTAGAATTATTTCGAGATATTTACTGCAGCTCAGCCCTGCCAAGAAAACAGGTCATCCCGGTCGAGAAACATGTCAGCCTTACAATATGCCAGCTCAGTTTCAACACTATGGGGTCTAATTTGCTCCATGTTGATTGTCTGGAGCTCGACTGTATCTATTTACTCAGAGCACGACTTTATTATTTCGTGAGTTCAACTCGATATATCTCGTCTCTAGAGCTCACGTCAACTTATTTCCTCCTCGGCTCGGCATTACTTATGGAGCTCATATCAGCCCTGTCTATGGATTATTTTTGGAGCTCAGCTGTATTTTGTTTGCTCAACACAACATATTTATCAAGCTCTGGATGTCTAGATATTTATTAGCTCGGGAGTTCGGCGAGTTTTATCTGCCATGGAATTGAGCTAGGCTTTATTGATTATGGAGTTCAGGCGAGCATTATTTGCTCTTATTTATGTTGGAGGGGTATTATCTTCTCATACATCATCTCAGGAGATCAGGTCGGTCGAGCTTTATTTACTCAGTCCGGCCCAACAAAGATAAGCATTTTATCACCTCGGATCTCCCGATCACCTTTGTCAGCTCGGAATTCTCGATTATAGTTGCTTCAGTTCGGATTCCTACTGCCCAGTACGATTTGCTATTATTGACAGGAATTCAGTTCTAGGATTACGCCGTTTACTCGTATGGGTTTTATGAGCCGCCTATTTCATCAAGGATCGACATTCGAATTATCATGGGCTCTACCGACAGCATGACTTGGGAACTCGGCACTGCGCAAGATCACATCATGGTTTGTCATTTAAAGAACTACCGATCCGGGTCCTCACCTAACCAATCGAAGTCGATACAGCGCTACTCTAGCTCGACTAGAGGGGGATACTCATGATACCCCGATAATTGTTCCGGTGCGGTTTGGACCCGGATTCTATGGGCTCGACCCAATCTGACAAGATACCAGGCCATCCTAAAGTGGCCCATTACCCTTAAAAGCTTGGGCCCATTGGCCATTAACCTAAGCCCATTTGTCATGTTTATTTAACCCTTTTATGCTTACCCATTTCCAATCTGATATTGGCCCATTTATTAATTAATTAATTAAGAGCCCATTAGCCTTGATAAAAAGGGATGGAATAGTAGGTTGGAGGGGGATCACTTTCATCGCCTCCTTCCATCTCCATGACAAAGGCAGGCAGCTCTTCTTCTTGGGGAGAACTCTGATTTTTGTCCCTCCATTTTTGTAAAGAAAGAAACCACCATTGTAAATTCTTGGTATTATAGTGAAGATTTAAACTGGACTAGGTCCTGTGATTTTTCCCTTCGGGGTTTCCACGTAAAAAATCTTGATGTTATTTTATTTTCACGTACAAATTCATTTGTTATCAAATCGAACCAAAAAATGACACACCTAATTTTACATTTAAAGAAATTGTTTGTTCACTCAACAGCCAACACACTCCATGTCATTTGAAATCTGGCGATCCATTTTTTACAATATTTCCTGCTACTCGACTATACGTGGTATACAATTTTACTTATACAAGATTTGTTTATCGAATGGTGTTTACTTTTTATCAAGGTCAAATTATTCAAATAAAGATTTTAGGTGACCGAAGAATTTTTTTTCCTTCCCGCATCAAACAATGGATTGAATGGTCCGGTGAAGTGTTCAGATCGCTCCGACTTGGACAGTTCGCTGTCCAACCAATCTATCCCGAACTTGATGGTTAAACTCTACTTTTGGCACTGAACGCTCCAAAAATGAGTCAGTGTAAGTGTCGGATCAGCAGAGTGGCTAACCTAATTGATAAACAAGATGATCTGAATATTTACTTTAGAAGTTTCATACCCTTTGAAAATATCATTTTCCATGCCTTAATTACGCCAACAATTGAGCATATAATATATTAGTGAGTTTGATACTGCCCTTAAGGGCGCATCAAAATATTAGATGTGAATATTCTCATCCAATGATTACTATCTCCCGCAGGACACTGTCCCGGAACAGCAATCAGCCAATCACTACATCTAATATTATACGAAGTAATTATAAATTAGCGATATTATGATTAGATTTACAAACTTTCCCTTTACATAATCTTATATTTTTAAATTTCAAAATATATTTCACAATACATAATTAACTTGTTCAAACATAATTTAGCCACCTATCAAATTAAATAATTATGTAGGTGAAAGCTATTAGTAGTTGCAGCTAGAATTAACCATAATTCTATACCATTCAAAGATATTATAATACTTTCTAGTCGTAAAATGTAATTAAATTATGTGAGGTGAACATTGTAGAGAGGTTTTGACTCGATAAAAAATTCTTGGTTGAAGTTTGCATTAAGTGAACTATAAGTTGATATAATGGCAAACTATAGGATTGGGTGAAGTTTCACTGGAAAATTCTTGGTTGAACCTGGTGCACCCAAAGACCAACACGAATACATAGTGTATGTATATGTATTTATAGATGTGTATGTGTGTTGGTCTTTGGTGCATCGGGTATACCAAAGAATTTCTCAGTTTCACTCGTCCATGGATTCCAACACATTCAATGATGTCCCGATAGAAATATGAGGGCCGTACATGATCTAATAAGTATAATTGGGGTACCGAGAACAACACCTTGTAAATGATTTAGAGATCTCCGAATCAGGCTTTCGGAGTGGTGGCAGCACAAACAATTATTTCTATATGTAGAGTATTCTAGGGGTTAAGAAGTCGACAACTATTGAAGCGTTTCTATTCATTAATGGTGAAGACGGATGAGTTCAACCTAGTATATAAGTATAATGCATTTATGATTGATCCAATAATCCAAATTTGATTTGGATATATGTGGTCTACTTTTAAATAGTCCACACATACTCAAATCAAATTTGAATCATTGGATATTGGGTGCGTGTAATACCTTCGTACTATGGACTCATTTACAGGGAAAAATATATAACATTTAATATTTTAATAATAAAAAAAACTTATTGGGATTGTTCAGTTTCTAGAAAATTGCATAAATCTTAACCACTCTCTCTGTAGAAGAGTCTTAACTTGATTGAATTTAATATGCGTTGAATCGTTAAAAAGAATCAATTAAAGTAATCCTTTGAGCCCATAATTAAGTTAAAAAAGAATTAATAGTAATTTTCATTAATATTTAACAAGTTATTTTATATTTTATTATGTACAAAAGGATTTAATTATTTGTTGAATATGGTCGTAATTATATCTATCACACTAATTTTTGCGCGAGTTAATTTTGATAAACGTCATCAATTTTTCAATTAAAAGTTTGTGAAATATTCAAAGTCAACCCTTTTTTGTCTATCATTAGGAAAATGATTTAAATAATAATATAGTAATAATTAAATAAGATTCTCATATTATGTGCTAATATTAAAATTGAAAGCTAACAAAATACAATGACTCGTCTTCTAAAATGTTTTCAAAAAAAATGACTAACAAAGTCAGCTTCTTCAAATCCTGCACAAGAAAATAAAACTTACAATTAGTTTCATCAATAAAGACCTTTTGTAATTTCTCATCGATTCTTATAAATAAATATGGGCACCCCAACAAATTCAATGTGTCCATACACTGGCGGATGTACATTTACCCTCTAAAAATTAAATTTTTTTTCCACGTCCATTTCTTATTTTGATATTTTCCTCCGTCCTTGGTAAAATTTATGCGTCCGCCCCTGTCTCCATACTGTATTTCCATGTCACTTCAAAAAAAATTAAAAAATCGAGACGATGACGATAAAAAGAAACAAAAATGTTTCTGTAAAAATTTTGTATATTGAAATACCACTAAACGAATTAGGATTATTTAAATAAATGACATTTGTTTGACCATGATTTTGAAATATAATCTTTTAAATTTCTGACATTTGTAAGTGTTTGAATACCATTTTGCAATAATTTTTTTAAAAAATGGTCAAATAAATAAGAATGTTTGACCAATGTTGTTTTTCAAACTATCCTACTAAAATTATCGAGATCACATATTACGCAGACATATGTCGTGATCTCGACTTTTTTTATTAATTATTACTAACAAAGAAATTTAATTTGGATTATTCAAGAAGAACAAAAAAAAGAAGAAATTTAATTTGGCAAGTTGGATGAACAAAACAAAGTTGTCTTTTTCTTTATCACTTTCATGTAAGACCATGCAACACGGGAAGACTCAATTGGAACTTTACATTCTTCGAATGTGATTCTACCGTATATATCATACATTCTATCTATATTGATATCTATCTACTAATATATTTTTATCTATATTTTTTTATTTATATAAAAATATGGCATATAATATTATTCAAAAATTTCTAGAAAATAATCTGACAACACTCGTCATTGCGAGTGCGGATACTCGAATTCGAGTCTCCCGCTCCCCTCCCTATAGTCGTAATAGTGATAATATATCGCCCCTGTGGTACCCAGGGGCATAGACGGATTGGTAAGGGATGAGGTGACGTGGGAAGAAATCATTCGACTTCGCATGTTCGAATCCCGTGTGGGACAAATTCTCCACTGAAATATTGTGGGGATTTGTCATGAGTTCGGATCATGTTGGTCCACTCCCTCAAATACCTGAGGGACCAGGGTCATCACCCATTGATTAATCAGGCACAATCCTGGATACGGTGTTAACCAAAAAAAAAAAAGTAGTGATAATATATATATAAACTTACTGAAGAAACTCGACATTCAAGTACAAGACGCTTGGATTCGGGATTGCGAGCGCCTCGAAAGCTACATTGGACAACACGAGGCCCGTTCCACTATAACTGGGCCTCGAAACCGAAGTTTCGGCCCGATCTACGATCTTGATCTGTATCTGGCTCCCCGGAATGCAAGTCCCCGGCACCACGGCGCTAATGCATCTCACCAAATACTGCCGCCCACAGGCGGCGCCGTTGTCCCACAGCCCCTCACCCACGGCGGCGAAAAGGCCACTAATCGGGAACTGAGAAAAGTCATTGCCGTAACATGCAGTGGCTGCGGTCAAGAAATATAAATCAAAGCCAGCGTTAATATTTTTCTTTTTTGAAGATGAGCTTTAATATTTCCCTGTGCTTCATATACATATATATATTTCAAGATTGATTTATTTCGGATTTCTTGACTTGTGATAAGTAAAACTTACGGGTATACGGTTGGAAATACTGGCTGGCGGTGCCGACGTCGGCGCCGGCGAACTGAATATGGTAGCTGAGGAGGAGGAGTAGGTGGGAGAGACATAAACAGAGGTGGAGATTTGACATCCTAAAAAGCAATAAATTTGACTGAAAATTTACAATAATGTATCATTTCTAGGATAAGGATTATGGCCATATTTATAGTCACAATCGGTGAGTTCTTGAAGTCAATGATTTCCCGCATTTTGAATAAATAAATGTGGGCTATTTGATTTCATTTGACAAATGGAAAAGAAATCACCAGATTTAATAAAAATCTTCAAGAAAATTAATTCTGGCTTTTATATTTTTCATAACTTTTTTGATTCACTCTTCAATGTTATTAAAGGAAAAAGTAAAAGCTATTTGACTTTCTATCAAGCATAATTGCCGTTATATGTTTATTATTTTTTTATAGGGTGTATAAATTCTTACATGTTACTATATGAACTTTACATATGTACTAATATAACCAAGCATGACAATCAATATTAATCAAACCATGATAAACTTGTTTTCTTCATATTGGTTTATAAGTGGGGTCAAGAGCCGGTTCATACAAAATTTCCATATAATATAAGAATTTAATCTCAATAAATTGATATATGCTACATGAACAATAGAAAGAATTTTAAGTTGGGTCAGATACGTGCGTCAGTCTTCTCCAATCGCTTCTATCAGTCAGAATATCCTCTTTAATCACATTGCACTCCGAGTCTTTGCATATAACTTCGAGTCATGTCTTTTTCGATTGTTCTCTCGCTATCGTGAAATGACCAAACTTCATGGACTTCACTCGACGCACAGATGTATTGTTAGGCCTACGCCCACGGGCGGGTCATAAATAAGGCCACTAAGGCTTTTACCTTAGGTCCCTTTCACAACAATGTCCATTATTTTACTATTTATGTATTAATTATATTACCCAAAAAAAATTCAAATCCTTATTATGAAGATATTTTGAAGTTAAATTTTAGTATTTTAGTATAATATTCATCAAATTTTTTAGGTTTGGTTATATGTCTTTGTTCATTTTTTTATCGTATATTTTGACTATTATGAAGATATTTTAAAGTTAAATTTTCTCTTTATCATTTGGATCAAAAGAATTTGTTGTGAACAATATTGGATACTGAAAATCATGTATTTGGCATGAAAATAGAGCTTGTGAAGTTAGTAAAATTCTCATTTTATATTGTTTTTCAAGGTGTTATATATGTATTTATTGTGTGGATCAATGTTATCTTATAAGATAATGCATGCTTGGTAAGGCCTCATTTTATTAGTTGTCTAAGGCCACCGAAAAGTTTGAGCCACTTCTGCATATGTCGTACGTGATCAAACCAACATAAGTGATTTTATTATATCTTCTCTTTTATATAAGCGGATCGTATGTGTATTATCTGGAATTTAGTGGAAATTTTATGATCGAATTTTGGTGTGATGATCTTATTGTACTAATAATAGTTGGCTTTCTAGTTAGCAAATTAGATATTTAAATACTGGAACCGAGTGGATATGTGATCCCCTCTTATATCACATTAATAACAATCATACATAAAACAAGCAAAAGAAGTTACGTTGTGTGTGATGAATTATCCTCATAAAGCAATTGTTAATATGGTACGCATATTATGTGTAAGTTATATAATTTTTGGTAAAACGATAAATATTATCCTACAAGACCCAACACTTATTCAAAATAATAATTCACGTGCTTCAGGCAAGATGGAACAGAATAAGGCAAGATGGAACAGTTTAAGCCAATAAGGCATACATATATGTTGGAAACATGTGTTTAATGAATTGAAATTAAGCAAGTTGGAAGCGAGAAAAAAGTCGAATACTTGATAAATGACAAAACGAGCAAAACAGATGAAAAATAGTGTCCGGGGAAAATTCGAACAGCCCGGGCGATGCCCGGGCATGCCGGGCAATGGCCGAGCTGCCCAATTTTTTGGGCAACAAGCTGGGCGCTAGAGCACCGCATCCAGTGCTCAAAAGCTCCCGAGATTCAGCTAGGAAAAGTTTGTGGATGTTTTTTCGTGAACAGGTGTGTACCTTCACGTTTGGATGCATTTTTTAATGAATAAACACCTCCAAATGGTGTCATTTTGTGGTGTCATTTCGCTAAGTATAAATATAACAATCCTAATTTGTTTTAATTTTACTTTTCAAAAGGAAATTTCTCGTTCTTCCAGAAATTCAGAAGAGTCGATCTGCTCATAAAATTATACGAAGAATCCCGTAGTTATTTATTTTGTGAAAGGGACTGTGTTAGAATATTATTACATTATTATTATTGGATATTTATTATTGTTATATGTGATATATTCAGGGTTCACACTCTAATCTGGGCTGTCCATCTCGAAACTATCGAGCGGCTGCCGACTTACTTGTTCACACGTTGTTAAATAAATATTTTGACTTTCTTCTAACTTCAAATTTTTAATTTGGAAAATTCGAAATGTTTCAGTAACTTAGTGGATAAGGCAGTGTTTACGATTCAGGCAAAAAAATAAATTTTTAGTATCTTATTTCATTACTTCTCTAAAAATAATCAGGTAAAAACAAAAGTAGAGAAACATGTCATGATATGCTTTTTATTGCTTATTCTTGTGTGGTTGTAATTTTATAATGATTTGAAGTTCATTAAGCTATTTTCTTTAATAAAAAACACTTAATGCTTTGCTTAAAAAATAATTTTTTTTCTACTTTAAGCAAAAACAAAAATAAAAAGTATTTTAAATAAACAATTACAAACACTCTCGTAGCTTTTATTCGATAAAATATGTGTCTTCTATATATGCATTTCTCATACTTTGTAGCTGAAAGCGCACACACATATATATATATATGTGTGTGTGCCAAATATAACAACTACATGTGGAAGGGGGTGAAGATTCGAACACGAGATTTCTAAGTTATAATTACGACCAATATTAGATGAACTACAATTACGACCAATATTAAATGAACTACAAGTAGTTAGTCTTATAAATTTTTTGTCGAAATAAGTACCACAGTTAACCATTTATAGGCGCCAATTGCTCCGATGAATATGTTATACTAACGTGGGGGTGCTCCATCAAGTCTAAATTTACATAAGAAATTGAGATAGGAACCCACTATAAAGTAGTTGAGATTCACGGGTTAAATAATATTTTAATATAATTTATAAAATGATAAAAAAAAATATATCTTTTGATAAAATAACAAACGCTTGATCCTACAATTGATATTAGAGACAATACTCTGTGTTCGATCCCCATGTATTGCAAGAACTGCAATTATTGGGAAGTTAGATTTGGGGAGAATAATCAACCATCCTTGGAGGGAGATGAATAAGTAACCCTCGTGCTACTGGATGATTCAAAAGATTTGAGTTGTATCATTATCATGTGATATAACTTTTGATAAAACGGTTACGCGATATTAGTTGATCAATTAATTTACATTAATAATTCTTCCTAATTATTTGGCAGTGTTAAGGCTAGTAGTTGGAAGTCTAATTAACTAACATTTGTTACCTATTGTTTAAAACTTGGACCATAGCTTTGAAAATTTGCAATTTAATTCGTTATAGATTAATGTAATATAGATTAGAAAGTGAAAATTGTGAGGTTAATATTGTATTAGTATCTGCTTTAAGCCTTTAACAAGGATAATCAGAATTATTACTCATATATTTATCGATATTTATCGTGAAAGTAATGTTGTTAGCAATATTTTAGGGAATACATCGTTAGAGTATAGATGGTTTAAACTTCTAAAGAAAAGCCAGCTTAATTTTGCATCGTTGTGATCTCTACATTATTGATATAATTGTATTTATGTATTTTATTTAAATTTAATTATATAGTTATTTATATGTTGATTAGTTTCTAAATGCTTCATTAGAAGGTTATCCTTTACTGTTCTATTTTTTAAGTTTTTTTTTTAATTTAAAAATAGGTGGGCTGTCAAGCGATTTGGTTAAACAGGGCCTAACCCCTAAGTTGGATTATCCATGTTGGATGAACTGATAATTGGGCCGGACTCTGTACGATCCGGCCCGACATGGATTAACTAAAGGCCTGCAACGTTGTCTTGCAGCCGTACATATCTCGACTTTTCTATCACCTCCCAAAATTTTTGTTCTCTTCGGTGATTCTTGATCTTAAACCTTTTAGGTTTCAATCAAAATTTTGCTGGATCAGTCGAATTTGAGATAAATATTTTATCGGTTCAACCTTCTCTGTAAAGTTTTTTGGCGGTCGATTGAATTAGCGTCGAATTGTCTGTTTTTTTTTCTTATTGCTCGATGGTCAGCGTTTCCTGTTATAATCCATCAAGGATTAATGCTCACTGCCATGAAAATTCAAGATTTATGTTTCCCAGAGTGGATTTCTCAAATGTGAAGTCCCGTTTCAGTGTGGATCTTTCGAGACTCGATATTTACCCAAGTTTAGCTTCTACTTCTAATTCCAAGGTTTTAGATTTTTTTCATTTAACATCATTTTCTTTACTAACTTACCGATATGCGTTCCTTAAATGTCTTCTTGGGTGTATTATGTTTTACTGAACTTTTATTATGTTGAATGCAATTTTTTTCATTAATTATTATAAGTGTCTCATGTTATGCTGAGCTCCTCCATTAGTTCTCTTTCAATATTCTTGAATTCTTCATTTATTTCTTTACTTGTTGAATTTCGTGGATTTAGACTTTCTCAACCTTACTCGGATTAATAAATTTTTCAAAAAACTGTGTAATAATTACATGTTTCTCCATCCAAAATGACAAAATGTAGAACATATGCGTATTAAGAACAAGAAACCAGTTGCTAATTGCTAATTATGTATTTTAAATGTAGGAATATTCTGGTCGTATACATTCTTTATCAAATGATAGTGGTTCTACGAACGAGAAGGTGCCGACACCCCTACTCGATACGATTGACAATCCTTTGAGATTAAAAACTCTAACGTTGAAGGTTTGACGAACATTTAAATATTATTGTCTTTTACTTCTTTTAAGGCTTAAACTTAGAAGCTCAAGTCGTTTATACAATGAGAGATGCCACATGCAGGAATTGAAACAATTAGCTGATGAACTTCGATCAGAAATTTCTTCCGTGATGTCAAAAACTCAAAAACCTTTTAAAGCTAGTCTATCGGTGGTAGAACTAACAGTTGCTATTCATCATGTTTTTCGTGCCCCTATGGACAAGATACTGTGGGACATGGAGGACCAAGTAAGATTTTTTTTTGTTTTTTTTTTTCTGACCCGCCTGCAAATGTTTCTCCATTGACTTTACAGTTATTATTTTCCGTCAAAAGTGGACGCTAAAGTGCTGTACTCATCGCTATATATACCCATGTATACAAATAAAGATATATAGGTATATATATTAACCAGGTTGGTCATCTAACATCTGATGCTCCTGACTTAAACAGACATATTCTCATAAACTTCTCACGGGGTGGAGACCCCTTGTAACTAAAGTTAGCCAGGAAAATGGTTTTTATGGTCATACTTATCAGAGTGAGTTCGACTCGTTTGGAGTTGGGCATGGATGCAACAGTATCTCGTCTGGACTTGGTAGTGTTATTCGCCTTCTCCTGACCCTGTCCCTTGAAAAGAACTCCATTTTTCATGTTCTTGTTGTTGGATGTTTTGAAATCTCATTAACTATTTATTATGAGTCAACTGTCAGCATATTTAAAATTTTCTCACTAGTGTGCTAATAATATCATAAATCAAGCACTTATGCGTTGATTCTACTTTCATCAAGGAATGGCGGTGGCACGAGATATTAAAGGAAAAAGAGAACGCATTGTAACAGTGATTAGCAACGAAACAACCATGGCCGGTCAGGTTTATGAGGCCATGAGTAATGCAGGATACTTGGATTCAAATATGATTGTAATATTAGTTGACGGTTATCACTCATTACACCCAAAGCTTGAGCATGCCTCAAAAACTTCAATTAGTGCTTTATCTAGTCTTATGAGTAAGCTGCAGTCGAGTAAATTTTTCAGGAGATGGAGAGAATTTGCTAAGGTATACATTTTTTTTCCTCGTTACCGAAATTTTTAAAGTATGTTCTTTTGTTTTTTATTGGTGATAGTTCATAGTTGTCCTTTTCACGTACTTGAATACTTGAAGCTTGTTGATGGAGCAAAAACCAAATTTCAAAAAATTTATTGCAACAAATAGTGTTTTGCAGCGATGGAGCCAGCAGGCTCTTACTGGGGTGGTTGCCTCCGTCCATCTTGAATTTTTTTATAAATTTATATATTTTTATGCATTAGACATACACCAAAATACGATTTCAACCACTTCTCCCCAATATTTTTTTTAGGCCTTTGCAATTGTTTTGGTCCATGGGGTTCAGGGTAGAGCCAAAAACTTTTGCCTCCCTCCATCTTACGATCTCGAGTATTGGTATTTTTCAGGCTCTAACAAAAAAGGTAGGCAGTGGAATGCATGAGTGGGCTGCCAAAGTTGATGAGTATGTACGTGGTATGATAGGTCCTCTGGGATCAACTCTGTTTGAGGAGCTCGGTTTGTACTATATCGGCCCAATTGATGGCCACAATATTGAAGATCTTGTATGTGTGTTGCGTGAAGTGGCAACTTTGGACTCGATGGGTCCCGTTCTGATTCACGTCATAACAAAGGTGGATTGTGAGGTAAAAGACAACCAGGAGGGTAAAATGTCGGAACAACGCCATGAAGGTATGATTATATCACTGGTTCGGTTTTGTCATCAATTTTAATTTTGAAAATAGGGTTCCCAAGAAATTTTTTGTTTCAAAATTACACCATAGCATTTTCAATCTGAAGAGAGAATGTACAAGAATATGGAATATTTTTAGTGCCATTGTGTGAAAACTGTGATATATGCTCCGAAGTGAAGTGTCTGAGATAATTTAAAAACTATACCCATAGAAGAACCTTTTTACTGAAACATTTTAATGATGTTGACGAGCAGGTTCCTTGAACATTGAAGAATTGTTATCATGGAATTCTCGGCCGCGGACATATAGCGATCACTTTGTGGAGGCTTTACTCGCAGAGGCGGAAAGAGATGAAGATATAGTGGTTATTCATGCCGGGATGGGAATGGAAACAGCTTTTCAATCGTTGAAAAATAAACTCTCACACAGATTTTTTGACGTTGGCATGGCTGAGCAGCATGCAGTTACATTTGCGGCTGGTCTATCGCGCGGAGGATTGAAACCTTTCTGCATAATCCCATCAGCCTTCCTTCAGCGAGCATATGATCAGGTTCTCACCTAAGGCTACTCTTCTTTTAATGATTCAAAATTTAAATGCATTTCCCCGGAAACCCATCTGTTTTTGTGTATTTGGAAACGAGGCTACATAGAAAATACATTATTTCTTGGAAACCGATTTTACCTTTTCAGTTTCCTTGCTGAAATTCGTGGAAATATGCTCTATTTCTTTGGTGTCTATAGAAAATTAATATAGAAAATTAAGTACACTAAATATTTCTATAGTCCTGATCATTTATATGATTATATCCTTTTCCGAATTGATTTAAATTTTCAAAGCTGTGTAAAACTTTCTATTATGTAGTTACTCATTCACGAGAACTTAGCTTCGTATCATCGTGTCTATCCTTAGCACCTTTCTTTGTTTACTTGTGTGAAATCGAGACATAAAACCATCTATAAAAGAAGATATGATAGTATGGTCTAACAATGCATTTTTACCCTCCATCCGACTTGCTTAGGTGGTTCACGACGTAGATCGGCAAAATATTCCCGTGCGTTTCGTGATCACGAGTGCAGGAGTAGTGGGGTCTGAGGGTGCAACACATTCTGGAGCATTTGACATAACATTTATGTCGTGTTTACCGAACATGGTCGTGATGGCACCTTCTGATGAGATTGAACTTACTCGTATGGTTACAGCTTCTGTCCATATTATTGACAGGCCAGTTTGTTTTCGATATCCTAGAGGTGCCATTGCTCAGATGAAGCCTAATTCATATATCGATGACCCTATTGAGGTAATATTCTTGTGCTGCTATCCCATTATTAATTTTTTTTCTATGCTTATTTTTAAAGATCAATTTTAATAATTTTCACATAATGTACTAATCATTCCTCAAAATTTTCTATTTATGATACTTAGCCAATAATATCTAGGATTTATCATTGAATACTAATTTATGATAAAATTGAAATTATTTTGGCAAAAAATATAAAAAACTTTACACAATGAATTATTTTGTTCTACAATACATTTTAATGTGAATTATCAATTTTAGTCTAATAAGTATTTAAGTCAATTTTAGTCCTTCATCCAAATGTTCTTTATTTAGAACTTTTGGCTTAAAATTAGAATATTATTAGAAAAGGACAAAAATTGATTGTTGGAGAATGATTTTCTGTTCAAAATTGATGATTGTATGCATGGAGAGCTTAATATCTCACAACCCCATAGTTGTATGATTGAAAATAAACTATTTTCCAAAGGTAACTCCCATCTATGCAATGTACACCTTTTCTTGTTTCTGTACTATTACCTCCTACTTCCTACGTCTTTAAAACATTGCTGATTGAGTCCATGTCTCGTATGTGCTATTGTAAATCCTCCAAATCTTATCACCCATCGGTCATTGTTAACTGTGTAACAGATTGGTAAAGGGAGAATACTCGTCGAGGGTAAACATATAGCTCTTCTAGGGTATGGTTCAATGGTGCAAAATTGCCTTAGAGCTCATTCTCTCCTTGCAAAACTGGGCATCGACGTTACAGTTGCTGACGCAAGATTTTGCAAGCCACTCGATATAAATCTTGTGAGGACGCTATGCATGAACCACACCTTCCTTATTACTGTCGAGGAGGGTTCTATTGGAGGATTTGGTGCACACGTCGCTCAGTTCATCGCACTTGATGGGCTTCTTGATGTCGGAATTAAGGTTACCCTTCTGCATTTCAAATATTATTTGTACTTGATGCTACATTTTCTACTCTATTGGCGTGACCTTGGTTATGATTGGATTTTCTTCCATGGTAAAAGGCTGTCATGGATAGGCACCACTCAATATAAAAATCCTAGTTTCATGTACTACTGGATCACTTCAAATCTCTGGACATGGTTAGTGTTGGAATTGGTTTCCAAATAGATTTTTGCACCAAGTTTCACCAAAAAGTTAAGTTAGTTTCTCAACTCGACTACATGACTCATTTAAATTCAATCAAATTTGAATGCTTAAACGGGAAATTCTTGTGTGGACTTAGTCCTTATAGATACATATTTATGTGTGTTGGTGTATAGCAGGACCCGGTTCATGCAAGAATTTCACCTCAGGAATCCATATAGATTTATGAATTGAAATATCTTGCATTTGATGATAAATAGTCGACCTTGTCTATGTACCCACATGCCTTATTTTGATTCATTTCTGTCAGTGGCGACCAATGACTCTCCCGGACAACTATATCGAGGGTGCATCACCAAACGACCAGCTTGCACTTGCTGGTCTTACGGGCAACCACATTGCCGCAACAGCATTGAACCTTCTTGGTCGAACTCGAGATGCTCTGCTCTTAATGTGCTAGTTGATGTAGACTATGTAGGAATATGAATAGGGATGACAGGATTTAGGGACGAAACTAGAATTTTTATTTTATTTTACCCTCGTTCTAATGGGAGGTGTGATATTATTCGATTTCCATGTGCATAAGTCTATTGTGATATATCTTGTTTTACAAAGATTATTCCTTAGAGATTCTTATTTCATTCGACTAAATGTAATTATTAGTAAAAAAGTAATGAAGTAAAATCAAATAAATTACAGTTTTGTTTGAATGAGGACATACATTGTGAGGAACTAAGTAAAATACATGTAATAACAAACTATCACGCGATGAACAAATTAATCAAATTTTTTTAAAAAAATACTTTATACAAATATAGATATTTTACAATATTAAAAAAATTACCAAACCAATAGTCAAATTTTTTTTGAGTTAACGTAATTGAGTCGTTTAATTCGGTTAAATCAAAATTTAGGATCTAGTTTATAACGGATAAATGAAATATTACAGTTGTCTTCTTTATGATTTGATAAAAAAAGAACACATAATATGAGAGAGAATTCGTAATTGGTCAAACGAAAAGGACCAAACGAGTGTATATGTAATTTATCCATTTTATTATAATAACAGCAAGATGACAATAAATGTTTTTAGATACACATTCCCAAACATGCAAATATATTGCCAAGGACGTCCGATAAAAAAAAAACATAAATATTCTCATTCATGACACCAAATCTACCCGGCCCGGCCCGGCCACGATGTCCGCTTTTCCTATTTATAGTATGTATTTCAAACCACCACCCATACATTCGAAGGCTTCTGCTTCAAACACTTTTCTCTCTCTCTAAAACAAGAAGAAAATCTCCGTTACCATAAATATGATGGATCAATAATAATTGGCAAAGAGAGAAAATAGGAGAATAAAGATCGAAAGAAAATAAAAAAACAGAGCAAAATCACAAAGAAAGGTGGAGAGTTTTTATCTTTTCCATTTACATATTCTATACCCACCCTTTCTCCGGCGGCGTTTTGCCTGCCGGCAAACTGAAGAGAATCCCATTTGGCATCGATCCTTTTTCTTTATTTTATCTCGATCTTTGGCTAAAGTTTAACGTACTCCCATTCATTCTTTTTTTGATTGGCCCGTTGTGGTCTTTTCTTCATCCCAAGGTTTAATCTTTTTACCTTCCTTTTTCTATATATTATGTTTTTTGCATTGTGTGGCGTATTTAAGTATCATGCGCTTTGAAGTTGTTGTTTTTGTTTGACATTTGTGTCAATGTACAGCTTGTTACCTTGACTGGACCTTTGTTTTCTGTGGAGAGAATGCAGGCATGGAAAGATTCATGGGAGTTAGTATAGATTATGTTTTGGGATTTATTTAATGTATTTTTGCTTTCCTGGATCAAGATTTGATTAGCTACCTTTTCTCAGATTTTTATCTTTAATGGTAAAAAGGTTTCATTTGAATGTTATCCTAGACTTTGGATATTATGGGGTTTATTAAAAAATTTATGGTTAACAATGTTGTTAATTGATGGGTAATCTTGAGTGCAATTTTTTAATACCTTGTTGAAGGATTTATGGGATGTTGTGTCTAAAGGAAGTGGATAACTTTATTTCATTTCTTGGAAAATTGGTTACGTGTCCAGTTTTTTGATTCAAATAAACGTGCACATATTTATTACTTTTTTTAGAAAATCTTGAGCTAATTTTCTTACGACTCTATTTGTATGCATGTGTGCTGTTATCTTTAATCCAACTTGGTTTTGAATAGGGATAGTTTATTGGCATCTTAAAAGTGTGAACTAGGATGGGTTTCATGTGCATTGTTGGTTATTTTATGCATCCTTTATCACAAGGGACAGTCATCTTTTTGGTTGTGATAGGGAGTTTGTTCACATGAGTCAATTTCTTGCTTTAATATTAAAATATTGAACGAATAATATAAATATATGATCATATGTATCTGTTCTATGAGAATGACTTTTGTTTGTTAATGACTCACATAAATTTTATGGTTCACCATGCTCCATTTACGCCATGAATTAGCACCATCTGATTTTTTCTCTGTTTCGCCAACTTTTACCATCCTATCAAAAGTGCTCTGCGCATTGCATGATTCTTTCACAAGTGTATTATTGTCAAAATTAAAAGATCGTCATAATTTTTACAGGATGTTCACCACCAATTGTATTTATACATAGACTGAAGCAAGACAGTTTTCTTGATTGCAGAAACACGATGGATCATCTAAAGACTCCATTCAAGGGAGTCATGAATGACATTAAAGGAAGATTGGCATGCTACAAAAAGGACTGGATTGATACATGTGGTTCGGGTGCGAGGTGAAAATATTGGAATGAATATATTGTAGAAAGTACAATCTCTATTAATCAGCTCATTATTCTATATGGTTATCTGATTTGTGTCCATTGACCACTCAGGATTCTGGCTCCAACAGCATATATTTTCTTTGCTTCGGCTCTCCCTGTTATTGCCTTTGGGGAGCAATTGAGTAGGGAAACAGGTCAGCTTTAATCTTTTCTAACTCATTGAATTGAAACACCAGTAAAATGTAACCTATTTAAATTTTATTTGTTTGTATCATAGAGGGAAGCTTGAGTCCCGCCGAGACTCTTGCTTCTACTGCTATCTGTGGCGTCATCCACGCGATTTTTGGTGGACAACCGTTGTTGATTTTAGGAGTTGCAGAACCAACCATTATAATGTACACTTACTTGTACAGTTTTGCCAAGAACAGCATTGGGAGAGAGCTGTATTTAGCCTGGGCTGGATGGTATGCTGAATGAACTTGTTTTCTCCCGGGATTATTTCTATGTTTTTGCTAGTGTAGCAAGAAAATACAATATTCTGTGTGATTTGTTCCCATGATTTTCTTTTCGAAACAGGGTCTGTGTCTGGACAGCTTTGCTTCTCTTTCTTCTTTCTATATTCAATGCTTGCTCTATAATTACGCGATTTACGAGGGTGGCTGGTGAACTTTTTGGCATGTTAATCACTGTTTTATTCATTCAAGAGGCCATCAAGGTAATAAGGTCTTGGCAAGTGTGGCAATGATAGCATAACTATGAACATAATTTATCACATTTGAATCACAGGGTATGGTGAGTGAATTTTTTACCCCGAAAGGCGAAAATCCTTCTGAAGAAAAATACCAATTTCAATGGCTCTATGCAAATGGATTACTAGGGATAATTTTTTCTTTTGGCCTACTAATCACTGCCCTAAAGAGCAGAAGAGCTCGGTCCTGGCGTTACAGTACAGGTATGTGTGGTGAAATAAGTGTTGACTTCTCTTTCCTGCTCAAAATCTCACGCCTATATTAATTCCAGTACTTGGCCAATATGCACAGGCTTCTTTCGGAGTTTTATTGCAGATTATGGGGTTCCATTGATGGTCGTAGTATGGACTTTATTATCTTATAGCGTACCGGGGAAAGTTCCCTCTGGAGTACCAAGGAGACTCTTTTGTCCTCTTCCCTGGGAATCTGTATCACTGTATCACTGGACAGTCGTTAAGGTATTCACTTGACCTTCTTGACGAAAATCAATCATTTTGCTCCACGTACAACCAATAATCTCCATTTGTTCAAAATCTGATTATTTATCCAGAATCAGCCTCACTTTTGCCATCCCGCCTAGAAAATATTCTAGAATCCTCAATAATCTTTTATCCTTTTTATGCACTATATCATGATGTACTTCGATCTTTTCATTTGCCAAATATGAATGAATACAAATTATTCCATTGTACACAAACGTAGGACATGGGAAAGATTCCGGTGGGATATATCTTAGCTGCCTTGATACCAGCTGTCATGATTGCTGGCCTGTACTTTTTTGATCACAGTGTAGCTTCACAGATGGCTCAACAGAAAGAATTCAACCTCAAAAATCCGCCTGCCTACCATTACGATATATTTTTACTAGGAGTCATGGTATATTATTTAAGCCTTCAAGGATTCAGTTCCTAAAATCTTAACCGTACTACCATTATGTTAATTTTGGGCTAAAAACTCGAGCTTTCTTGTGATCTTAGACTTTGATTTGCGGTTTGCTTGGACTTCCTCCTTCAAATGGTGTCCTCCCTCAATCACCTATGCATACTAGGAGTCTTGCAGTTCTCAAGAAACAGGTGGGAGATGTGATTTTTAAGAAAGTGAATTGCCATCTGTTTGCATATCTAAACAGAGTATATGGTTGCATTTTTAGAAATGATATTTGTTGTTTTGTAGTTGATCCGGAAGAAAATGGTGAAGAGTGTGAAGGAGTGCATGAAACAGCAAGCAACCCAATCAGAGATCTATGGTCGACTGCAGACAGTATTCATTGAAATGGATAGTGCTCCTCGTGTAAGTTTGCACTATGCTCTCTGCATAAAACATCTAATGTTTCCTTTGAAATTCCCAAAAGCTTCCTTTTTCGTATAAAAAGTTGCCATTTTTTTCATTTTGTATGCGTAGTATTTCAAAGAGTACTGTTTCATTACAATCCCCTAGCTGAAAAACAAGAAACACTTGGAATAAATGTCAAACTAATAAACTCTGAACTGTTTATTATCTCTTGGGCATTATGTTTTAAACTTAAAGCATTCCCGTATGTCTTTTGAAAGCCTCCAAACATTTATGAAATATAACCACCTGAAACTTTTATCAGCATGCACACTTATTAGAAGTTTGTATAATGCTTCAGTTACTTTGATATTATGCTTGCTGCAGCATACTGTAGATAGAGAATTGGCAAACTTGAAGAATGCTGTCATGAAACATGACGATGAAGGAGATGACCACAGTAAGTTTGATCCGGAAAAGTGTATAGATCTTCATCTCCCCGTTCGAGTGAACGAACAAAGAGTCAGCAACTTGCTGCAGTCGATGCTCGTCGGACTTGCCGTATGCATTATGCCTGTGATCAAAATGATACCTACCTCGGTTCTATGGGGTTATTTCGCCTACATGGCTATTGATAGCCTCCCTGGAAATCAGTTTTGGGAGAGGATCCAGCTTCTCTTCGTTCCGCCAGGTCGACGTTTCAAGTAAGACTTATACATATTTGTGTTAGTAACTAAAAGGAAAATATAGATTTAATATTATTATGATTACTCTGTATTTTTAAACAGATTTTATCATGCTTTAGTCATAGAAAGAAAGTTTACCTTAAGTATCTCAAGATAATATCACTTTTATGATGGGGTGATATGATTGTAATTGAAATCAAGAGAGATTAGTAGAGTTTAAGCACCTTTAGCATTGAGTGGTGGACAGATGCAGGCTTTTATGGTCGACCACATAAATTTTATGTCATGTTTCCACTACTTTAGAATTCAACAAAAATAAACTTGAAGAACATCAAATCAAATCCCGCATAATTTTTTTCTGACTTGCGTTGGTGTGTGAAAGTGATGAAAAAAAGAACTATGGTAGCAAGTGCAAACCTTCACTAAGTCGGCCAATCGTCAAATTCTTTGTGTCCTGCTGCATATTTCATGAAGATGTCGATTACCCTTGATTATTTTGACAGCTATATTTGTAATTCATCCTTTTGTAGAGTCATTGAAGGGTTCCATGCTTCATATGTGGAGTCAGTACCGTTCAAATACATTTTCATGTTTACGCTCTTTCAGTTTGCGTATCTTTTGGTGTGCTTTGGCATAACATGGATACCGATTGCTGGAATTTTGTTTCCTCTTCCATTCTTCCTTCTGATAAGTATACGAGAACACATTCTCCCCAAGGTGTTTCCGCCTAATTATCTCCAAGAACTAGATGCAGCAGAATATGAAGAAATCATAGGTCATTCATTTAGAGCAAGGAGTCTATCTCTCAGGGTACGTCTTTCTTTTTTCTTTATGAAATTTGTCGACTATTTATTAAACTTTTCAGAGTTGCAACTTATGTTACCATGTAAAACATGGTAAAATCTTGATTAATATACAAACAGGATAGAGAATCGCCCGAGACGGACGAAGAAGATGTTAGTCCGGATGTATCTTCTGCTGAGATATTGGATGAAATGACAACGCATAGAGGTGAACTGAAGCATCGGTCTGTGAGCTTCAATGACAGACAGTTACAGGTCAGTAAACAACCCATTTTACTTGACTGAAAAGACAAGCATTACATCATAAAGTTCTCGTCTTTTTAATGTCATGTTCCAGGTTTTCCCAGAAGAAGGTTCTCCAGGGATGTTATAATAACAACTCACTCGTGCAAAACTACATAATACCCGTTTAAAGTTTTCTCAAGAATGTTAACTTCACGTGTCTGATGAATATAGCATAGGAAGTACACATTAAAGACATGGAAAAGAGGAGAAAAATGGAAGATTTGGTGAGAAAGGGTGTTAGAATAACTGGATTGAATGTTGTGTTTTATCTTGAGAAGGCAGGTTATAGTCTGCAAGAAGTGGTGTGTTCTTCGTAGATTTGAGTAGAAAGGAGGAATGTGAATGGCAGTTTTTTATACATTTTTTGGTATTGTATGCGTGAGAATTTGGTATTGAACTTCCTAACTAGTACTCAGTTTTTGTTAGAAGAACAGTTGATTGTTTTTTTCCCAAACGTACTTGAGCTTTACGGCTCGAATCGCGAACTTAAGCTGTTTGATTATTGAACTAACTTGTTGGTCTCAAATTTATTCTCATCTGATTAAGTTCTTCAACTAAAATTGTGAATATGGTCTCATACTTTTCATAAGTAGTTCATGAGTGTTGTAATAAAGGAATCATAGAGTATTTTAGTTCTCTTGGCACCGTGCCTTTGAGTAGTTTTTTGGCTAGATGATATGAATCATAATGGTTCACTAACAACTATTAATTAGCACCTTTCAAAATGCCAAGCTTGAACACAGATTTTAATAACTAAACATAGAGCAGAGTTGAAGAACATCACAATTCTGGTAAAATTGTTAAACAAATATCCCAAAGAAACACAGCATACCTGCGCAAAGGAGGTAAAACAACAAATGCCCTATCACCTAAACAAAAATTTAACAGCACAAGAACACTGAAGCTAAACCTCTAAGCAATAAGCCTCATACATATTACCTCAAGGGACATGTTTAAATCCATCAGTGATAATGGCAGATGAGTCAAATGACTAATATTTGCCCACTTTGGCAATATACCAGCTGTGAAACAACTAAGGACATCCATCAAAAGCATATCACATTAATATCCAGCAAAAGAAAATGATTTTCAAGAAAAAAAAACTCCACACATGCAGACTCTATCTCTTCCACTTGTTGTCGAGCTAGGTAGGTATCATTATCTTCTTTCTTTCTACATATAAAAATCCAGGAAAAAGAGAGATAAGATAGAAACCAAAATGAATACATAACACAAAAACAAACTGTAAAATAAGAACACTAACTCATTCATCAATATATTTATATTGTTTCTTTTATGAGTTGAATATGAACTTTTGAATCTCATTCATATCCAAAAGGTTATAAATTTTAACAAACAAAAAAAAAAATCAAAATATTAAGTAAACCCCAAAAGCATCAAAACACGTGGATGTTAGACAATAATATATGTGTTCCATGCTTCCATAACACTACCTCCCCCCTCCTTTAAACAATGGATCAGATGGCAGTGAAGGTAAAAAATGAATTAATTGGGAAACAAACTTAAGATATATAATTACATATAAAGCTCAGGTACAAGGAAAATCAATAAGAAAGATAGAAACCCGGTCAATAGAATCTGGATTCGACTATTCCCAGCCGTTTTCTTCTACTAGCTCCACGAACCTCTTCACAAATGTTACGACAATCGTCATCTGCCTGCAATAGTAATGTGTTTGATCAAATATAAGCAATAAGAAGATCAAATAGATATTATACTCCATTAAATTCATGTCTAATAAGGAGTAATGTTCTCTCTTAACACAATGAAAAATGACACATTATGCTTAAACCTCTTCCCAATCTATTTAAAAATATGCCCCAAAAACTTTTTTATCATAAAGAACATAATAACTCCCCACCATAACATGAATCACAATAAGTTTCACTATGCTCTAGTCTTCCACCATGCCTTTGTAATGGTCGTTCTATCTATGCCATTTCAAATAACATGTAAACAAGAAAAAGCATGGGACAATTTTAGTAGTAGCAAAAATACATGTTGGTTAAATAGCTGCAACATAGAACGATTACTTTAGCATGATGAAATGAACAATTTAGCAAAAATACATGCTATTTAAAAACCCTGTATTTTTACACTTAAAAAATGACATATAGCGGCAAGAGTCTTCGACCCGCTGGAGCCTTCTTAATTTTTGTATTTTGCCTCTCCAAATTTACCTTTTATATTATTAAATTTACATTTTGGAAAATTAAATTTAAAATTGTAATTTTTTTTATGCGAGAACTCATCTTGCAGTCACGATGGGCCTGTAGGTTGATCTTTTAGTAATGTATGTATGTGGTCCTCGTTACTTAATCCATTATGTATTAGTTCATTATACATATGTGAGTAAAAATTAAGTAAAAACATACACTGATTAAGAGTTTAGTTATGTAGGTTGTTACAAGTTGACAAAAACATGTCATAATACACATCATATATACATCACAACAACCTAGACCAAAAACTCCTAAGCAGTGGTTCAGCTCGCAACGGAATAGACTCACAATCCCGTCCTCCCACGTCTATGAGTCCCTACAGAAACAACCACACAACATGAGTACAGATAAACAACCATCCCAGTGCGATATCAATAAACACATAAACGATAAATCACTATGAATAACAAATGTGATTGTCCTGTATCATGCATCATAAAATGCAAATATGTCATGACATGTCTCAAGCCTTATCATGTTATAACCAGACTAATATGATATGCCTATCTCAGCTCAATATGTCAATGAAACCTCCTCACATCTTCATATTAGCAGCCCATATCATAGTATCATCCTCACATGTTATAACAGCCAGAGCATATACCCAACCGGCGTATATCTCTCATGCCAAAGCATATATAGCATATCTATCGTGGCAACAATCCCAGCCAAAGCATATGCCCAACACTGGCATATCTATTGTGACACTGATCTCATCCAAAACATATGCTATATACCTATCGTGGCATCCATCTCAACACTATGAACATTATGAATATACATGCATATGATACCACAATTCATATGTTATAATGTCCATATCATCATCACAATCATATCATATACTCGTACGTTAAGACGTACCTGTTCTGCGACACAAACGATATCAATTAGGCGTCAATGTCTAACTACCTCGTTGCCCCGTCCCCTGTGATGATGCTACAACAATATGTACAATATAACATGTTACAATAGGCTTCAAATTCAAATTCTACAAAAATATAACATTTTTTTAAAATATGGACCCTGGCGATCGATCGCCACATTTCACCGATCGATCGCCATACTGTTCTGTTCCATCGCGGTCGATCGCCACTATCTCGCGATCGATCGCCAATATGTTCTGTTTCCTCGTGATCGACCGCTACATTTCCACCGATTGATCGCCACATGTTTTCACTGCCTTATTTTTGCTCTGTCTTCGGCGATCGATCGCCATAAGGCTACCGATGATCGCCGAGGTCTGAACATTTCAGAACTTGGCGATTTTGAGCTTATCTCCATGTTTCTTCTTCTATAACTCGAAAATGTACATTTAAACATGTTTCATGCAATCTCTAGTATCATATAAACATGTTTCTATCAACATAGAATTCAAGTGTGTACCCTATAACTCATATCAAAGTCAATACTACCCAATTTCATACTTCAACTTCAGTTCCTCTTGTATTACCATAATCAAGAACACAAAGTACATAAATCTTACCAAGTTGTTAAGAAGTTACTTCTCCCAACTTTCTATCTTGATTACTAAGTACAAATCCAAGAAAAGATGGGAAGAGGAAGCAAGGGTTTGAAGAGGATTGTGTAGAGATTTTTAGGTGTTTATGGTGTAGTGTATGATTATCAAGCTGATTTTCCTTTAATATAAGCTCTTCCAACATAACTCACATGCATATTAAATTTAACTCACATACACACCACATTCAAATTGACATGCAAATCCCCTTCAATTCATGGCCAATAGAAGACACATCCACCGATGTGATGTATTTCCATGTTAAGTCTATTTAGCACATGTCTATGTTATGTACTTACCTTCTTTGATTTCTCACATATACATATTCATGTTGTTAATTCCAACTAACTTTCATTCACACATGGCTTTACTCCTACCCGGTTCAATCCGAACCCGAGTACACATCGTACTGTAATTAATCATAATTACACCATAATCATATCACACATGTATACGTCATATCGAGGCATGACAGTATGCTTCAAAAAATCAGCAAAAAGAAACCAGAAATAAAGATAAAAAAACACATAAACATATTACACAAGCAAGTGAAGAAAGAAAAAGTGCAAACCTTCATCAGTAGAAGCAGGAGAAACCAGAAAGAAAAGAGTAGAATTAATAAACCCATGAATGTTTCCCTAAATAAAGATAAAAAAACACATAAACAGGTTACACAAGCAAGTGAAGAAAGAAAATGCACAAACATTAAAATAAGCAACAGAAACCAGAAAGAAAAGAGCAAGAAGCAATAAACCTATGAATATTTCCAAATCTTTTGTTATCTTGAACTCCAAAGGTTCAGTCTTGAACCCCTTTCGAAGAATCCCAAAGAAAATCCACCAAGAAAATATCTTCAGACAGAGACAAAGAAAAGGGATACCCAAACGTGTACAAAGTTTTTATTTTTATATTTTAAGCGTGGTACAAGAGTTAGTGAAGCGCAATTACGTACATTTATGAAGGAGTTGGAATGTGTTAGAAAAACAGACAGTCAAAATTAAAGAGCATATGTAATGAATTAAATGTATCGTACGGAGGGAATGATCAGGAGAAGAAACAAAATCACGAAGTCCAAAACAAAAAGAAAAAACAAGACCAAACGAAAAAGCTAACAGTAAAGACGAAATACTATTTCTCACAGTAGTAGCAATAAAAAAATACACAAAAGCACTGCAGAAGTGCTTCCAAGAAGTGTTATACTATTCATATCTACAGTAAAAAAATCACACTTAATATATAGGGTAATTTGTAATATTTGTTCACTGATATTCATGTTTTCAAATGAAAAATAATGCATATGCTAAAGCTTCTCACCATTGTTTTATCCAAGTGCACACACAAGATATCTAGCCCACATGGGACACACACAAATAAAGTAGGAATATAATTAATCAATTTCAAAACTTTGTATTAATCTGAAAAATAAATAATTAGACATAAGAAATTTGTTTACATCTTGGTTGTGTCAATCTAGTTATCACTCGAACCTTACATTTTCAGAAGCGGATGCAGAGGCGAATTTAAGAAGAGTGTTCGGGGTACCTATCCAAAATCCCGATTTTACTTTGTTGACCTTTTAACATTAAGGCTAGATTCGTCTCCGCTCAAATGACAAGTAGTCTAACGTTTCCAAAATAAAATCTGGTTTTGTCCTATGAGTTGTCACTTGAACGGCAATCGATCTAAGGTTTCAGAATACGTTCCAAGGCAATTACCATGCTTGAATGCCTTCGAAAAACTCGTTCCCGTGACTTGCACAATTTCCTTCATCCTTGGTCTGACTATTAATTTTTCATCCATTCGAAATTTAATTTTTAGAGAAATAAAATTCCAATTAGTCATCGTGCATCGACACCCCACCTATTACAGTCGATGGTGAACCTTGAATCTTTAGGGTTATGGGTTGTCACACTAGATGGGCCAAGGATTAACGGTCTCCTTGCTCTTCTAGTTTTTTTTTTTTAGCATGGTTCTTCTAGTTATTTAATTAAGTATGTTGCTTTATATTTGTAATGGGTGTAGTTAAGTTAAGGTAGTGGAAGTTATGGGTTAGTAATGTACAGAGTAATGGAGGTCCTCCTTGGACCAAGTCAAATGCTTTGTATCTAGTTAACCTTCCTAGACATGAATGAAAGATACAATTATTTCCAAAACAAAGCTTACCAAAGTGGAGGCCAGGCTCCTCGAAGATCCTACGGATAATTAATCAAAACGATGGTACCATAGCCGCGCTCCTGCGACATGGCTGAAGGAACCCATCAAGCTTTTCTGACATACGCTGTTGCAATGCTAAAAAAAGAATATGTTCATTTATGAGAAGAACAAAACAAGCAAAAACTCATGCTGGAAGCCATGCTGCAACAACTCAGCAACTTGGCCACCAGTTATGAGCAGGTAGCAAATCAACCAAACAATGGTCATCTTACAATAAAGTTCAGTTTATTCTCAATCCAATGTTTGAAGGGAATGGGGGGATACAAGCTTGAACACTTAAGCTTTTTTTCCCCAAGTTTGATGGATAAGATCCCATGGAGTGTATCCTTAAGGCAAAACAATTTTTCGATTACTTCAACACTCCTGATAATCAAAAATTGGATATTGCTTTCTTTCATATGGAAGGAAAAGCCCTGTCTTGGTTTGCTTGGCTTAAAGAATTGGGTCCTATAGGGGATTGAGATGAATTTACCAAAAGTCTAAAGATAAGGGTTGGGCCATCCACATTTGAGGATCCAATAGGATCTTTTACTAAATTAAAACAAACTACTTTTGAAGATTCTGTAAAATAAAATTAAGGGGTTAACAGAGGAGTTTAGAATCTCTACTTCTATTAGTGGCTTAAAAGAGGAATTAAAAATTATGGATACAATGTTTAAGCCTAATTACATTGTCAGCTGCATTTGGGTTAGCAAAATTACAAGAAGAAGTGGCCAGAAGATACAAAGGAGTGGCGGAAAAACCTTATTACCCAGCCTTATCAAACACAACTTACAACCCCAAAATTACAGTACAGACTTCATCACCCAGAATGTTACCCATATAGCCCACATAAACTCGAAATTATTCCAACCTAGACTGAAAAATAAGATTTCCCACAAAAAGACTAACCCCAACTCAAATGCAAGAAAGAAGAGAGATGGGATTCTGCTACAATTGTGATGAGAAGTTCCACATTGGTCACAAGTGCATAAAACCAAGGATTTTTCTGCTGGAAGGTTTAGAGGAAAATCAGGAAGAGGAATTATAACACAGTGATGAGAATTTGTGTGATGCCCGGGAATTAATGGTGTTAATCCCGGAGTGGTAATAATCCTTAATAGATTTTAATTGTGGTAATTATGAATTAATTGCGGTATTGGAACAACCGAGGATGTTAAATCGGGTATTTTGGGATCGTTGGATCCAAGGTTGAGATTGTATTATCATGCGCTTTGAAGTTGTTGTTTTTGTTTGGCATTTGTGTCAATGTACAGCTTGTTACCTTGACTGGACCTTTGTTTTCCGTGGAGAGAATGCAGGCATGGAAAGATTCATGGGAGTTAGTATAGATTATGTTTTGGGATTTATTTAATGTATTTTTGCTTGTCCTGGATCAAGATTTGATTAGCTACCTTTTCTCAGATTTTTATCTTTAATAGTAAAATGGTTTCATTTGAATGTTATCCTAGGCATAGATGATTAGATAACATTTTAAATTTTTAACTTTTTGCGCGATTATGGCATGAAAGGGGATGAAATGAAAATGTGATAATAATTATAAAATCCCAATTCCACTGAAGAAATGCGTTCTTGACTTCGTCTAGTTCTTTCCTATATTATATAAATTTATCTGGTTTTCTACAGGATAGACTTTGGATATTATGGGGTTTATAAATATTTTATGGTTAACAATGTTGTTAATTGATGGGTAATCAACAACTTTTTAGTACCTTGTTGAAGGATTTATGGGATGTTGTGTCTCAAGGAAGTGGATAATTTTATTTAATTTCTTGGAAAATTGGTTTGGTGTCCAGTTTTTTTATTCAAATAAACGTGCACATATTTACTTCTTTTTTTAGAAAAGCTTGAGCTAATTTTTTTACGACTCTATTTGTATGCATGTGTGTTGTTATCTTTAATCCAACTTGGTTTTGAATAGGGATAGTTTATTGGCATCTTAAAAGTGTGAACTAGGAGGGGTTTCATGTGCATTGTTGGTTATTTTATGCATCCTTTATCACAAGGGACAGTCATCTTTTTGGTTGTGATAGGGAGTTTGTTCACATGAGTCAATTTCTTGCTTTAATATTAAAATATTGAACGAATAATATAAATATATGATCATATGTATCTGTTCTATGAGAATGACTTTTGTTTGTTAATGATTCACATAAATTTTATGGTTCACCATGCTCCATTTACGCCATGGAATTAGCACCATCTGATTTTTTCTCTGTTTCGCCAACTTTTACCATCCTATCAAAAGTGCTCTGTGCATTGCATGATTCTTTCACAAGTGTATTATTGTCAAAATTAAAAGATCGTCATAATTTTTACAGGATGTTCACCACCAATTGTATTTATACATAGACTGAAGCAAGACAGTTTTCTTGATTGCAGAAACACGATGGATCATCTAAAGACTCCATTCAAGGGAGTCATGAATGACATTAAAGGAAGATTGGCATGCTACAAAAAGGACTGGATTGATACATGTGGTTCGGGTGCGAGGTGAAAATATTGGAATGAATATATTGTAGAAAGTGCAATCTCTATTAATCAGCTCATTATTCTATATGGTTATCTGATTTGTGTCCATTGACCACTCAGGATTCTGGCTCCAACAGCATATATTTTCTTTGCTTCGGCTCTCCCTGTTATTGCCTTTGGGGAGCAATTGAGTAGGGAAACAGGTCAGCTTTAATCTTTTCTAGCTCATTGAATTGAAACACCAGTAAAATGTAACCTATTTAAATTTTATTTGTTTGTATCATAGAGGGAAGCTTGAGTCCCGCCGAGACTCTTGCTTCTACTGCTATCTGTGGCGTCATCCACGCGATTTTTGGTGGACAGCCGTTGTTGATTTTAGGAGTTGCAGAACCAACCATTATAATGTACACTTACTTGTACAGTTTTGCCAAGAACAGCATTGGTAGAGAGCTGTATTTAGCCTGGGCTGGATGGTATGCTGAATGAACTTGTTTTCTCCCGGGATTATTTCTATGTTTTTGCTAGAGTGTAGCAAGAAAATACAATATTCTGTGTGATTTGTTCCCATGATTTTCTTTTCGAAACAGGGTCTGTGTCTGGACAGCTTTGCTTCTCTTTCTTCTTTCTATATTCAATGCTTGCTCTATTATTACGCGATTTACGAGGGTGGCTGGTGAACTTTTTGGCATGTTAATCACTGTTTTATTCATCCAAGAGGCCATCAAGGTAATAAGGTCTTGGCAAGTGTGGCAATGATAGCATAACTATGAACATAATTTATCACATTTGAATCACAGGGTATGGTGAGTGAATTTTTTACCCCGAAAGGCGAAAATCCTTCTGAAGAAAAATACCAATTTCAATGGCTCTATGCAAATGGTTTACTAGGGATAATTTTTTCTTTTGGCCTACTAATCACTGCCCTAAAGAGCAGAAGAGCTCGGTCCTGGCGTTACAGTACAGGTTTTGTGTGGTGAAATAAGCGTTGACTTCTCTTTTCTGCTCAAAATCTCACGCCTATGTTAATTCCAGTACTTGGCCAATATGCACAGGCTTCTTTCGGAGTTTTATTGCAGATTATGGGGTTCCATTGATGGTCGTAGTATGGACTTTATTATCTTATAGCGTACCGGGGAAAGTTCCCTCTGGAGTACCAAGGAGACTCTTTTGTCCTCTTCCCTGGGAATCTGTATCACTGTATCACTGGACAGTCGTTAAGGTATTCACTTGACCTTCTTGACGAAAATCAATCATTTTGCTCCACGTACAACCAATAATCTCCATTTGTTCAAAATCTGATTATTTATCCAGAATCAGCCTCACTTTTGCCATCCCGCCTAGAAAATATTCTAGAATCCTCAATAATCTTTTATCCTTTTTATGCACTATATCATGATGTACTTCGATCTTTTCATTTGCCAAATATGAATGAATACAAATTATTCCATTGTACACAAACGTAGGACATGGGAAAGATTCCGGTGGGATATATCTTAGCTGCCTTGATACCAGCTGTCATGATTGCTGGCCTGTACTTTTTTGATCACAGTGTAGCTTCACAGATGGCTCAACAGAAAGAATTCAACCTCAAAAATCCGCCTGCCTACCATTACGATATATTTTTACTAGGAGTCATGGTATATTATTTAAGCCTTCAAGGATTCAGTTCCTAAAATCTTAACCGTACTACCATTATGTTAATTTTGGGCTAAAACTCGAGCTTTCTTGTGATCTTAGACTTTGATTTGCGGTTTGCTTGGACTTCCTCCTTCAAATGGTGTCCTCCCTCAATCACCTATGCATACTAGGAGTCTTGCAGTTCTCAAGAAACAGGTGGGAGATGTGATTTTTAAGAAAGTGAATTGCCATCTGTTTGCATATCTAAACAGAGTATATGGTTGCATTTTTAGAAATGATATTTGTTGTTTTGTAGTTGATCCGGAAGAAAATGGTGAAGAGTGTGAAGGAGTGCATGAAACAGCAAGCAACCCAATCAGAGATCTATGGTCGACTGCAGACAGTATTCATTGAAATGGATAGTGCTCCTCGTGTAAGTTTGCACTATGCTCTCTGCATAAAACATCTAATGTTTCCTTTGAAATTCCCAAAAGCTTCCTTTTTCGTATAAAAAGTTGCCATTTTTTTCATTTTGTATGCGTAGTATTTCAAAGAGTACTGTTTCATTACAATCCCCTAGCTGAAAAACAAGAAACACTTGGAATAAATGTCAAACTAATAAACTCTGAACTGTTTATTATCTCTTGGGCATTATGTTTTAAACTTAAAGCATTCCCGTATGTCTTTTGAAAGCGTCCAAACATTTATGAAATATAACCACCTGAAACTTTTATCAGCATGCACACTTATTAGAAGTTTGTATAATGCTTCAGTTACTTTGATATTATGCTTGCTGCAGCATACTGTAGATAGAGCATTGGCAAACTTGAAGAATGCTGTCATGAAACATGACGATGAAGGAGATGACCACAGTAAGTTTGATCCGGAAAAGTGTATAGATCTTCATCTCCCCGTTCGAGTGAACGAACAAAGAGTCAGCAACTTGCTGCAGTCGATGCTCGTCGGACTTGCCGTATGCATTATGCCTGTGATCAAAATGATACCTACCTCGGTTCTATGGGGTTATTTCGCCTACATGGCTATTGATAGCCTCCCTGGAAATCAGTTTTGGGAGAGGATCCAGCTTCTCTTCGTTCCGCCAGGTCGACGTTTCAAGTAAGACTTATACATATTTGTGTTAGTAACTAAAAGGAAAATATAGATTTAATATTATTATGATTACTCTGTATTTTTAAACAGATTTGATCATGCTTTAGTCATAGAAAGAAAGTTTACCATAAGTATCTCAAGATATTTTCACTTTTATGATGGGGTGATATTATTGTAATTGAAATCAATAGAGATTACTAGAGCTTAAGCACCTTTTGCATTGAGTGGTGGATAGATGTAAGCTTTTACGGTCGACCACATAAATCTTATATCATGTTGCATTTTTGTCATTATATTTCCACTACTTCAGAATTCAACAAAAATAAACTTGAAGAACATCAAATCAAATCCCGCATAATTTTTTCTGACTTGCGTTGGTGTGTGAAAGTGATGAAAAAAAGAACAACGGTAGCAAGTGCAAACCTTCACTAAGTCGGCCAATCGTCAAATTCTTTGTCTCCTGCTGCATATTTCATGAAAATGTCGATTACCCTTGATTATTTTGACAGCTATATTTGTAATTCATCCTTTTGTAGAGTCATTGAAGGGTTTCATGCTTCATATGTGGAGTCAGTACCGTTCAAATACATTTTCATGTTTACGCTCTTTCAGTTTGCGTATCTTTTGGTGTGCTTTGGCATAACATGGATACCGATTGCTGGAATTTTGTTTCCTCTTCCATTCTTCCTTCTGATAAGTATACGAGAACACATTCTCCCCAAGGTGTTTCCGCCTAATTATCTCCAAGAACTAGATGCAGCAGAATATGAAGAAATCATAGGTCATTCATTTAGAGCAAGGAGTCTATCTCTCAGGGTACGTCTTTCTTTTTTCTTTATGAAATTTGTCGACTATTTATTAAACTTTTCAGAGTTGCAACTTATGTTACCTTGTAAAACATGGTAAAATCTTGATTAATATACAAACAGGATAGAGAATCGCCCGAGACGGACGAAGAAGGTGTTTGTCCGGATGTATCTTCTGCTGAGATATTGGATGAAATGACAACGCATAGAGGTGAACTGAAGCATCGGTCTGTGAGCTTCAATGACAGACAGTTACAGGTCAGTAAACAACCCATTTTACTTGACTGAAAAGACAAGCATTACATCATAAAGTTCTCGTCTTTTTAATGTCATGTTCCAGGTTTTCCCAGAAGAAGGTTCTCCAGGGATGTTATAATAACAACTCACTCGTGCAAAACTACATAATACCTGTTTAAAATTTTCTCAAGAATGTTAACTTCACGTGTCTGATGAATATAGCATAGGAAGTACACATTAAAGACATGGAAAAGAGGAGAAAAATGGAAGATTTGGTGAGAAAGGGTGTTAGAATAACTGGATTGAATGTTGTGTTTTATCTTGAGAAGGCAGGTTATAGTCTGCAAGAAGTGGTGTGTTCTTCGTAGATTTGAGTAGAAAGGAGGAATGTGAATGGCAGTTTTTTATACATTTTTTGGTATTGTATGCGTGAGAATTTGGTATTGAACTTCCTAACTAGTACTCAGTTTTTGTTAGAAGAACAGTTGATTGTTTTTTTCCCAAACGTACTTGAGCTTTACGGCTCGAATCGCGAACTTAAGCTGTTTGATTATTGAACTAACTTGTTGGTCTCAAATTTATTCTCATCTGATTAAGTTCTTCAACTAAAATTGTGAATATGGTCTCATACTTTTCATAAGTAGTTCATGAGTGTTGTAATAAAGGAATCGTAGAGTATTTTAGTTCTCTTGGCACCGTGCCTTTGAGTAGTTTTTTGGCTAGATGATATGAAGCATAACGGTTCACTAACAACTATTAATTAGCACCTTTCAAAATGCCAAGCTTGAACACAGATTTTAATAACTAAACATAGAGCAGAGTTGAAGAACATCACAATTCTGGTAAAGTTGTTAAACAAATATCCCAAAGAAACACAGCATACCTGTGCAAAGGGGGTAAAACAACAAATGCCCTATCACCTAAACAAAAATTTAACAGCACAAGAACATTGAAGCTAAACCTCTAAGCAATAAGCCTCGTACATATTACCTCAAGGGACATGTTTAAATCCATCAGTGATAATGGCAGATGAGTCAAATGACTAATATTTGCCCACTTTGGCAATATACCAGCTGTGAAACAACTAAGGACATCCATCAAAAGCATATCACATTAATATCCAGCAAAAGAAAATGATTTCAAGAAAAAAACTCCACACATGCAGACTCTATCTCTTCCACTTGTTGTCGAGCTAGGTAGGTATCATTCTCTTCTTTCTTTCTACATATAAAAATCCAGGAAAAAGAGAGATAAGATA
The DNA here is from genome assembly GCA_907163345.1 of Haberlea rhodopensis. Classification (NCBI taxonomy): domain Eukaryota; kingdom Viridiplantae; phylum Streptophyta; class Magnoliopsida; order Lamiales; family Gesneriaceae; genus Haberlea; species Haberlea rhodopensis. The sequence goes on from CAJQUN010000017.1 coordinate 2,461,497, forward strand.
GAAACCAAAATTAATACATAACACAAAAACAAACTGTAAAATAAGAACACTAACTCAATTCATCAATATATTTATATTGTTTCTTTTATGAGTTGAATATGAACTTTTGAATCTCAATAAGAAATTTTTAGAAAATAAAATAAATAATCATTAACCTGATCATTCATATCCAAAAGGTTATAAGTTTTAACAAACCAAAAAAAGAATCAAAATTTTAAGTAAACCCCAAAAGCATCAAAACACGTGGATGTTAGACAATAATATATGTGTTCCATGCTTCCATAACACTACCTCCCCCCTCCTTTAAACAATGGATCAGATGGCAGCGAAGGTAAAAAATGAATTAATTGGGAAACAAACTTAAGATATATAATTACATATAAAGCACAGGTACAAGGAAAATCAATAAGAAAGATAGAGACCCGGTCAATAGAATCTGGATTCGACTATTCCCAGCCGTTTTCTTCTACTAGCTCCACGAACCTCTTCACAAATGTTACGACAATCGTCATCTGCCTGCAATAGTAATGTGTTTGATCAAATATAAGCAATAAGAAGATCAAATAGATATTATACTCCATTAAATTCATGTCTAATAAGGAGTAATGTTCTCTTCATGGAACGACAAAGCTCAACCTAAGCTCTTAACACAATGAAAAATGACACATTATGCTTAAACCTCTTCCCAATCTATTTAAAAATATGCCCCAAAAACTTTTTTTATCATAAAGAACATAATAACTCCCCACCATAACATGAATCACAATAAGTTTCACTATGCTCTAGTCTTCCACCATGCCTTTGCAATGGTCGTTCTATCTATGCCATTTCAAATAACATGTAAACAAGAAAAAGCATGGGACAATTTTAGTAGTAGCAAAAATACATGTTGGTTAAATAGCTGCAACATAGAACGATTACTTTAGCATGATGAAATGAACAATTTAGCAAAAATACATGCTATTTAAAAACCCTGTATTTTTACACTTAAAAAATGACATATAGCGGCAAGAGTCTTCGACCCGCTGGAGCCTTCTTAATTTTTGTATTTTGCCTCTCCAAATTTACCTTTTATATTATTAAATTTACATTTTGGAAAATTAAATTTAAAATTGTAATTTTTTTTATGCGAGAACTCATCTTGCAGTCACGATGGGCCTGTAGGTTGATCTTTTAGTAATGTATGTATGTGGTCATTGTTACTTAATCCATTATGTATTAGTTCATTATACATATGTGAGTAATAATTAAGTAAAAACATACACTGATTAAGAGTTTAGTTATGTAGGTTGTTACAAGTTGACAAAAACATGTCATAATACACATCATATATACATCGCAACAACCTAGACCAAAAACTCCTAAGCAGTGGTTCAGCTCGCAGCGGAATAGACTCACAATCCCGTCCTCCCACGTCTATGAGTCCCTACAGAAATAATCACACAACATGAGTACAGATAAACAACCATCCCAGTGCGATATCAATAAACACATAAACGATAAATCACTATGAATAACAAATGTGATTGTCCTGTATCATGCATCATAAAATGCAAATATGTCATGACATGTCTCAAGCCTTATCCTGTTATAACCAGACTAATATGATATGCCTATCTCAGCTCAATATGTCAGTGGAACCTCCCCACATCTTCATATTAGCAGCCCATATCATAGTATCATCCCCACATATTATAACAGCCAGAGCATATACCCAACCGGCGTATATCTCTCATGCCAAAGCATATGTAACATATCTATCGTGGCAACAATCCCAGCCAAAGCATATGCCCAACACTGACATATCTATTGTGGCACTGATCTCAGCCAAAACATATGCTATATACCTATCGTGGCATCCATCTCAACACTATGAACATTATGAATATACATGCATATGATACCACAATTCATATGTTATAATGTCCATATCATCATCACAATCATATCATATACTCGTACGTTAAGACGTACCTGTTCTGCGACACAAACGATATCAATTAGGCGTCAATGTCTAACCGCCTCGTTGCCCCGTCCCCTGTGATGATGCTACAACAATATGTACAATATAACATGTTACAATAGGCTTCAAATTCAAATTCTACAAAAATATAACATTTTTTAAAATATGGACCCTGGCGATCGATCGCCACATTTCACCGATCGATCGCCATACTGTTCTGTTCCATCGCGATCGATCGCCACTATCTCGCGATCGATCGCCAATATGTTCTGTTTCCTCGCGATCGACCGCTACATTTCCACCGATCGATCGCCACATGTTTTCACTGCCTTATTTTTGCTCTGTCTTCGGCGATCGATCGCCGAGGTCTGAACATTTCAGAACTTGGCGATTTTGAGCTTATCTCCATGTTTCTTCTTCTATAACTCGAAAATGTACATTTAAACATGTTTCATGCAATCTCTAGTATCATATAAACATGTTTCTATCAACATAGAATTCAAGTGTGTACCCTATAACTCATATCAAAGTCAATACTACCCAATTTCATACTTCAACTTCAGTTCCTCTTGTATTACCATAATCAAGAACACAAAGTACATAAATCTTACCAAGTTGTTAAGAAGTTACTTCTCCCAACTTTCTATCTTGATTACTAAGTACAAATCCAAGAAAAGATGGCAAGAGGAAGCAAGGGTTTGAAGAGGATTGTGTAGAGTTTTTTAGGTGTTTATGGTGTAGTGTATGATTATCAAGCTGATTTTCCTTTAATATAAGCTCTTCCAACATAACTCACATGCATATTAAATTTAACTCACATACACACCACATTCAAATTGACATGCAAATCCCCTTCAATTCATGGCCAATAGAAGACACATCCACCGATGTGATGTATTTCCATGTTAAGTCTATTTAGCACATGTCTATGTTATGTACTTACCTTCTTTGATTTCTCACATATACATATTCACGTTGTTAATTCCAACTAACTTTCATTCACACATGGCTTTACTCCTACCCGGTTCAATCCGAACCCGAGTACACATCGTACTGTAATTAATCATAATTACACCATAATCATATCACACATGTATACGTCATATCGAGGCATGACAGTATGCTTCAAAAAATCAGCAAAAAGAAACCAGAAATAAAGATAAAAAAACACATAAACATATTACACAAGCAAGTGAAGAAAGAAAAAGTGCAAACCTTCATCAGTAGAAGCAGCAGAAACCAGAAAGAAAAGAGTAGAATTAATAAACCCATGAATGTTTCCCTAAATAAAGATAAAAAAACACATAAACAGGTTACACAAGCAAGTGAAGAAAGAAAATGCACAAACATTAAAATAAGCAACAGAAACCAGAAAGAAAAGAGCAAGAAGCAATAAACCTATGAATATTTCCCAATCTTTTGTTATCTTGAACTCCAAAGGTTCAGTCTTGAACCCCTTTCGAAGAATCCCAAAGAAAATCCACCAAGAAAATATCTTCAGACAGAGACAAAGAAAAGGGATACCCAAACGTGGTACAAAGTTTTTATTTTTATATTTTAAGCGTGGTACAAGAGTTAGTGAAGCGCAATTACGTACATTTATGAAGGAGTTGGAATGTGTTAGAAAAACAGACAGTCAAAATTAAAGAGCATATGTAATGAATTAAATGTATCGTATGGAGGGAATGATCAGGAGAAGAAACAAAATCACGAAGTCCAAAACAAAAAGAAAAACAAGACCAAACGAAAAAGCTAACAGTGACGAAATACTATTTCTCACAGTAGTAGCAATAAAAAAATACACAAAAGCACTGCAGAAGTGCTTCCAAGAAGTGTTACACTTTTCATATCAACAGTAAAAATAGCACACTTATTACATAGGGTAATTTGTAATATTTGTTCACTGATATTCATGTTTTCAAATGAAAAATAATGCATATGCTAAAGCTTCTCACCATTGTTTTATCCAAGTGCACACACAAGATATCTAGCCCACATGGGGCACACACAAATAAAGTAGGAATATAATTAATCAATTTCAAAACTTTGTATTAATCTGAAAAATAAATAATTAGACATAAGAAATTTGTTTACATCTTGGTTGTGTCAATCTAGTTATCACTCGAACATTACATTTTCAGAAGCGAATGCAGAGACGAATTTAAGAAGAGTGTTCGGGGCACCTATCCAAAATCCCAATTTTACTCTCTTGACCTTTTAACATTAAGGCTAGATTCATCTCAGCTCAAATGACCAGTAGTCTAACGTTTCCAAAATAAATTCTTGTTTTGTCCTATGAGTTGTCACTTCGAAAAACTCGTTCCCGTGACTTGCACAATTTCCTTCATCCTTGATCTGACTATTAATTTTTCATCCATTCGAAATTTATTTTTTAGAGAAATAAAATTCCAATTAGTCATCGTGCATCGACACCCCACCTATTACAGTCGATGGTGAACCTTGAATCTTTAGGGTTATGGGTTGTCACACTAGATGGGCCAAGGATTAACGGTCTCCATATGTTTAATGTGCTCTTCTAGTTTTTTTTTTTTAGCATGGTTCTTCTAGTTATTTAATTAAGTATGTTGCTTTATATTTCTAATGGGTTAAGTAGTTAAGTAAAGGTAGTGGAAGTTATGGGTTAGTAATGTACAGAGTAATGGAGGTCCTCCTTGGACCAAGTCAAATGCTTTGTATCTATTTAACCTTCCTAGACATGAATGAAAGATACAATATTCCAAAACAAAGCTTACCAAAGTGGAGGCCAGGCTCCTCGAAGATCCTATGGATAATTAATCAAAACGATGGTACCATAGCCGCGCTCTTGCGACATGGCTGAAGGAACTCATCAAGCTTTTCTGACATACGCTGTTGCAATGCTCAAAAAAGAATATGTTCATCTATGAGAAGAATAAAACAAACAAAAACTCATGCTGGAAGCGGTGCTGCAACAACTCAGCAACTTGGCCACCAGTTATGAGCAGTTAGCAAATCAACCAAACAATGGTCATCTAACAATAAAGTCAGTTTATTCTCAATCCAATGTTTGAAGGGAATGGGGGGATACAAGCTTGAACACTTAAGGCAAAACAATTTTTCGATTACTTCAACACTCCTGATAATCAAAAAGTGGATATTGCTTTCTTTCATATGGAAGGAAAAACCGTTTGCTTGGCTTAAAGAATTGGGTCCTATAGGGGATTGAGATGCATTTACCAAAAGTCTAAAGATAAGGGTTGTGCCATCCACATTTGAGGATCCAATAGGATCTTTTACTAAATTAAAACATACTACTTTTGAAGATTCTGTCTAATAAAATTAAGGGGTTAACAGAGGAGTTTAGAATCTCTACTTCTATTAGTGGCTTAAAAGAGGAATTAAAAATTATGGCTACAATGTTTAAGCCTAATACATTGTCAGCTGCATTTGGTTTAGCAAAATTACAAGAAGAAGAAGTGGCCAGAAGATACAAAGGAATGGCGGAAAAACCTTATTACCCAGCCTTATCAAACACAACTTACAACCCCAAAATTACAGTACACACTTCATCACCCAGAATGTTACCCATATAGACAACATAAACCCGAAATTATTCAAACCTAGACTGAAAAATCAGATGTCCCACAAAAAGACTAACCCCAACTCAAATGCAAGAAAGAAGAGAGAGGGGATTCTGCTACAATTTTGATGAGAAGTTCCACATTGGTCACAAGTGCATAAAACCAAGGATTTTTCTGCTGGAAGGTTTAGAGGAAAGTCAGGAAGAGGAATTATAACTCAGTGATGAGAATTTGTGTGATGCCCAAGAATTAATGGTGTTAATCTCGGAGTGGTAATAATCTTTAATGGATTTTAATTGTGGCAATTATGAATTAATTGCGGTGTTGGAACACCCGAGAATGTTAAATTGGGTATTTTGGGATCTTTGGATGCAAGGTTGATATTGTATTATCATCGTGGTGAAAAACCTTGGAATTTGGTTTTTGGTGGGATCTGGGGTCCGGAGTACTTTGTACTGGGGCTGATAATTGAAATTGAGTTGGAGAGATAATTATTGAAAACATATGATTTTTAATGAGTCATGATGTATTTGTGGATGAATTGGTATTTTGAAGTTTTGGTACTATAAATACCAAGTAGACTCTGTATTCCGGCATTGCACGGATTTCCTCTCTCTCCCCTCTCTCTCTCTGCGCCCACCCTTTCTCCCATTTCCCCTCTTTTCTCCCTTGGAGGAGAAATTCGTGCAATGACGGAATACCGAGTCTACTTGGTATTCCCCCATTTCCCCTCTTTCCTCTCTCTCTCTCTATGCGCCCACCCTTCCCCCATTTCCCCTCTTTTCTTCCTTGGAGGAGAAATCGCGGGTAGCTCGGCTCGGGAGCTGGATTTCTTGAATAAAAGTTGGTAATCTTTTTCCCCTCGCCTCTACCTTCGTTTTGATTATAGTATTGTAGAGTTTGGTTGAGTTTTGGGTTGGTTATGGAATTTGGGGATTTTTGGTTAAAATCCAAAGTTGAGTTTTTGGAGTTTTTATTGGTTTTAAATGGTGTATTTGAGGTGTTGAAGGTGTATGGGGTGTTGATTTTGAGTTTGGGTGTGAAAAATACCATTGAAGCTCGAATTTTTTGGAAACCCGCAGGTCGCGATCGATCGCGGCTTGGCGCCGATCGATCGCGACATGTTACTGATTTTGGGAAGGCGATGAACAGTCTCGGCGATCGATCGCAAAGAACAGGCGATCGATCGCGGATGGCAGTGTTGCGGGTAGTGGACAAGCGCGATCGATCGCGCTTGAAGGGCGATCGATCGCGGCCCTGTTTGGTTGGTTTTTTTTTTTTTGAATTTTGGAAAATGTCTGGATTTTGGAATCGAGGTTTAATTAGTCAATTTTTGGGCGATGTCTACATTCCAATGGGAATGCTTTACCATTAAAATGAAATGGTTGGAGCCAAATTTTAATAAGAAAATGGAATACTCGATTGCGTAATTGGTTAACTTTTGAACTTGCAAAATGGAATATTTTGGGTATTATGCATGCTTAGCCGGAGTCTTTTAAAATGGTTAATCATCGTGGATTGAAGGTGGGTTTAGAGGATTGTGAACGTGCTCGGGCATGTGGTTGCATGCTTGTAATTGATTATGAGTTATTTATGTGTTAGCACATAATTCATTGGATCACGGGACTAGGGCAATGTTGGACTCGGACTATGAAATTATAAGGTACGTATAATGTACGAGCATAACCTTTTATATAATTTCAACTGTGGGATGCATGGTATATATTGTATTTGCAATAAACAGACATATATATTAGGAATGATATGGTGCCGCTTTTGAGCGAGCAATGATAGCTATGTTGTCGGTATTGAGCGAATATCGGTTATGACGCCCCTACTGTTGAGCGTGCGCAAGGTTGAAATGCCGCTATTGTGGAGCGAGCGATGAAATGGAACTATGGAATTGTTAGTTAGAATAATAAATAATGTTATGGGATTATATTGATAAAATGAAAAAGCATGTATTAATATTTTAATAAGGTAACAATAATAAGCGTAATAGAGGAAATTCGGTCGCTTCAAAAATGTAATATGAAATATGCTTAACAAAATTTGGACTACAAATAATACTCTCCAATAAATAAATTTCTCCTCACGGCCGCCGTCGATTCCTTCTTGGTGGTGTTAGGCTGCCGTTAATCGGTTTTGAACTGTGAGTTCGGTTTTGGTTCAAGAATAAGTCTAGCAACTTGTTCTTGAACGTCCCTTGTTCGATTTGATCGTGTGGATACCGTAGAGACAAAGGTGCAAACTTTTGTTTGTGACTCGTGGTGCTACAACAATGATTCTGCATCAAACACGTTACAAGGGTGAGACTCTTATTTAATCATTCCGATATGAATACTCTTTATAGGTCCATGGTTAGGGAATCCAAATTTTATTTCCGCTGCGCATTACTTGTTGGATTCCTTACAAAAACACATATTAAAAGTAATGTAAGAAGATTTTAAACAAAAGGGAGAAACATCAGAAAAAATCATTCGTGGGATGGGGAACACCCGGGATTCTCCCAATCGACATGCGCCCTGGCGGAGGGACATCATGGTTCCGGACGGGGTTGCAAAGTAACCCGCGCAGCAGGAAAAGATACATCAAAGGATGAAGCGGAACTGTCGGGTTTGGACAAGCAAAACCAGCAAAAAAAGCCGGGGAACGCAGAAACGAAAGCCACCCGCAGCATCATCGAGACAGAGGAGATGTGTAACCAAAAGACAATGAGTCAATGTAATGACCCAGGATTAAGCCCCCATGTCAATGCATAACAACCCCCTGTACAACAGATTCAAAGCAATCACACCAAGGCAAACACAACAACAAGAAAAGCGGGAAAAAACCACTCGCAATGTGAGGGTCAGTCTTAATCATGTGTTTAATTATCACACAATGATTATTTTAATGTCAACAAAGGAAGATTATGGGTCTGTTTCTGGTTCAATTACTAAAATTTTCACTGACTCGGTTTAGTCCCTAAAGTTTTAAATTTTTTTCCCAATTTGGTCACTAACTTTAAGTCGGTCGTAAGAAGCAAACGATGATTGAATATTTTTAAAACTTTAGTTGCTGAATTGGGAACAAATCAGACCCGGTTTCGTCCCTAAAGTTTTAAAAGTATTCCCAAATAAGTTCATATCCATTTACTTATCACGGCCGACTTAATGTCAGGGACTGAACCAAGAAATATTTTAAAACTTTAGGGACTGAACCGAGAATAGACACAAATTGTATCGACGTTTTAATGTATTATCCATAATTTGCAAATTCAAGTTCTTATTAAACCCATAAGAATATTGTCAACTATCAAGGTAAATCTAGACCAAATTAAGTCTCATACCTAAACCCAAATTACTAGTCAAAATTATTACTAACATGCATATATTACGAATATATATTGAGAAATCCCATGAATTTTTCTAGGTTCCTTGTGGACAAAATTCCCATAAGAGTATTCAAGAATAATATTGCACGAGGAGTGGCATATCCAACCAGGTCAATGCATATAGAGGCAACCATATGGAATGTAGATTGGGCCGGAGTAGTCGACTGGAGCTAGGAATGGCAACGGGTCGGGTCTGGGACGGGTTTGGCCAATCCCAAGACCCGCCCCGCTACACATAAAACCCGGACCCGCCACGCTTAGACCCGCAAACCCGGCGGGTTTACCCGCCCCACCCCGGTTCCAATTTTATTTTTATTTTTTTAAAATTAAAAAATTTAGGTAGAAATCAATTTTGAAACACAAAAGTTAAGTTTTGTGATTAAATTTCATGTTTTCTCTAGTAAATATTTATAATAAACATTGTAAAATTATCTTTAAACTACTAAGTACTTATTAATTTGCTTTTATTTCCTTCAAAATGTCCAACTTCTTTAACATGAACACATGAATTTTGATATAAAATTAAATGATGACACTTTATTGTTCAATTTAAAGAAGCAAAATGCATAATCAATATCATATTTTTTTTAAAAAAAAATTAAAAATGTATTGCGGGGCGGGTACGGGCGGGTTCAGCCAATCCCAGGACCCGCCCCGCCCCGCTCCGCTTCCAAACCCGGTTGAAGCGGGTCCAGACCCGCCCCGGCGGGGCGGGTTCAATGCGGGTCCGGGTCTGGACCCGTCCCATTGCCATCCCTAACTGGGGCCAAGCCCCCTTCATCGCTCACTATCAGGATTTCAAATTCGATGCATGTTCTACTCCGGCTTAGTCCACAGACATCGCTCATTGCTCACCCCCGCGTTATCTTTTGAACAAACCACAGTACTCAGAGCTAAATGCTCAACAAAAACAAATAATGGAACGATACAGGAAATCTTATATGGTGTATGACTATTATTCCAGCCCGGCTACCAGGAAACCAGAATGCTCCCTCAACTGATTGAGTTAAAGTTTAGGGGGGGAATTTGTAATGTTAAATTATACATATATGATCTGCAAAGTGTAATAGGACTAGCAAGTCATGTATTCGCTAAAAAAATGGTACAAATTGGATTTGAGTACAAATCGGTACCCAAGGATATTATTTACATAAACCTTAGTTAGACAAAATAAACAATACAAAGAAATTCGATTATATACTAAATTAAATTAATAATAAAAACGACGTTGATAAAAATACTAAATATATTTTTGCATAATATAGCATATTATATACACATATATATTTGAAATATTATATATATATATATATAATATTACATCAAATTCACATGAAAAAATTAAAATAATAAATAATGTAATGGGATTATATTGATAAAATGAAAAAGCATGTGTTAATATTTTAATAAGGTAACAATAATAAGCTTGATAGAGGAAATTCGGTCGCTTCAAAAATGTAATATGACATATGCTTAACAAAATTTGGACTACAAATAATACTCTCCAATAAATAAATGTCTTTATAATAAGAGTTTAAGAAATCAATGGAACTTATTATCAAATCCATTTTAAATATTTGGTGTATATATCAATATTATCTTAATATTTTAAAATCAGTGGCAAATTAGTATCATCATAATCATATTATATGCAATAATACCAAAATCAATGAAAGATTTATATAATAATTACTAATTAATGAGATATTAAGTTTAATCTACGCATTACAATTAATCCTAATTGTGTGTATAAATACCACAAACAAGGCAATGAATTCCATTATCATATCAACACTAAATATATCATAATTTTGGTTAAGTATTTCTTAATATTTTTCTCTCTATTAATGGATTTCTTAATTATTTTAACCATTATTCTTGGTGTTCTTACAATGAATTCAAATGGAGCAAGTAATAGTTTCGATCAATATTATGCTTATTTATGGGGTACTGATCATTTCTCGATTAATCCTCAAGGAACTGAGGTGCAACTTAAGATGGACAAATCCTCAGGTTAATTTCTATAAATTTTCACTAATATTTCATCATTCTAATAACTGCTTTCTGTGTTTTTTTTTTTTTATTATTATTATATATTCGCGAAAAAATGTTTAAGTTAATATAGCTAAATATTAGCACAAAAAAAATTTTGAGTACATTTCTTATGCTATCTCCAATCAACAACTCTATTTTTAACGTATTTTGCACAAATTACTGTAATTTTGCTCTCATCAGATTTCTATTTATATATTTGTTAGTATATTTACTATATTATTTTACGTTTAAGTAATTTAAATAATTAAATTGTTATTAAATTATGTTGATCAAATTTACAGTTTATGTAATCATCTTGCTCATGTGAAGCATATTTACTTTGTTCTGTTTTTAATAAGTTTTATACCATATTATAACTAATATATATTAATTTTACAAAATAATTTATTATAATCAATAACTGTATAAAAACAATTATTTTAATGAAAAGAAAAAGAAAAATTCTTGCTCATGAATAGTGCTATGTTAGAACTAGGACACCATTATAACGGTCATCATACTGAATACACAATTTTAACAGTAACTTAAATATATATTTTAATTTATTAATCAAGGAAATGGAGAAGTCGGACCCGATAACAATTACTAAGTCAATGTCTCATTGTCAACACCATACTGAATACACAATTTTAGCAGCAATATAAAAAAATAGTTGATTTATTTTAAGTTGGAATATATGGCATGTGAAGAAACTCGATCTAAAACCCAACATTTATTCTGATATTTTTGTTTCGTTTTCTTGGGTGTATGTATAGGTGCTGGATTTAAATCCAAATCGGATTTCGGATCCGGGTTATTCCATATACGGATGAAGATACCAGAGAAGAAAACTGGAGGAATTGTTACTAACTTTTATGTAAGTTTATTATCCTTTTAAGTATTGTTTTTTTATCAGATATTTAAATACTGATTTTTCTATTATTACACGACATAAATTTGTAGTTAATATCAGTACCAGCTGACGGTCGGGATCCTGGGAATCATTTTGAGATTGACTACGAGTTTTTGGGTACAAATGGCACAGTGCAAACAAATGTTTACGATAATGATCATGGCCACAGGGAACAAAGTTTCAAGCTGTGGTTTAATCCCTCCCAAGATTTTCACAGCTATGACATCCTATGGAATACACACCATATCGTGTAAGACTTAATTATTCTCTACATGAATTGCTTTGCCCCCCACACCCGACTACACACACATACATAAGTTTTCGGTATAATACATTAAAACATCCATGTATTTTGGGTCCGTTTCTGGTTCAATTACTAAAGTTTTCGCTGACTCGGTTTAGTCCCTAAAGTTTTAATTTTTTTTCCCAATTCAGTCACTAACTTTAAGTCGGTCGCAAGAAGCAAACGATGAGTGGATATTTTTGAAACTTTAGTTGTTGAATTGGGAACAAACTAGAACCGGTTTAGTCCCTAAAGTTTTAAAAGTATTCCCAAATCAGTTCCTATCCATTTACTTATCACGACCGACTTAATGACAGGGACTGAACCAAGAAATATTTTAAAACTTTAGGGACTGAACCGAGAATAGACACAAATTGTATCGACGTTTTAATGTATTATCCATAATTTGCAAATTCAAGTTCTTACCCATAAGAATATTGTCAACTATCAAGGTAAATTTAGACCAAATTAAGTCTCATACCTAAATCTTAAAAGGTAAGGCGACCCAAAATTACGAGACAAAATTATTACAACATGCATATATTACGAATATATATTGAGAAATCCCATGAATTTTTCTAGGTTCCTCGTGGACAAAATTCCCATAAGAGTATTCAAGAATAATATTGCACGAGGAGTGGCATATCCAACCAGGTCAATGCATATAGAGGCAACCATATGGAATGCAGACTGGGCCGGAGTAGTCGACTGGAGCCAAGCCCCCTTCATTGCTCACTATCAAGATTTCAAATTCGATGCATGTTCGACTCCGGCTCAGTCCACAGACATCGCTCATTGCTCATCCCCGCGTTATTTTTGGAACAAACAACAGTACTCAGAGCTAAATGCTCAACAAAAACAAATAATGGAACGGTACAGGAAATCTTATATGGTGTATGACTATTGTTCCAGGCCGGCTACCAGGAAACCAGAATGCTCCCTCAATTGATTGAGTTAAAGTTTTAGGGGGGCGGGGGGGAATTTGTAATGTTACATATATGATCTGCAAAGTGTAATAGGACTAGCAAGTCATGTATTCGACTAAAAAATGGTACACTTTGGATTTGAGTACAATTTTGTTCCCAAGGATATTATTTACATAAACCTTAGTTAGACAAAATAAACAATACAAAGAGATTCGATTATATACTAAATGAAATTAAAGTAATAAATTTTTAAAACAAGAATCAACAACCGACACACATATTACAACTCCTGGCCCTAGCTCAACCGGTAAGATCTCACCTCCATTTTAGAGAGACTTGAGTTCGAGTCCGCAGTGTGCCAAAAAATATTTAGCCCCTCCCGTATAAAAAAAACGACACACATATTAGTACCTAACCGTGTTAGGTTTCACTCAAAGTTGTATTTGTAATCAATTTTACTACGTTCTTTTTATCTCAGTATCAAGTTACAACTAATGCAAATGATTGGCCTTAATTTTCACGCTCAAAGTTGATCTAAATCAGATAATATAATAATGAAACTTTAAAAATTGGTTAAAAGAATACAGTCAAAGCATAATAGCAGTTTCGGCTGAGACATGCATTAATGTAATAAACATTTATTCCATGAGTTCTAAATAAAATAATAAATTATTAGTCGAGCCATGAAAAAATTCATAAAAGAAAGTGGAGGTGTCATATTGATGTATCTCAATTTTCAATAGAAAATCTCGTAAAAATCCTTGCTTCCGTACTATATTTTTCACTGATTTTTTTTATACACCGATGTGCACCAACACTAACACACATATATATATATATACCGATGTGCACCAACGCACATACACACACATATATACACACCGATGTGCACCAACACACACATATATGTGTGTGTGTGAGCGCGCACATCGATGTATAAAAAAAATCCGTGAAAATTATAGTACAAAATATGTATATATATGCACCCAGTAAATAGTAGAACAACCCATTTTCCACCCTCATGCCCCATAGAAAAGTCAATAATGTTTTTTTTAGCATAAAACATTAATTATATTAAACAAAGAAAAAAGTACAACCAATGTCCGTTTGAAGGCCGGAAAACATATCAAGACATATAAAACCAACAAATACAAGTGATCATCTTGACTAAAACTAATATACATCTACAAAGAGGCGAGCTACAAAGTCCAATGAGAGATCGAGTAGATCTAAACATCATAAAAGCACTATAGTTTGACCTGGATAGTGTAGGGACCACCAGAACCAACACATGTCCTCTGAAATCATATAGTCCAGCATGTGGTCGAACACGGAACTGTCTTCCAAATAAGCTGAAGGAACAAAGATTGGAAAACAAGAGACAATAAATGATAAAGGGTCGTCAAACGAACAGGCTTCCACAACCAAATCCCTCAATGAACTCCATCAACCAAGGGACCCAATTGTACAGCGCACGAAACCAATAGTCCTAATAGTCATTACCAAGCGAACCCTGCAGTTAATCCGAACAATAGAACCACTCCCAATTAGGCCAAATAGTATCTCCATCAAAAGAGCCTAAACAAGAACCCAAAACAAACATAGTCTTATCTAGATGAGTACGAAGCAAAAAGTCCATCAAGCCAGGGCTCCATGAACTAAACACAACATAATAACACAATAAAACACATATTAAAAGTAATGTAAGAAGATTTTAAACAAAAGGGAGAAACATCAGAAAAAATCATTTGTGGGAAGGGGAACACCCGTGATTCTCCCAATCGACATGCGCCCTGGCGGAGGGACATCATGGTTCCGGACGGGGTTGCAAAGTATCCCCGCAGTTGGAAAAGATACATCAAAGGATGAAGTGGAACTGCCGGTTTTGGACAAGCAAAACCAGCAAAAAGAGCCGGGGAACGCAGAAACGAAAGCCACCCGCAGCATCATCCAGACAGAGGAGATGTGTAACCAAAAGACAATGAGTCAATGTAATGACCCAGGATTAAGCCCCCATGTCGATGCGTAACAACCCCCTATACAACAGATTCAAAGCAATCACACCAAGGCAAACACCACAACAAGAAAAGCGAGAAAAAACCACTCAAAATGTGAGGGTCAGTCCTAGGGGTGGTTACCGGATCAAACCGGTCCGGTCCGGACCGGAACTGGCCGGTTCTGGGCCCGTTATGGGCGGAACCGATCCGATCCGGTAAGGAACCGGATCGGATCCGGTTCCGGTTCCACCGGTTTCGGGTTGGACCGGTTCCAACCCGGAACCGGATTTTTCTTCTTTTTTTTTTTTTGGAAAAAAGGAAAGGATTTATCGAAAAATTTTTTTTTTTTTTTTTTTTAAAAGGATCCGGCTCCGGTTCAATCCGGAACCGAATCCGTTTGGTCCGGAACCGGTAAGATATCGGATTCGGAACGGTAGAACCGATCCGGTCCGGTATCAAACCGGTTCGGGACCGGGTAGTCCGGTTTCGGACCGGACTAACCGGTCCGGTTTCGGACCGGGTCCGGATCGACCCGGTCCGATAAGCACCCCTAGTCAGTCCTAATCATGTGTTTAATTATCACACAATGGTTATTTGAATGTCAACAACGAAAGATTAATATTAAATGTTTACAAAACTTGGCCCTAAAAACTTTCGACTTGATTACATATATTCATAACTTGTTATTAATACTGAAAGGACATAATTCCAGTTTGACAAATAAACATATCATTTCGTAAAAGTCAAGTATCAAGCCTCTCAGAAATATCATACTCTAAATACACCTACTCGGGGTATACCCCGGTGAGTAATTTGTTATTAAAAAAATGTTTATCAACTAACTGGGATGCAATACATAAAAACATAAACCTGAGCTCGCTCTCAATGAGCACTGGTACTCCTAGATGCTTCCTCCCGAGCATCTGAAGACTGTCCACTTATAATACCTGTCATGCCCACACAATAAAAACATGACAACCCCAGTATCAGGGTGGTTAATGGACCGGATCAACCGAAACCGGTCCGGAACCGGTCCGGTCGGTTCCGGTTCCAAACCGGAACCGGTTGATCCGGTTATAAACCGGGATCGGATCGGTTCCACAAGTCCGGAACCGCCAATCCGGCAGTTCCGGTTCCACCGGTTCCGGTTCCGGACCGGAATCGGAACCGGTGAAAAATTAAAAAAAAGGGGGGGGGGGGGTTCCGTTGGCCAACGGCATTGTAGCCGTTGGCCAACGGCTAAAATAGCCGTTGGCCAACGGCTTAATTAAAAAAAAAAAAATTTTAAAAAAAAAAAAATTTGGCTTCTATATATACCTCATTTTTCCTCTTCAATTTTTCTTCTCCAACTCTCTTACTCTTACAATCCTAATCTTGATTACAATTATCTCGTTTTTCCATATTTAAAAATTTTTGCTTATATATATACCTCATTTTTCCTCTTCAATTTTTCATCTCCAACTCTCTTACTCTTACAATCCTAATCTTGATTACAATTATCTCGTTTTTCCATATTTCCACTAATACGATGGCATCTTCTTCTACTGGTCGTGGTGGTGCCTCAAATCCACATTTATTCCAAGAAAATTATGATATTTTTGCCGAGTTTGCTAATGCTTATGATGTTGAAGAAGCGGAACACGTTGCAGAACCGGCGGCCCCCCAAAATCCGGCCCCTGGCGGGTCATCCGCGACTACTGCCGCTTCGAGTCGCACGAGTAACCGTCCCAAACGAAGCAAGGTATGGGATCATTTTGACGTCGAGACAAAACCAGGTACGAACGAATCTGTTGTTATTTGTAAAATATGTAAAACCACATATAATTATAAAACAGGTGGTTCCGCTGGCGGTACCGGAACTTTTAAGAAACATCTAGTTAAAAAACATAATTTTGATGATGTTACTTTACAACCATTAGGTAGAGAACCAACCCAACTTCAAATTAATCCTCAGTCTGGCACTAATTTTATCTTAACACCGGAAATGAACAAAAGATTATTCGTTCGTTTTATTGTAAGATGCGAACTTCCTTTTTTGTTTTCTGAAAAAGATGGCTTTGTTGAATTTTCTTCTGGTATCCAACCATGTTTTAGACATATTTCTAGGCATACTTTGAAAAGAAATATTGTCGATGTGTTTCTTGATTACCGTAAGACTTTAGTTGATCATCTTTCGATACATTGTTAGACCCAAGTCAGGGTGTAGGATCTTTCGATACTTTCTTTGAATATTACAGTACGTTTTTGGATAAGGATGTTGACGATCAAAAGACGTCAATCATGCATTCTCTCCAAAATATGTTTGGATTGTACCATAGTGAACAGGGACAGAGCTCATCGGCGCGTGTAGTAGGAGGAGAAGAAGAAGATGCTAGTCAGTCACGAAGCGGAGGGATTAATCTGTTGCGAAGCCTTGGAAGAATGAAGCAGAGAGGAAGCGGAGTGTCATCTACCTCTTCAAATGAGTTGCAGTTCTTCCTGGGTCAAATGTTCATTACAGATGAAAATTTTGACGTACTAGAGTGGTGGAAAGCAAACGCAAGACAATATCCAGTCTTAGCCAAAATGGCTAGAGATATATTTGCAGTCCAAACATCCAGTGTTGCATCAGAGTCGGCATTTTCAACTTGTGCTCGGCTCATTGGAGACTTTAGAGTTTCTCTACAAGCAGAATCATTGTGCATGCTTACGCTGCTAAGAGATTGGTTCGATGCTGAGAGAAGAAATAAGAGAGAAGGAGGAATCGACGAGTTCTGCAATGAAAGTTCCGAAGAAGAAGAAGAATTGGCCAAGACTATACTTATAAATTATGATGAGTAATGTATTTTTGTTATGAATTTCAAATGATGTATCTTTTATGTTGTTTTCCATATTCAATAAATGATATATTCCTTTACGATTCAAGTTGAAAAAAAAAAAAAAAAAACGGGTTGGCTAAACCGGTTCCGGTTGGAACCGGTTTAACCCGGTCCAATCCGGCAAATCGGACCCGGGGTTCTGAACCGGATCGGTTCCATGGCATTTGCCATGGAACCGGAACCGGACCAATCCGGTTCAAAACCCGATTGGTCCGGTTCCACTCGAAAGGAGTCCGGGACCGGTCGGATCCGGTTCGAATCCGGTCCGATCCGGCCCATGAACACCCTGACCCCAGTACGAAAAACCAGATAAAGTCACGATAATATGAAAAAACAACATGCGATGCATGTCGCACATGAATGCAGTACGTGTGCAGGGGTAATAATCTCTGTTGAGCCTTAAACGCATTGTTGAGTTTAATGCTTAATGTATCTACGAATTATTTATGATTTTGATGATCAACAAAACTTGTGTGTGTTATACTAATATGTCTACTTAGTGTAAATGTTTAGTTGATTGAAAAGTGGAATGTTTGAAGAAAATCAATTGTGCATAGTCTGGGCAGGATCGCCCCAGGCGATGGTGATCATCGCCCCAGGCGATGGCAGCCAGGAGGAGCATCGCCACGCACATCGACTGGAGCGACGTCGAGGCCCGCGCCCAAGGTGAGTTTGCCTGAGGCGATGGCTTGATCGCCTGAGGCGATGGGTGCATCGTTTGAGGCAATGAAGATTTTTGATCAACCAAAGCTACGGCATTGATTTTTGGTATGGATCGCTTGAGGCGATCTAGACTTTGCCTGAGGCGATCTAGACTTCGCATGAGGCGATCTGCGGAGTTTGGTGACCGTTGGGGCGCGGCGATGGTGATCGCCCGAGGCGATGTCCGAGGCGATCTTAAAGTGATTCAAGCCTTATGTGTAGCAACGGCTAGTAGGAGCCTTGATGGCCTTCTACTCTATAAATATGGATGTTTTGGAGCATTTTGAAGACAAGAAACAAGCCTATAAACTACAAGAAAGCTTTGCTCATTCAAATTTACTATAGCATTGCAAACTTCATACATTTGTGTTGTATTGGAGTTTGTAATTTATTTCTTGTGTGGAGTTCTTGTGTTCTTAGTGTTGTTACACCGTGAAGGTGTCATTTGATTTATTGTAAGGTCCTCCAACACCGACACAAGTTGGAAAATTGTATAAGACATCAACAAGTGAAGTTGGTGCAAGCGTGTGGCAAACCTTGGAGCCCTTAAGACCAAGAAGACTCGTGAAGAGTGTGGGTAACTCGGGAAGAGTTGTGTGTGGCTATCCTTGGAGCCCTTAATGCCAAGAAGACTCGTGAAGAGTGTGTTGCTCGTGAAGAGCTGTTTTACTCGGGAAGAGTGTGTTGTGGCTAACTTGGAGCCCTTAAGGCCAAGATCAAATTTGTTCTAGTGGAACCTCGGTTAAACGTTTTCTAACCGGGAAGAGAAGACGTAGCCTATCATCGTCGAACTTTTATAACAAATTCTCGTGTTCATTTACCGCTTTATTTAATTTAATCATTTATTTATTACTTCTTTTTATTCTTTGTCGATTGACATCAAGTCTTCCGCAGCGCAAAAGTCGACTTCTTTGCAAATTCATTTTAAAACGCTAAAGTAGTCAAGGAACCTCATTCACCCCCCTCTTTGGTGCCAAAAATCTCAAAGTGTCGATATATCCGGAATCAAAGGAACTATCATCAACAATATCAAGCTCGAGCAGAGGGTGGCGACACACACATTGCACTGTGTTGTGCCCAGCATCCATTGTGTCTAGGTCCGTCGACAACGAGCGTAACTACAGTTTCTACCTAAACTGTTTGTTATCGTCATGCCCAGCGTCCCTATGACACTATAGATCTCATCATAGTCAAATGGTATCAAAGGAGCAGTACGATCGATATGATATGTCCAATGTCCATGCATCTCAATGTATCGTGTAATCGCATATGATGCAGCTTAATATATCATGTAATCGCATATCATGCAGTTCAATGTATCATATAATCATATATACTACAGTTCAACATGTCATATAATCACATAGGAATCAGATAATGACAAATAAATCATACCCCGGAAACATCACATGTCTTTGTCAGACATCGTGATAGAACTGACTTTCTACGTACCTCAAACCGCTGCTAAAACTACCAAGTGATCCTCAAATCGAGCTTGGGATTTATTAACCTGGTCATTTACATCTCAATTTTATCATTAAAGTGTTCATACTTCAAAATAACATGTTCATAATCCACACATTGACCCATAGCAAATTTCTTAAAATTTCAGCTTACATGCTCGTAGTAATTGGCTCATAATTTTTCCGATACTTAACCAAATTACATGGGTCCAATTTAACTTGAAAAGCTAGCTCAAAATATGACATTTCATATGTTTGGCGCTTCCCCAAATTCATTCATTTATCTAAGGCAAAGTGAATTTAAAAAAACTATAAGTTTCAGTCTGACCACTTTTCGTAGAAAACTCATTACTAATTCATACGAGATCGAAATGACCTGATTCCAGTGTGAGAATCGATATAACTCAAAATTCTATAATTCATCATTTATGAGTTTTAAGCTAGTTTGTCCATATTGAGATTAGGGGTGTAAACGAACCAAGCCTGTTCGTGAGCTTTTCGAGCCGGCTGGAAAACAATTCAATTTGTATTCGAAATTATCGAATTCGAGCCGAACTCGAACATGTTTGTACTTTTTTTCGAGCCGAACTTGAGCCCAAATTATTTTGTTCGATAGCTCGCGAGCTTTAATATTTTATTAATATATATAATTTTATATTAAATAAATATATTTCGAGCCTTTCGAGTATTTATTTTCGAGTAATATTTTGAATAGCTCGCGAGCATGTTCGAATTTTTCGAGCCAAACTCGAGCTTTAATTCGAACCGAACTCGAGCCAAAAATTTTAAATTATTCGAACTTCAAATCGAGCTCGAACTCGAATAGACTTATTTCGAGCTGAATTCGAGCCTTAAAATTTCCTTCATATTCGACTCGATTCGGTTCGTTTACACCCCTAACCTGAGGTACATTTTTATCAAAGCACAGCTTAAAATCTCGCATGTTCCCTATTTTCAGATTGCATAGATGTTGGTAAAATTAGCATAAAGTTTGCATCTTAACTCCAAGTTGAGTGAGGCAGTGCCAAATACAAGCTAACACCTAACACTACAACTCTTATTTGGAAACAATCATCAAATTCGAAGCCAATTTTTCTCTGCAACATGAAGAACACGATACATGAAACTTGAATGCACTGAATTTTCAGAAGTACACATTTTGGTAAAATAACCACAACATTTTCTTCTTAACTCCAAATTATCTGATTTTGGAGGCCAATTAAAGTAACGCAAAATACTACAAGTTTTATTAGAGGCACAATCTTCAAATTCGAAGTTTATTTATACTAAAATTTTGATATCCGATTTTCTCGACTTTGCTTCGATAATTACCAACTAAGTTGGACTATAATTGTTGAATAATAATTTAAATTGGTGAAAAATAATTTAGTAAATTAAATTATGATGTAATCGCATCAATTTAATTATCCTAAATTGGTTAAGCCGTGACTAAAATTGATAACCCATTTTTAATGATTGGTTTATTGAATTGTGAATTTATATTGATATACAGTGACTACTTCGACCCTACAAGCTCAAGTACTCTTTTAGATTGAGAAAGAAAGGTATGTTGCGATCGGGTAACATACGACAGGTATCTGTATCATTTGATATATGATTTGTTGACGTCTGTGACTTACGTGAGATTATGTGGCTACGTGATTTTATTTAAATTATGTGGCATTCATAGCATGCATGATTGGAACATCGGTGTATGAAAATAAATATTTTGTTAACACACATCATTTTTATACATACATCGATGCATGACATACACGTTGAGCTATATCCTTGAATACCCTGATATTGCTTGGATTCTGATATCGAACATTGGGGATTGGTACTGCGATACTATGTTGGCATTAAATGGCCCGATATGCATAGGGAATCGTGGTCCCCTTTGATTGGTATGATTTGTTGAGACGGGGATTGGTGGCACCTTGCTGATGTCATCCGTCTGGATATCCCTATATGATTATGTGATGTCAGGACCTGGGGTTGGTGGCGCTTTGCCGACGTCCATCCGTCTGGATACCCTATAGGCTTGACAGGCTCGAGCTATTCTGATATGGTTGGACTTTCGTTTATTGATTCAGATATACTCAGTGGATGGGTGTACGATATGATACCGTCATGACATGGCATGCATACATTACATTGCATTGCATCATATATCACATTTTATAGATACATGATGTATATTCCATGATTGTTCCATATTGGGCTTTTGCTCACCCCCAAGGGGGGCTGTTGTTGTCTTTGTGTGTGGACAATGGCAGGTGGTACAGGTGACCAGGACGCCAGAGAGGGCACGTCCGGTGGGAGTCACACTTGAGGTTTTACTCTTGTTTATCCCAGTATTATATGTATAAGTGACCAGGGGTTTATCCCTGTGGTGTGTGAGAAGTTTATGTATTTTAATTTATTTCACCCAGTGTGGATATCTGTTTAGTAATTTGATTGGTGTATGCTGGATATGAAACTTGTGGTATTTATATATTTTCAGTAGTTGTTGAATTGTGTAGGTGGTATGTTCCTCGTGCGATGAGGTCATGCCAAAATTTTTAGGGCCACATGTTAATAAATGTTAAACAAATCTTCCGCTGTTTACGCTATAATTATCATTGTGTGATAATTAATCACATTATTAGGATTGGGCCCTCACAAGAATGGGAGAAAAAGTAAAAGATGGGGAAAGAAGAAGGATGTCGATGGTTTCAATGTGTAGATAGGAGGATTTTTGTATTGTGTGTGTATGGTGCATTGCACCATACTCTATATATAATGTATAGCTTGTGAAATTAAATGTATCATAGTAGGAACAACTTAATTCGTAGTCTATATTTTAAAAATCCAATTTTGTCAAAATTTACTAACTTGTTTATTTCCTTCAATTCCAATTTTACAAGTTGTTGATTAATTTAAATTGATTTTTCCTTTGCCAATTTAATTATTCTCCCAAATTCTTAACTACTTAATCATAGGGTTTTGAATAATTATCGTTAGTCAGTTAGTAACAGTGCCATACAATTCTCTCCCCCTTACAAGATTTCGCCTCGAAATCACAAAGATATGAATTCCAAAACATAAATTGTATTCCTTCGGTTATACAAATACATCGAATGATCGTGTAACGAAACATGGGATACAAAGGAGTATTCTCAATAAGTGTGGCCATTCTTGCCTCATTTTGGCCTCTAGTTCCCATGTAGACTTCTCTGTATCATGACGACTCCGTTGCACCAAACCAATGGAATTGTTTTATTTTGCAGCACTTTCTCCTTCCTGTTCAAAATCGTGACTGGATGTTCAACATACTGTCCACTTCAATCTCCTCAGGCAGCAAAACAAGAGAGGGATCCGGTTCATACTTCCTTAACATGGATACATGAGCCATGTCTTCTGCGGTCGTCCTCTCACTCTCGTGAAATGCCCGAAATCCATGGACTCCACTCAACATACTGATACATTGCTGGGCCTACAACGTTTGTGACCAAACTAACGTAAACGACTTTCTTGCATCTTATCTTCTATACAAGACACACCTACTTCAACTCGAATATCTTCGTTCCTTATTTTATCTCTTTTGGTCTTACCGCATATCCAACGAAGCATACACATCTCAGTCACACTCATCTTTTGGATGTAATTCATCTTGGGTGCCTAGCATTCCGTCACATACAATATTGCAGGTCTGCCGGCTTTATAAAACTTTCCCTTCAATTTCAGCGGGATATCATGATCGCATAGAACTCCGGTGCTTTCTCCATTTCACCTGTCCGTCTGAATCAGTTGTTTACGCAACTGTCAATCTCACCATCCTTTTGGATAAAAGAACATAAGTATCGAAACTTGGTTCTTATCGATACCACTTGATCATCAAGTGCTACAATATCGGGAACCTGAATGGTACGACCACTCAATTTGAACTACATACTCTTTTTTAGACCCACTTAATCTAAAACCCTTTGATTCCAAGGTTTCTCTCCATAACTTTAATTTGGCATTTACCCATGCACTGGTCTTGTCGATTAACAGAATATAATCAGTGAAAAGCATGGTTCAATGTAATCCAGTCTGTATGTCTTTTGTTATCTCATCCATCACTAAGACGAACTGGAAAGGACTCAACGCAGACGCTTGTTGTAATCCAATAGTGATCTAGAACTCACTTGTCATCCCACTGCACGTTCTCATATTGGATGTTACTCCGTCGTACATGTCCTTGATTATATTGTCATACTTGATGAGAACTCTTTTCTTTATAATTTACGAAAAACTTAACATATTTGTATATAATATATAACACATTTTATAAAATTAAATGTATTTTTTGATAAGGTATACATAAAATATTATTTTACTTATTTCAATAACATTAAAATATATAAACATTTTTTTTTTCTAAAAAATAGAATTATAATTTTAGCAAAAATTAAAAAAATTAAAATTAAAAAAAAAGAAAAATGGTGAATCGGTTGATTCACATATGGACCGATTGAACCAATTTTTTTTCAGTTCAATTCGGTTCCCACAGGTTCTTTAGCATGATAGTTTTAAAGGATCAATCGGATCGGACCAAAAATCGGTGAGCGCCGATCTGGTACAGTTTTAAAAAGCGTGGCTTAAATTAACTAAAAACTTGTCTAGTAAAAAAGGGGGGAAAAATTTTCTCCTCGATAGCTAATAGCAAGAACATATATTCAAATTAATGCATGATTTAGTCTAGGGAGTTCATCGGTTCGGTTAACCGATCGAACCTGGCCGAACCGAAAAAGTTCGGTTCAAACCGAACCGAACCGAACCAAAAAATTTCGGTTTGGTTTTCGTGTTTTTTTTTAAAAAAGTTCGGTTTCCAGTTACAGGGTCCGGTTAACCGAACCAAACCGAAAATCGAAATTTAAATAAAAAAAATTAGAAATTTTTTTTATGGTTTAAATATTTTTTAATGGTTTCGCTCATGATTGTATTAATAAGAAATCGTAAATTAACAACGTATTTCAAGTATAATATAATTTATTTTGTTGTCTAATTTAAACTCGATTTTTTGTATTAAATAACTTCAAAATAATATTAGAAATATAAAATTAAAAGGTCAAAGGTTCAGAATCCAATGAATGATGTATTAGTGTTTGTATTTACGTTGATTTTTATCAATTAATCATACAATTTCAAAAAAAAAATGAAAAATTCGAAAAAAATGAAAAATTGTAAAAAAAAAACTATGGTTCGAACCGAACCGAAACCGAACCGAAGAAGTAAAACCAAAACCTAACCGACCAATTGCGGTTCGGTTTTCGGTTTTGAAATTTCGGTTCGGTTCAAACTGAATGAACACCCTTAAAGTATTTTTCTTTAAAAAAAAAAAAAAAGGAAAAAAACAACAGGTATATACTCGTAAATTCATCACATCCCCGAGCTTATTCGCTTTTAAGTTGCAACCCCGTCTTCGCAGCTGCATAGGGTTTCCTGGAGTTTGCCAACATTTTATCTAGGGTTTCCGGTATTCTTCTCCATCATTCTCTCAATGGATTATATTATTTATTATGAATGTCTAATCTTACTTACTAGGCTCGGTAACTGCGAGTTAGTGCTGGATCTATAGTTTTAATATTACAAGAGTGTAATTTTTCAGTTTCGTTTTGTCGTTTTTTTCTTCTTCTTGTTTTGCGGAAACATACTGATGAGTTGTCTCTGAAGGGCAGTTTTGGTTACTGAATTTAATTAATTGTTAACAGGGTTACTTTTTTTAGATTTTTAACTTGCCTTTTTCTTTTATTCATGTAAGAAAGTGTCAAGATCTCTTTTTTTGTTTTCTATTTTTAGTAATTATTTTTGTTAATATGTTTTATGTTATGTGAATTGTTATCCTAGGAACTTGATCCAAGATGTCTCGAGTTTACGTTGGAAATTTGGATCCTCGAGTCAGTGAGCGTGAGCTGGAGGATGAATTTCGAGTGTTTGGTGTCATCAGAAGGTAAATCATAAGATTTCTTACTTTTCCTAATGTTATTAATGTTCTTTGCACACGCGGTGTGTAACTATCTAGAATCTTTAAGTTAATCTTGTGGTATGCGATTTTACTGATGCAAATGTATTTGAATATGCCAAGTGTTGAAGAGTTCTGGATTTTGTTGCATTGGGTGTTTATCTCTTGGTCGCATAATTATGCAAACTCCTGCATTATATGAATTCAACCATGTGCTACCTTGTGAACTGATGGTTCAATAACTTCTCTGTTCCTTTGGTTCAAAAAAGGGGTTCAGTTTCCTTGCTTGGTTTTTATCAGCTACAATTCTTACTCGGATTTAATCATTTTAATGGATATTTTTCTATTTAGATTTCAAAATGATTTTTTTTATATAGTGTTCATGTCAAATCATGCAATCCTATACCATTAATTGTTTAAAAATCATACGAGACTTTTCTCGTGAAGGGGATGAGTTATACTTTAGTTGGAGGGAAGGCAGTTGGCTTCAAATCACACACACAAAACACTAATCATACAAAAAAAATATTATCTTTGCTTTTCATCCTTGTTTAAGTTTCTCATTATCGCTTTTATATGATGTTTCATGCAGCGTGTGGGTTGCAAGGAGACCCCCTGGTTATGCTTTCGTTGATTTTGACGACCGAAGAGATGCACAAGATGCCATCAAGGAACTTGATGGTACTCTTGTAGAGTTTATTAATATACATATCTTGTAGCAGTTTAACCAGCTTAAGGGAATAAGGGATGATGGTTATTGTGGTTCTATTATCTGTTTACAGTTTAACTTCTTTTGTTCTTCTCTGTTCATGCCCCTGTTAGCTTACCTATTTTAACGGAAGCACCTGTGCTACCCATCTGTTGCTATTTTCTTTATTTCTATTTTTTTATGGCATGTATTCACTCCATTGATTAGCATTTTGAAGTTTTTGACCCAATTATCTTTGTTGGAAGTATTATTAGACTTGTTTTGGAACAGGAAAAAATGGCTGGAGAGTTGAGCTTTCACATAACTCCAGAGGTGGAGGTGGAGGTGGAGGTGGAGGTGGAGGTGGAGGTGGAGGAGGTGGTGGTGGTGGTCGTGGTGGTGGGGGTGGTCGTGGTCGTTCTGGTTCAGATCGTTCTGGTTCAGACTTGAAATGCTATGAATGTGGTGAGCCTGGCCATTTTGCACGTGAGTGCCGAATGCGGGGAGGTTCTGGAAGGCGCAGGAGTCGTAGCCCCCCTGCTAGATATCGCAGGAGCCCAAGTTATGGTCGAAGGTAGTCATAGAAAGTTCAGTACAAATGGTTATTGTGATACTTTCATTTATACGTGGACGTAATTTGTCTTCTTTTATTTGATTCCATTTCTGTTCTGCTTGGACTTGCAGCCCTCGTGGTGGTCGTTCCCCCAGACGCCGCAGTTTGTCACCCAAGGGTCGCAGCTACAGCAGGTCACCAATTCGTGGACGAGATGAAGTGCCATATGCTAATGGGTGAAGTCCTTAACATTATCAAATTTTATCATTTGAACTTTGTGATACATCTGTGTTGTATGCGTATTAGTGAGAACTTTGATGGCACATAGATTGATATTTTTATCCCAAGCGTAGTTAACCAACCCAAATTTGAACTGTATGTACTGACTTGCATACATGCTAAGAAGACAGTTTTTTTCAGTTTCATTCCCACATTTCTAGGTCCTAGTGGGTTAACATGGTCCAACTTAGGAATAGATATCATCACATCTAGATTTATGTGCTGTCTTTTAATTTTTATTATAGGAATTTGCCATTATATTATTTTCAGGTATAGTGATAGAAACAATTGTGAATTTATACATTTTACTGCTGTAACCTGACATGCTTTAATGTTATCTTTGAGATATCCTTTAGAGGGAAAGGAGGGGATTTATGATTATTTCTTTGTTAGGTTTCCTGTCTTTTCGGCCTTGGTGTCTGTACAATTACATTTACTTAATTCAGCTTTGTCTTTTCGCTCTTATGCAGAAATGACATCAGAGAAAGACGTAGAAGCAGGAGCTGAGCTTGGAAGACTTACTAAGAATTTTAAATCTATCAACTGTTTGGAATTGTGTGTTTAATGTGCTTGGATTAGTTACGACTATGCTAGTGGGCCCACGCCCTCTGCTTCGACTCGTGGATTTGGTTGATTGTCTTTACTACTTCAGTAGTAAGTCTGTTGCTTTATCCTTTTCATACTGTTTTCACATCTCAGTTAATTATGGACCATCGTTCTCCTAGTTTCTTATGTGCATCAGATATGATTATCTATTAAAAACTCCTGATAGAACATTGCTAAAATTTCATTATTTTGTTTTTGTGTCGAGGTGTCTACATGGTTCTGCGTCATTGGTTTTTGTGCATCTGCACGTCTGCTTTCGTTCTTCACTGTCTTCTGTGTGATCTTCATTTTGAAAGATTGTGGATCCCAGCTGGCTTCAATCTGCTACATTCTTCTTTTGATTGAATATCTGCGGCTTTGAGCGCGTCACCTCAATTTAGTTCTGGTATTTGAGTAGATATATGGACGACGAACGGCTCCAAACACTCCTGGCAGATTAATCAGCATGAAATTTACCTATCGACATGTTCTTTGAGCTGTCGTTAGGTTTCGTTCTGTTGCCAGTGTTTCGTCATAATTGATAGTCGAGGGATGGAAAGCTACTTAAAATCGCCGAAAGCATGTGTGAAAAAAATTAGTATGATTACTGAAACCCGTTGCCAGCTTACGCCATTTCACATTCTTGAAAATCCGAGTTCTATTCATCTTTCTTCATGGGAAGACTTCGTTTTTCTGGTCCTTTTTGAAATTTCAGCTGTAGAGTTTATGCAATATAATTAGGCTGAAAACAGAGCTGTGTATGGTGATAGAAAATGCTTGGCTCAAGTTTATTAGGCTTTGTGGGGTACATGGTGTAAGTATAGATTTTAAGTCCAATTAATTGTTTTCACTGTAGCATATGTTTTAATTTATATAATAATATAACTTTCTGAAGTCTAATTACAAAAGATAAAACAAAACGTTGAATAAAACATTAGATTGGGTCACTGCTTATTATTGGCCCAATGCACATGATAAATGTGTAATATAACATGATTATTGTAATTTGCCGATGATTTCATAAATTTATCTGTGCATATCAGGATGTTTACACACCATTTTTTATTTTGGCTAATTGATTTTTTGAAGTTCAAATAGAAGTGCCAAAATATTATGTTTGAATTTGTTCTCAGTTTTCTGTGAATATTTTCTACGGTAGGGGATTATGATTTATATATATTTCGGAGAATATTTTTTTTAAATGCCATATTTTGTAAAAAATAGAGTTTAGTGATGTTGCATAATGGATATTTAATTTTTTATTATTGTCAAAATTTAAAAATTTAATTTGTCATAATAATGATGACAATTATAATTTTAGAGGTGGGAAAAATTTTATTTAAAATTAACGACTATGTTGCAATATAAAAATTAGGAACAAATATATTCCAAGAGAAAGACTGTTTTATTTAGTTATAATTCCTAAAGGAGTGTTTTATTTCATGAGGTGGGGAAGGAAGGCTAGGGATTGAAATTTGAAACCTAACATTCACGAAGTATTTTATGACCCTTTGACACCGTTGTCTGCAACCCCTTATATTCACCCACCATTTATTGTGGGGCTCTACTGTGTGCCAACGTAATACCTCTACTAACATTGGCAAGATGATAACTCTTGATCCTGACAATTTTTTGCTATTCGATGTCCTTTTTTATACTGATTGTTATATTGGGATTTTTTCATAATTCTGGACTATTATAACTTTTGTGGAAATCTGTAGATTTTGATGGACTTTGTTATTTTGATGCTATCTTACCATATATTGAGAATATTCTATTTGTAATATTTGTAATGCACGGTGGAATGCTGACCCTCATGTAGCATCAAATATTCCAAGTCATGAAACAGAGATACAGATGCTATCATAACTATATTACTTTCGGAGCATGATTGCATTTCTAATTTTCTATATTACTTGAACCACCAACGTCATGTTAGATATTTAAATTTCATTCGCGATCTTATTAATAAATTTCAACATCTCTCACCAATTTTTTTCTAAATTTTTATCAACCAACTCATGCACATAAGCTAGATCAATTTTAAATTTTTTTATCCATCATTTTAGATGTAGAAAATCATAATTAAGTAAGTATTTGAAAATCCTTATTTTATATAAAAAAAATATAATTAAACCAATTATTTAAAAATAAAAAAAAACAGTATTCGCTCTGATGCTAGTATTTATAAATAAATACAATAGAAATAACATATCCCGAACACATTCATAATTTTCTGTATATAGCATGCATATAAATGTGATGATACATGATTTTGTTCTGACGGTGAATAAACTTAGAATTTACGCCATTCAATAGTATTTGGGGTATTTTCTATTAAAAATAATAATAATATTTGGGGTATTTCAAAAAGCTTCATCATCATGTTGGCTCAAATCAATAAAATGAGTTTATATTCTAAACTCCGATGTTAACAATACATTTATTAAGATAATATATTTGAAATGAAATGAAGAACATAGTAGTTTTATTGAGATAGGAATTGGATAAAGAATGAAAAGGGCAGTTTTAATATACTTGGATGCAGTCGATCAAAAAAGTGAGTGAGCAGAAACAATTCCCTAAAGTTACCATAAGAATATTAGTAGTAGACGAAGTTTAATCCAAAATTTGATCTTCAAAACTAAATAATATTTCTATTGTTTACACTTCCAAATAATCAAACTTAAAACATATATGGGAAACAATAATGCATCTAACAAATATTCCTTACCATTGCTCCGAGCTGCAAACTGGATTCAAAACTCGACGGCAAGAGCCTGCAAAGCATAAGGAAATGAAGGGACGGGATCAATAAGAGATGGGATCTCAATGGTATGCTAAACTAGGCTACAATCTTGATGGTCAAGAAATATAGTGGGCAGAAGCTAGGATCAAATCTTGAGGATTCACTATAACAGATAATGAGCACCTAGAGCTTGAGCTCGAAGAGCGCTGTACTTCAACTCAACTGAGTAACCAATATTTGGAACCCAACTCATAGTCATATTAAGTTGCTTGAACGTGAAAAGATCAAAATTATCCGACAAGTTGAAAATGGCTTTAAATGTCCATCCAATTTTTTAAAAAAATAATTGTCAAACTATGCCCATTTATGAAAGAAATGATGATATAATCAGAAATAAATAACATTTAAAAAATAAGTACAGTGAAAATTCATATTCAAATTGCTCAACTAGCACTCGAGCTTGATGTTTAAATATTTGAGCTCGATTGATTAACTGCTTAAGTAGCTCGATCTCGCCAAAAACTGAGCTTTAACCATCGTAGCGAAACACAAGTGAACAAGAACTAGTTAACAAATCAAATAAATTCAGGCGCAACAAAAATATATGTAAATAACTTAGACTCGTGAGGAAATTTAATGATGATGCTACGCACATAATATTTTTTCCACTTCCACCGTGATGACCAAAACTAGTGCTCGCATTTTTCAACCAACTAACTCGAGAACATTCAAACAAGCGATAAATACCTGCTTGTTGAATTAACATCATTATATTCATTTAACTCAGCTGCTTCCCTTTTGCTTGAGAGTGATCTTGTCACCCAAGCTTAGAGCTATTCCTTGGGTCTTGCTCCTTATTCTAATATACCCGCTCAGTTTACCATCTCCTTGCTTTTCAATGCTCACATTCACCAGGGCATCCTCTCCAAAGACACTCTTTGCATACAAGTCAGCAGCCAGGAACCCACATTCACCTTCCAAAGCAGACCTAGTACCATAAAATCCAACCAGATTACTAGCCAAAGCCATATAGACCCAGCAAAGTATCATTTAAAAATGTTGTCAGATGATTATGTTGGGGATAGTGGTACTATCAACTGTCATGCCAATTGTTTGAGATTTTAAGAAATGACAATATTCAGGATAACTAGGACCATACTTTTTTAGTAGAAGGTGGTGGTGGTGATGGAGGAAAGGGGCAGTACTGCGAAGATGGCATTTAGGGAAGGGGCAGTACTGTGAAGATAGGTTCATTGACCAGTGGAAAATGAATACTAACAAAAAAAGGAGACCTATCATGATAACTGCATAAGTTCAGGCCATTTCATTAGATTTGGTAATGTTAAATATTCCACATGGACCTGTCATCAGCTCAAATTGACTAGAGCCCGGTAAAAATTGAGAATAAGTAAAAAAACTGGAAAAAATAAGAGACTTACGGAGCTGTCAAACATTTCATGTTGGTAGAGGTGATGATATGGTCTAGGAATTCTTTCTCATCTTGAATTGAAGTGTTGACAGCAACCTGTGATGAGGTTCATCACATACAGGGATAAAAAGTTAACCAAGTATAGCAAGCAGATAATTAGTGTACAAAATAATAAAGAGCGCGTATATTGCAGGACAATAATAATCTGAGTTTGGTCAAACAAGATAAACTGAATAACGGTGGGGACTAACCAGGATGTTAATACTATAAACAGAGAACTGTATGACATAATATGAAAAGAACATAATCCGAATTCTGCTAGTAAAATTAAATGTGAACACACACTTTGGATAATCGCATAAAGTCATAAACAGTTCTCGTTGTCCTCAAATACATTTCACACCCGATGTTACCTCGAAAACAAATAAAAGATTACTTGTGCAAATACTGAATGAAACAAATTAATAGTATAAAAATTATTAAATTTAAGGAATCAATAAATTTAATATAAAAAGTGGATCATATACTTATAGTTTCTTCATAACTGTTTCATAATCTACACATCAAATAGCAGGGGGTAAACCCGGTGCACGAAGCTCCCGCGATGCGCGGGTTCCTGGAGGGGTCGGGCCCATTCGGCCTAATGTACGTAGTCTTCCCCAGCAATGCAAGAGGTTGTTTCCGCGACTCGACTCCGTGACCTCCAGGTCACATGGCAACAACTCTACCGTTGCACCAAGGTTCACCCATTACACATCAAATAGCAATGGCCCAAAAATAGGGTATGAAAAGTGATAGCCTAGCTTCCTACCACCTACAAATATTTACTTGGGCTATAGACCCGTTTCATGAAGTGATTTTTCTTTTTTCAGATTACCTCACTGCATATTTATTCTAGTGAATATTACACATCATTTCTATTTAACCTAACTACAAGACACTGCCTGCGCAATTCTCAATCATCTGAAGAGCATTTTTAACTGACTTTAGAAAGTTTTCTTATATGGTGCAACTAACAAATATCCACGCAGGTAGCATTAACAACAACAACAACAACTAAGCCTCTAAACCAAATGAATTGGGGTAGGCTACATGAACAATAGAGAGAATCAAGTCGGTCGGACACATGCATTAACAAGTATGACTAAAACTTTGACAACAACAGGGTTGGGCTTTATGTCCCTGTGATCATCTTAGGGTTGCTTAAAATTACCTAAAAATTGAAGTTCAGGGAACTTCCATTGATAACTAAATTAAAAGGTTGAATAAATTCATAAAAGATTAAGCTGATTGCGTTCTACCTTGTTTTCCCACTCAAACTCTGCCCACATGGTTCGAAAAGCAGCTTCACTGCAAACTGCTGGAGAAATGTAGTCCATAATGTCAATGTGGATGTCATTGAGGACAATTACATTTCGCTCGAGCACATTGGAAGTCTCATAAACTATGTTCCCAAAAATTACTCCAGTCTCAGTAGAAGAAACCTTGATGTTAGCTTTTATTTGTTTGCTAGATTCAGGAGCAAGAGTGTAATTCTGAGGACGTTCTACCAGTTTAAGATCACCCATTGTTGCTAGCTCCAAACACAAATTCTGGAGGGTTTCCTTAGTTCTATTGATAATTGTAACATCCAAGACAATATCATACTGATGAACGGTCACATATGCTTCAGCATATACAGGATCACTAAATCCAGTAAGTTGAATAATGCGATTCAGCTTGTTTGCATCATTTCCATCCTTCATGAATTCGCCAGTAGCACGTTTCAGATCATCTTGGACCTCATCTTCCAGCTCCAGTAGGCTCATACCCTGGAATACATATTAAAAGCATGCACTAAGACACCACACAAAGCCGCCAAGAGAAAAGACTGAATGCAACATCTTTATTGCTATACAATGCCATTAAATTCAAGAAAAAATACTCCATAAAAGGATCTCTAAACAGACATTCCAATCACAAAGCTCACACAATCCATTGTCATTCATCAAGGAATGATAATATTCAAAAATACAATACTTGGTAAGTTCTTCCGAAAACTAAAGAGCTCGACATGGGAATAGACGATTGCTCAGTTATGATAGGATTTTTTCGGACAAAACTAATCAACAAAAACTCATTCCCAAAGAGATCGAACAACAAAAGAAACTATTAACAAACACAAGGAAATACAATAGCCAGTGTTCACAGTAAGAATCAGCAAAAAGTTATTTGTTACCTTACGGCTTTTCAAGTGATAGAAGTCAATAAGATCATCTGGTTGTGAGCTAGAAATTTGAGCCTTTGCTTTAATTTCCTCGTTCTCACGCAGTTGTTTGTCGGAAAGCATTGTCACAAAGCTCTCACGGCACGATCTCAACCAAATCTCTCTCATCTCATCACCCGTACTACAAAGCAATTTTATGCAAACACAGATTCTGTCATATGAATCATTATCCATTGGGTGAGGAAGAACTGAAGATTGCCCAAGCTGAAGCATTGAGACCATTGTTAATAAGGCAGCACTTGATGTTTTATTCACTTCACTTTTTGATGATTGAACCTCTTCCAACCTCAAAATGAGCTTTGTTAATGTGCAACAAACAACTGCCCCAAGAAAAAAGTCACCTGTTAAAAGAAGGGATCTAAGGTTTCCAGTAGATGGAGACCCCTGTACCACAGTGGGTGGAGAGAACACGGTTTCAGAGGCAGCACTTTGAGTAGCATAAGTTCCATCAGCAAGAATCACTGGCCGTTTAGATGAGACAATAATCGAGTTCACATGCGAAGACTTCTTGGAAGAATCATCTGCAGTTTCACTTTCTTCGGTAACCGAGAAAAAAGGTAGGTCTCCAAGGCATTGATTTATAGTTGTGATACCACTCTCAACTTCAGATAGAGACAAGCAATATTCTCCAATGATCCAAAGGGCACAAGAGAAGACTCTTGCAGCTCGTATCTGGTAGAAGGTGTCCAGCAATCTTGTCACAATTGATACCCTTAACCTTGAATTGGTCTCAATTATTTCTCTCACAAATAGAATAACGTCCATGGCAGAGGCAACATTGCCATCTCCCAAGAAATCCATCAACAGGTGAACAACCGTGCTTGCAACTTCGGGGAACTTTATTGCACAAGAATGTATAGCTTGAATGAGCATTTGGCGGTACTCAACACCCTTTTCAAGTTCCCCTCCTTGAGTCTTCATGACTTCCTTTTTCAAAGTAAGGACTACCTCATTCACATTTCTGGGTGTAATCAACTCAAGAACAATATCAAGGGTCTTTCTTTGAATATCAAGGTTTGGACTCGATAGTGCCCTGAGGATATCCATTATCATATCAACCATAACGTCCCTATGGGAGGACTTCAACTCATTCAATCGATCGAGCACAATCAGCTTTACATTGTTGTCACTCTGAGACACAAGAAGCTGACAGTATGTATTAGCTGCAGCCCTAATGGCTGATGGAGCTGATGATAAAGATACAAGAGTGCCAGCGCATTCATAAATAACCGCAGCTGAAGGCGCGTTCAATAGTGATATTATGATTTTTATATACTTCCCTTTCTCCGCCTTATTTATTCTGCAAACTTTCCGAATCAACTCCAAGACAACCATCTGAAGTAGCTCACCCCAGTCAGACACTCTATCAGCATTTGTCAAAAGGTATTTAATTGCCTGATCCTGTGCACAATTGAAAAGCATTAAGAATGCATTCCGCTTAGCTGAAGGGTCTTGCTCGGACAACAGAACCTTCTCAATCGTCTCAGGTGCATCAACCAGAAGATGCTCACCCTGTGGAAGTTTGTAAATTGACATGATTGCAAGGATTGCGTTTCGCCTGACGTAAGGGTTACGATGCTCCAAATTTGAAAGAATGGAAGGAATCAAAGGCTCAAAAATCTCAACCTCGTTCAACCTACATAGGAACCTCAATGTCACCCCACGAATGTACTCATTCGGGTGCTGAAGATTATTCCTCAAATTCTGACAAATCAATATCATCTCCGGTAAAACACGACCCTTCACATCAGTTTTCTCGATAATTTCCAAATAAAACAGCAATAGTTTCTGAACAGTGTGGTCATCAGAGGGTAAAACGTATCGAACAATTGTAATAAACAGCTGAGGTAGGGATTCACCATTAAGCAACAACATTATAGCTTTCTTCATTGCGTCAATTTTAGCAGACACATCGTTACTTTCCAGAGCCTCCTTTATCTCACTGGCAAGAGCCGAAGCCCCCTTCTCAAAGTGGACTAGCAAGGAGCACGATTTCTCCATTTCTTCGTGCCCTATTTCACCAGACAATAGATTCACAGATCACTAGCACGCCGAGAATAAATCTAACAAAAATGAAAAACGACAAATCCATGATTAAATCCCAACGCACAATTAGATCCAGGATTAATTATGTAGATTTCACAGAGAAAATCGTTAAATTCTTACGAGTCCTTATCATCCCAACTATAGGTATCTATTATTTATGAACGATCATACAAAATAGAAAAGTAAATGATTACAGCAAAGATAAAATTCGGATCCGGACGTGGAAAATTGTAATTTTGAGAATAATAATCGTTACCTGAAAGAAGAGAATAATTGAATTGAACACCTTCGGGGAGTAACCGGAGTGAGATTCTGAAGTTGGTTCCAGATCTATTGAAGTGTAGGGTGTTAGTGATGATGCAGCGTAATTGTAAACGAGCAAGAACCGTTGAATAATAAACAAATCTCGTTTAAATTATTAAATACAAAAGAAAAAGGCCAATATTTTGCAAGACGTCCTACTTGTTTTATCAACTAACCAAAGGTAGCCCCTAAAGGGTGTCCGAGTTGATGATGCAGTAGTCATTAATTTGATTTTTTCTACCAACACTTCTCAGTCCGAGCCTATCGTATTGGATTTGCCTAATGTGGTTTACTTGATTGGAGTGGTTTGCAGGCTATTCTATCACCTAGGTTTACATGTGTGCATGTCAAAGATAACGACTGCAGTTTCCCGTAAAAAAAAAACTTAGGAAACGTATGGGAATTTAAAAATCTTAAATATCCTTTATTTCTCATTTCTCGACCATAAATAATTATTATAACTTGATGAAAATTTAGGAATGGCAACGGATCGGGTATGGGACGAGTTTGGCCAATCCAACGACCCGCCCCGCCCCAGTTTCATTTTTTTACTTTTTAAAAAAAAAAATTAGCTAGAAATCAATTTTGAAACACAAAAGTTGAGTTTGTGATTAAATTTCATGTTTTCTCTAATAAATATTTATAATAAACATTGTAAAACTATCTTTAAACTACTAATATTTATTAATTTGCTCTTATTTCCTTCAAAATGTCCAACTTCTTTAACATGAACACATGAATTTTGATATAAAATTAAATAATAACACTTTATTGTTCAATCAAAGAAGTAAAATGTATAATCAATATCATATATTTTTTTAAAAAAAATTAAAAATGCATAGTGGGGCGGGTCCGGGGGGGTTCAGCCAATCCCAGGACCCGCCCCGCTTTCAAACCCGGTTGAAGCGGGTCCAGACCCACCTCGACGGGACGGATTTAATGCTGATCCGGGTTTGGACCCATCACATTGCCATCCCTTAGATGAAATAAGATACTTTTAAAATTTATTTGATTGTGCATTATTTTTTCCCCCTAAAATAATAGAAAAGAAGTGATTTGTCAAAAAACAAAAGATTATGCTTTTACGACAATCACAATGCTATTTTTCATTTTCTTTTTATTTATTATATATTTTTAAGTCAATTATATTATTATTATTAAAAAGTAGATTTAAAAAATAATATTTATAACAAGAATAATAATAATACAATTATATGATAATGTTAAAAATTAATAATACGAATATTAGTAAAACGAATAATAATATAAATAATATTATTACCAAAATTAGAGTTGAACAAAATTTATATTATTATAATAAAATAATTGGCCAAACTGTTTAATTTGAAATTTATGTTTGGTGTTTATTTTCTTCAAAAAAACTTCAATTAATCTGTTTTTCGGTTTGATTTTGATTATTTTTAAAAAAATCAGTTAAATCAAATAAATCGATTTTTTGAATTAAATTCAATTTTATATTAGTTTTTTAGTAATAATAGTAGGGCAAAAGTAAATATAACAGTAGTAGGAGTAGTAGCGAAATTAATGATTTAACAATATTTCTATCACACAAAATAAACAACCAAGTTTTTATTTCTCTAAAAATTGGTTCAATCGATTTATTTTTAAGTTATTTTCATAAACTCTTTGAATAAAATTCAATTTTATAATAGTTTTTTTATAAAGAAAAATTTCTTCTGACAATTCGTTTTAGTTAAATTTTTTTTTAATATCAAATTTGGCCGATTTGGCTTGGTAGAAAAAAATCCAGCCTATTCGATTTTAAACGACCCGGTTCAATTTCATTTAGTCACCAATCCACCGCCTCCATGAATACTTACACATATATACATAAATATATTAATGTTGGTACCCACCTAGGGCCTCTTGCTTTAGTAGCATCACTTGGTCAATTAATTTTGGTGTCGAGATCTAATTTTTGGAATACCAAAAATTACCCAATCAAATTAGTCATTACAATTCTTAAAAAAAATCATATTTGCTTCTCACATTCACTAAGTCTTTTAACTCTAATAGATTGGTATGCTGGGTGCTTAACGGGGCAACTCGGTCCGATCGCTTCCGGATCCCCTAATTTCGAACCAATCCGATCTGGTAAGGGACCGAACCGGATCCGGTTCCGGTTCTACCGATTCCGGGTTGGACCGGTTCCAACCCGGAACCTATTTTTTATTTATTTGATTTTTAAAAAAAAATCAAGAGAAATTGTTGCTTGGTGGATTCGAACACGCGATCATCGTCTTATACTCTAAAGCTCTAATCAGTTAAGCTAATGGCCTTTTTGTTTGTAAACTAACCTCAAATATATTTATCTAAATCTATTTTTTTTAAAAATATTTTTTTTAAATTAACTGATCCGGTTTCGGTTCAACCCGGAGCCGATCCGCTTAGTTCGGAACCTGTAAGATACCGGTTCCAGAACGGTAGAACCGAACCAGGACCGGTATCTTATCGATTTCGGACCTGTTCGAAACCGGTTAGCCCGGTTCCGATTTCGAACTGGGCTAAGCTGTCAGTTTTCGGGCCGGGTCCGGATTGACCTGGCCCGTTAAACACCCCTAATACTATATGAATCATAAAAAAATTAAATCGAACCAAACGCATACATCATCTTTTCCAAGAATTTATTTTGATCAAAATATCTTCTTCGATCTATTTGCACTACAAATTTGCTATATAATTGCAAGTCATGTGGACCATATCAAATTAAATTAATTTTTTTAAAATAAATATATTATTATATATAATATAGCACAATATAGCACACGTATATATATATATATATATATATATATATGTGTGTGTATTTTATTAGAACAGGAAGTTGTAGGTGCACACAAGTCTCTCACTTCAATTTTTCCGGTGGTCACAATCAACTTCCGATTCTCTCCTCCTGACCGAAGAGATTCATTCTACTTCTTCCCACCATTATGAACTTGACAAAATCCTTAACCCCAGCACCTCTATTGACTACAAAGTCAACAAAATTGGCTCCAAAAACCAGATGGGTCCATTGTTTTCGCACCTCTGAAGCAAGATTTCCTGTGTTTCTGTTGCCGACAACTTCTTCATCGAATTGCCCTTTATTGATTCGTTACTCTGTATCTGCTGTGGCATCAGATGTTGGGTCAAGTTTGTGCGGTGATTCACAGCAAGAGAATTTGAACAATGTTGAAGTTCAAATTGAAAAGGTTGTTTAGTTACTCTGATTATTGCTATTCCAAAAGTTATAATGGTGTTAATTAATTACTTTTTTGTTCTTTTGATGAGGCAGGTTGTCTACGGGTGCCGGTTCTTTGCCATTCTTGCAGTTTGGGGATCATTAATTGGGTCTTTTCTTTGTTTTATTAAGGTATATGAAGCGATAACTTCTGGTGTTTTACATCCATGCTACATCTATTCTGTATGGCTAGATGGTTGGAATGTATTTATTTAATGTGTTTAATGGTTGGCTACAAAAAATGGACCAAGAGAATG
Source organism: Haberlea rhodopensis (assembly GCA_907163345.1). Taxonomy (NCBI): domain Eukaryota; kingdom Viridiplantae; phylum Streptophyta; class Magnoliopsida; order Lamiales; family Gesneriaceae; genus Haberlea; species Haberlea rhodopensis. The sequence goes on from CAJQUN010000017.1 coordinate 2,501,957, forward strand.
AGAGATATATGGGTACAATTGACTGTTTATGAATCAATCCAAACATTGTTATTCCGGTTGGCTTTTGACTCCTGTTTTAACAAGTTAAATGAATTAAGAAATGAAACACAATTCAAAGCATTAAAATATCGAATCATTTTTTTTTCGGGGCATTTATTGTGTAGGAGTATGACTATTGTGGAGATTTAACATACTTGAGATTTTTGTCAATAACTTTGAATTATTCAGATGGATTAGAAAACCATGGGCTATAGATGTTGTGAAGGGGTTTAGCTGGACAGACATCAGGAATGGATATAAATACTTACAGCATCTTGTCAACTAATTTTCAACTGTAACTAGAGTTTAATAGAGATCTTGTTTATAGATTTGGAATGCAAATATTGGCTTCTTTTTTTAATTTTTTTTTACTTGTTACTTATTGAACTTTATCAAGTGTTCCTTGCCCTTGCTTTGTTCTGAGTTTGTAGATCGAGTTCGAATTTTTTGGACCTTTGAATTAGTTAAAAACACCTTAAACTTCATAAGCAAGAGTATCTCTGAGATTTGTTGATCATTATACATGATAAGATAGCATCAACACAGAGTACACTGGCAAGAGCAAATAGTTAATAGCTGCTTCTAAAGTGCCTGAGTTTTTTTTTTTTTTTTTTTTAAATCAAGGGTAATCTATTTTTTACTGAAGCTGTGTTTTCCATGTTTTTCCATACTCAGGGTTGTACTTATGTTGTCTCCTCATATCAAGATTATTTTGTAGACCGAGGAAGAGTAATCACGTCTCTTGTTGAGGCTATTGGTAAGTATTAATATTTAGGAAAACTTAAGGGTTTGCAACTTTTCTTCTTTATCCAAGTTTCTTTCTTTTTTACTGTAAGTTGGGCCCAACTAACACATTTTTTTTTCTTCTTATTTTGACTTGTAATTTTAAGAACTTATCCATGTCCACATCAAATATTATGGAGACTTATATCAGTACTTGGCAGAATTTGGGTAGTTGAATTACATATGGATGAATTTTTATTTCGAAAATTTATATGCCAGTTGGGACTAATTGGCTGAAAAGCTGAAGATTGTAGATATCTGTTCTTTCCAAGGAGCTATCTGAACAACTGATCCCAACTTCGCGACATTGGTTGACAAGTTAGGAATGATAGGTATCTATATACTAGCTTTAGGGGGAAAAGTAACACATAATAAATTACTAAAATTGGATATCATCCATAACTACAACAATCAAGCCTTTATCCCACTAGATATCTAGTTGTCGGCTATATGGATTCTCTTACGTCATTGTGGTCTATTCCCTACTATATCATCGTTTATTTGGTAAAAACCATGAATGGTATGGTAAATAGAAGATCTAAATATTAGATTTAATAGAAAATAGGGGCTAAAAGCAATTGCAAAAAAAAAAACTCTGCATGTTTGAGCTTGATCTACTTGGAGCTTCATCAGAGCTTCTTGTATTCAAGCCTTTAAATTTTGTCAGAGTCAACGCCGGGTGTTAGCCCATTATTTGGATTTTAATGCTTCTTCATGCACTACTTTGTATCTTGAATGCCAGTCAAATGAATTGCTTCAATCTGTCCCCTTGCCCCTGTGAAAAAGAAGAGCATCGTAAAATTTGTAGACTTTGATAAAACATGCACACGATCATGACAACTTTTCTTGTTTGCATTTTTTTTGGACGTATTTGCTAATGAGTTTATTTTCACTTGCATTATTTGTAACTTTTGATCTAAATTAAAACTATTTCAATTGGCTAGATGTCTACCTCTTGGGAACTGTGATGTTGGTATTTGGCATGGGTCTCTACGAGCTCTTCATTAGCAATCTTGATAAAGCAAAATACTATTCAGAGGAAAGATCCACTTACAGATCAAATTTGTTTGGTCTGTTCACTCTCAAGGTTAGAAAATTTTTGTATAATTTTTATCTGTTCTTGCTGGTGTTATTTCACTTCATATAAGCACAATACAGAAGATAAATTCAAGCTTAAGAACGGGCATTGTGGCTAATTGAGTTATTTTGTTCAAAGGGCCATAAATACATATATATCTTTGTTATCAATGATACTAATTGGTCTCGATGTTTTATGCATTATCGTGAAATGGATTTAAATTAAAATTTTCAGCCTTTTTTCTGATCTTGACATTTTCTTGATGTAAAATAATCAGGAACGACCACGATGGCTGGAAATAAAAACCGTCAATGGGTTGAAAACTAAAGTTGGCCATGTTATTGTGATGCTTCTTCTCATTGGGTTGTTTGAAAAGAGCAAGAAAGCTGTCATTCTTTCGCCTGTGGATTTACTTTGCTTCTCTGCATCAGTGCTTCTCTGCTCCGGCTGCCTCTATTTACTGTCAAAGCTGAATGACTGAAGATGAACTGTAAAGTTTAAGAAGTTTCCGGAAGAAACGTAAGTGCTTCTGCTTGTAGTGGATGAAAGTTTATACCTAGGGATACCAATTATACTTATATTTTATTCTTCAATCTTGAGGATGAGTTTGAATTTTTTGAGATAATCAAGTTTGGCATGAAGCTCAAAAATTAATCTTTCTTTGCTCTCAGAATTGAGCTAGAGTCATTATGTTTGAGCTTAGAGCACAATAGATCCTGTAATTTTAATGTAATATATGTAGATATCCATGATTTGTAAGTATATAAATATTAAATGAGTCTGCTCACATGCTATTGAGTAAACTCGTTTTGACTGATTTCGGCTCATTACTGCAAATAAAGGATCATTTTAAATTGGTTGAAAGGGTCTATGGTGGACTCCATTTGAGTTAATTCCTAGTTATACCTGTTTGATGCGTTGTATGGGGGGGTGCTATTTCTAGAAAAGAAAATGATAAATGTCTTAAGTCGAGGCAAGTGTATAACACTTTGTCCTTAAGATGAATTTGCCCCGCACAAGGTGCTTTCGGTTTGTGGCAATCCTCTCCCAAGATACAACGACTTCAATTGTGATTGTAGCACAACAAATCACAATAACATCAACCACAAAGGTTGCAAACTCTCTCATTCAAGAAGAAAATGAATATGATGATGAGATGACTTTGATCTTGCTTTTCTCTTTCAAAATTGTGATGTTAATTTCGAAAATCTCATGTTATGCTTCATATGAGATGTTGTATATATAGTTAGCCATCTATTTCCATCTAAGGACACCAACCGGAGGCAACCGATCATGAAAAAACACACCTGGACGCGAAAGGATACACCCGTTCACGAAAAACCTATTTTTTCCTGGCAGAATCTCGGTTGCTTGAGCACCCAGATGCGGTGCTCGAGCACCCAACTTGCTGCCCAAAAAGAGATTTGGCAGCATTCGGCCGTTGCCCGGGCGCGCTCGGGAGCCGCCTGGGCTGCCCTGATTTTCCCTGGGCAGTATTTTTCAGTCGATTTTGCTCTTTTTGTCATTTGTCAAGTATTCGACTATTTTCTCGTGTCCAACTTGCTTAATTTCAATTCATTAAGCACATTTTTCCAACAATACATTATCATGGTAAGGCACATTTTCATGTCGATTGACGAATTTATTTTACCATGTGATTCTTGCAGTTTATCACCTCTTGATCGAGAAATATGCACCATTATCCGTGGACATGGACATGAGCCTCGTTCCGAGCCCGCAATGCCTCCTTGTTACCAGGGCGTAACGAAGGCTTAAAGTTTATGAATATTTATTATTTTGGTATGTGATATGGTGCTCTCATAGCATTGTGGTGAATCGTGAACAGCACATTATGTATTCGTAATTTATATTTACTTATTTTGTAAATTAGGAGTGGTTTGATCTGTGTACAGATTTCAGGGGGGAGATAATGCAGTACTTGTGTTAATCTACTGGTTAATGATCGTAATATGCTGGGATTGTTTTAACTATTTGAAGATTTTGAAATCTGAACATTGAAGAATGGATGAGTGGGTTTTTGTTATTTACAAAACTCATCTCATTAACGTAACATAAATTCAACTATATTTTGGTTCCTGTGATGTGCCCTCCCGTCGCAATCCTTTTAACACATGGGTTGGTTGCCCCCGACTCCATTATTACCTATCACAACTCTTTACCCTCTGGTATCGCTGATAGTAATTTTACCTCCCTGTGGCTTGTAAAAAATAGGGAGTTTACACATCTCTCATGTTGTTTTCAACTTGTTTTCAAAATATGCATTTACCCCATGTGGTGTGCAAAATATAGCACATTGTCCCCTTACATGTAAATGTGTGTTTTGCCTCTATTAAAAAACCACATTGGGGTAAATTGTTTGTTTTCAAAACACCTTACATATTTTGAAAATCACATTGGATAAACTGTCTATTTTCAAAGCATATGGGTGTAAACTACCTTTTTTGAAAAACCACACGGAGGTCATAAGCGGAAATGATGGTTTAAAATTCGGGATTTCACAATTCTGTCTCAAATATCATTAACTATATCTAAACTCAAATGATAAAATACGCAGAAACAAAGGAAATCTTACCCTCTCAGCTGGATGGGCAATTAGGTTTGAACTCACCTAATGACTTAATTGAAACACCCATATGTTTTTCAGGTTACGTAAAGATTAAATTGACAACTCAGTTAGCAAAAGTATTCGACATCATCATACAAAATTAATGTTAGAAAAAAGTTTTTTGGGTTAGGCTTTGATAGCTAATTCAATATAGATATGGAAACCAGTTGGAAGAATGAAAATGGCGTAGACAATATTTTTACCTTTATCGAACTTACAAATCATCGGGCAAAAAGAATTCCAGCTATAATCACAATCCAGAGTAATCAGAATCATATCATGTTTTTTTTTAAAAAAAATAAAATTAATATTACAACTTTTATGCTTAAATTGAGCTAATAATAAGATGATTAACTCTACATATCAGTACAATTAACAATGCTGGTACAGCACACATACTGTAGGAATTTTGTCCGTTCAATCAAATGATGCCTAATGAATATTTGATCGTTGGAACTTACTCAGATTTAGGGGTGGGAGTTCGGGTCCGTATACCCGATCGGGACAAAAAAATCGGGTTCGGTGTACTACCTGATTCCCGACCAGACTTTTGTTAGCATAAAATACCCAGCAAGCCAAACGTTGGCCCGATGGGCTTTATGAGCCCTAGCCCACTTAGCTGTCTCATGAACATTATAAATATAAGGTTCACTCTAGGGTTACATTATTCCATTCAATACTCTCATAAGTCGTCATCACACTAGCACTGGTGTCGTGCTTGTAGATCTGGTCAGGTTGATTGGACTCGAGGATCACCGCCGCAGATTGATTTCGCTGTTCATCGGTAATTCTCTTTTCGTGCATTTATATTGATATTTGCATATTAATACATGAATCAGGCGCGATCGTCCGTCCTCGGGTCAGATCTGTTTACTGTTTATTTTCCGCTGCGTTTGGATCTGGCGCCGGGGTACGGAAACCCAACAGTGGTATCAGAGCCAGGTTGCGCTTTAATTCATGTATTTGATAATTATTTTTATTAGATCGTTCCCAATAAGCTAATAGTGTTCGTTTTTTTTTTTTTTTAAACAATCTGTCCGAAAAAAAAAAATTAATAAATCGTACATTGTTCATCGTTTTTGTGTTCATCGATTTCTCCGGCAACTCGCGCGGCGGCACACGCGGCGGAGAAGTGTTCTCCACCACCGTGCGTCGCCTACGAATGACTGCGCTTCATTGTTCGTCACGGTCAGTGATTTATCGCGCAGAATGAGTCGCGAGAAGCCACTGTAATTTTTCCCGAAACCAATCGCGTCCGATTTGTTCTCGATTTTTCCGCGCCGAGTTGCTTTATCTTGTAGAGAACTCGATGTGCGCGGCTCCAGATCGGCGAGATGAAGGCAGCGGCGCGAGATGAAGGCGGCGGCGCGAGCTAGGGTTTCTGAAACCCTAGCCGCCGCGCCTGTCATGGTGGGAAGGAGATGAACAGTGTTTTTACCCTAATTTTCGATTTTCAATTAAAAAAAAAAAATTATTTATTATTATATCCGAAAATAGGGTATTTTGGGTTGAAATTGATGTTCTAATTTTGGATCCAAATTGTTTGGAGTCCATAAATTATTTTGGGTCATTTCAGATGTTTTTATCCGGATATTGTTTTTGAAGAATAAATCATAAACTTAATTAATTAAAAATATGATTTTTAATTTATTAAGTGTAAAATAGAGATTTTACATATTAATTGCAAATTAGATGGAAATGTTCCATTTAATTTATTTTCAATTAACCTTATGATTTGAAAGGTAAAATATAGATTTTATCAATTAGTTGAAGTTTAATTAATTAGAAATTAAATAAAATTGTTTTATTTAATTTTTAATTTTATTTTCAACTAATGATGCGATTAGTGGGATACGATAGAATAAATTAATTATTGTGCTCTAATTACATGTGATGTAATTAGTACAAATTACATATGATGTAATTGTTTAGTTTAATTACATATGTTGTGATTGAATGATGGATGATTACGGGCCTTGACCAATGTGTTTAGGTGAATGCTTAGGTTTTTTATTATTTCATTATTTTTGTGATTTTGGTTTTCGGGCCTGCGAGCTTGCTCTCTCTATTTTCTGATGTATCCCACCCCGGTTTTGTATCCCTATTCTCTTGTTTGCACGATTTAAATGTAAAAACTTTAGAATTAGTGGGAGATCGAGATTGAAGATGGAGCATCAAGAATCAAGACATGTATAATGGAAGCAAAAATGTAATAGGATTGCATTACATACCTGCATCACCTTAGACAGACTTGTGATCCACGTATGGCTCGCGTGGATCAATTAGGAAAAGGCCGTAATCGTCCATATTATTTATTTTATTATGCATGCGATGTATGATAATTTTTGTTTGTATGTTTTATTAAAACATAGTTGCATGAATCCGGCAAACAAACAATCAAGCACTTGATGAGATTTTAAAATAAATTAAATCCCTCTTTTGAATATGATTCAAAAATTTAATATCAAACTGATAAGGGGAGCTCAAAAGGGTTTGTCGCTTCCTGTCTTCCATCAACAGTTAAGCCATGAGACGCTACTTGTGTCATATTGCCTTACTCACCCACGTGGGGGGCATTTGGCATGAGAAAGCTGTGTGTTTAACTGCCACTTAATTAAGGGTGCGATTATGTTAACCTTTTAGATTACTCACCCACGTGGGGTCTTTTGGGCGTGACATTGCCATCCGTGGGATGGGTTAGTTTGACGTGAGAAGGCATAATTGTCCTGCCCACGTAGGGTTATGCCAATCGCGAGACAAATATCTTGGGGATTGCATATGATGCAATTGTGATCTACCTTTAGTATCATAAAATCGGTGGGCCCACGTCCGGGGTTTTCATGAGCTAGTTGGACTCCAAGCCCACTAAGAAAATATGATTTTTCGTTCATTTGTCATGAGGGTGATGAATTCGAAAAATTTAGTGGGAGCATTCAATAACAAAGTCCATGTTTTTGAATTAATTAATAATCAAACGATTTGCTTATATTTTCTGTTTATTTTTCAGTATTAAAATGGCCAAGAATCCGATTGCATCTATTCTCGATACAAACAAATTAACTGGGCAAAACTACAATGATTGGCTAAGAAATTTGAAAATTGTTCTGGATTCTGAAAAATTGACGTATGTGCTTACGAAGCTACCCCCTGGAAAGGTTCCTGAGGGTTCGACTCCTGATGAGATTGAGACTGTCCAGAAATGGAAGGATGACGATCTCAAAACGCGATGCTATATGATGGCATCAATGTCGAATGAACTTCAGAGACAGCATGAACATATGAACCATGCCGCCGAGATTCATACTCACCTGCAAGAGTTGTATGGTGAGCATACTCGTTCTCTACGTTACAGTGTTGTCAGAGACCTATTCCGTGCCCATATGAGGGAAGGGTCTTCAGTCCAAGCTCATGGATTGAAGATGATAGGTCTTATTGAGAAACTTGCTAGCTTAGATACGATCTTGGAGAACGAATTGGCGTTGGATGTGATCCTTCAGTCTCTACCAGACTCATTCAAACAATTTGTGGTGAATTTCAACATGCACAAAATGGAGTGCACACTTGCAGAGCTTGTCAATATGTTGACTACTGCTGAGGCTGCTATGAAAGAGGAAAAGCCTGTTCTGTTGATTAATTCTTCTTCTAAATCCAAGAAGAGTTCTTGGCCTAAGAAGAGGAAGGATACTGGGAAGCGTTCTCAGCCTGCACCACAAAAGAAAAAGACTAAGGGGCCGACTGCGTCAATTAATGAAGAACAAAAATGCTTCCATTGCGGCAAACATGGGCATTGGAGGAGAAACTGCAAGGAATATCAGGATCAGAAGCGTTCTGGACCAGGTATATTCTTTGTTGAAGTTAATGTTTCCATTAGTTCAGCTTCTTGGGTATTGGATACCGGTTGTGGATCACATCTGTGTAATAATATGCAGGTCATGACAAGAAGCAGCAAGCTACAAAATGATGAGATCTTTTTGAGGCTTGGAAATGGTGCAAGGGTTGCAGCCACATCTATTGGAAAAGTTAATTTAGCTCTAGATTCTGGTTTTGATTTAGTTTTAAACGATTGTTTATTTGTTCCAGACTTGATTAAGAACATTATTTCTATTCCTGTTTTGGATAGAGAAGGTTTTTCTTTTAATATTTCAAATGGGATTTGTCATATTTTAAAGAATGGTTCTATTATTGGTTCTGGCACTTTGTTAAATGATCTGTATGATTTAAAACTAGCTGATACACCGGTTTGCTTTCAACAACTGGGAAAACGTAAGGCTGATAATCTATCTCCTGCAAATATTTGGCATGCTAGACTAGGTCATATTTCTAAGGGAAGGATGAGTAAATTGATGAGTGAAGAATTGTTTGATTCATCAGACTTGGATGCACTTACCACTTGCAACTCCTGTCTCAAAGGAAAAATGACCAAAAGACCTTTTGGTGGTCATTCTGAGCGAGCCAAAAATCTATTGGATTTGATCCATTCAGATGTTTGTGGGCCGTTAAGTGTTAACGCACGAGGAGGATATTCTTACTTCATTACATTTATCGATGATTATTCGCGATATGGGTATGTGTATCTCATAAGATACAAGTCTGAAGCTTTTGAAAAGTTCAGAGAATTCAGACATGAAGTGGAGAAACAACTAGGTACAAGTATTAAAGCACTTCGATCTGATCGGGGTGGTGAATACTTGAGTACCGAGTTCATAGATTATCTTAAAGAGAATGGGATTCTCTCTCAGTGGACACCGCCCGGAACACCACAACTTAATGGTGTTGCTGAGCGAAGGAATCGAACTTTATTGGATATGGTTCGATCGATGATGAGTTGAACTGGACTTCCAATGTCGTTTTGGGGCTATGCGCTTGAAACTGCATGTCATTTGTTAAACAGAGCTCCTTCAAAAGCTGTTACTTCTACCCCATATGAGATATGGAGTGGGAAGTCACCAAATTATAATTATTTAAAGGTTTGGGGTTGCGCTGCTTATGTGAAGCAGATGGTGGATGACAAATTGGATATGAGATCTATATTGTGTTATTTTGTGGGATATCCTAAAGAAACTAGAGGTTATTATTTTTATAACCTACGGGAACAAAAAGTGTTTGTTTCCAGAAATGCTACATTCTTAGAAAATGAGTTTCTGAATAATATAGATGGGAAGGATATGAATCTTGAAGTAGTTCAAGAACCACAAATGTCTACCCCAATGGAAGCAAGTAAAATTTCTGAACCATCAGTTGAACCAGAAGTACACGCACCAAGGAGATCTGAAAGGGTTTCAAGAGCTCCTGATAGAATGAATCTACTCCTTGAAAGTAGTCAAGATATAGACCATTGATATGATCCTTGGACTTTCAAGGAGGCGATGTCAGATATTGATTCGGGACATTGGCAAGATGCCATGAAATCTGAAATGGACTCCATGTACTCCAATAAGGTATGGACCTTAGTGGATCCTCCTGTGGGAATTGTTCCCATAGGTTGCAAATGGATCTATAAGCGAAAGCTTGGGGTGGATGGAAAGGTGATTACCTATAAGGCACGTTTGGTTGCAAAAGGTTATACTCAAAGGCAAGGAGTTGACTATGAGGAAACTTTTTCACCAATAGTGATGCTGAAGTCTATACGGATTTTATTAGCAATATCTGCATATTATGACTATGAGATATGGCAAATGGATGTGAAGACTGCTTTTCTCAATGGTGAAATTGATGAAGAAATTTATATGAAGCAGCCAGAAGGCTTCACATCCATTGGGAGTGAGCAAAAGGTTTGCAAACTCCAGAGGTCCATTTATGGGCTAAAGCAGGCGTCCCGAAGTTGGAATATCCGTTTTGATAACACTATCAAAGAGTTTGGTTTTGTTAAAAATCCGGAAGAAGCATGCGTTTACAAGAAGGTTAGTGGGAGTGCGGTTACATTTGTAGTGCTTTATGTCGATGATATCCTACTCATTGGGAATGATATAGGATTGATGAAATCGACTAAAGCATGGTTATCTGCTAAGTTCTCTATGAAAGATTTGGGAGAAGCATCCTATGTGCTTGGCATAAGGATCTATAGGGATAGATCTAAGAGGATGCTGGGGCTCTCTCAATCTATGTACATAAATACTGTGCTAAAAAGGTTTAGCATGGAACAGTCAAAAAGGGGATATCTTCCAACATGTCATGGTGTTCATCTCTCGAGGTCAATGAGCCCTAAGACTGATGAAGAGAGAGAAAAGATGGCATCAATACCATATGCTTCGGCTGTTGGAAGCATAATGTATGCTATGATATGTACTAGGCCTGATGTGGCATATGCTCTTAGTGTAACGAGCAGATATCAGGCAGATCCCGGTGAAGGTCACTGGAAAGCTGTGAAAACAATCCTTAAGTACTTACGAAGAACTCAGGATATATTCATGGTTTTTGGATCCGAAAGTGGAGAGCTGAAACTTGAAGGCTACGTTGATGCTAGTTTTCAGTCAGACGTAGATGACTCTAAATCGATGTCCGGATTTGTATTTAGGCTTAATGGTGGTGCTGTCTCTTGGAAGAGTTCCAAGCAAGACACCACAGCGGATTCCACCACTGAAGCTGAATACATTGCAGCATCAGATGCAGCTAAAGAGGCAGTTTGGATGAGAAATTTCATCCAAGAGTTGGGTGTAATTTCCAGTGCAGTTGACCCAGTCTCTGTGTACTGTGACAACAATGGAGCTATTGCACAAGCAAAAGAGCCAAGATCTCATCAAAAATCCAAACATATACTGAGAAAATACCACCTAATTCGAGAGATAGCTGGTAGAGGCGACATCCTTATCGAGAGAGTTGCTTCAACAGACAATGTGGCAGATCCACTGACGAAGCCTTTACCACGACTGGTGTTCGAGAGACATCTTGAGAAGATGGGCTTGAGGAACATGGGTAGTTGGCTTTAGGAAATTATTATAGTCATAAATGATATCATTTGAATCAATAATTGATTGATTGTATTTATAATCATATTGTGACAGATCTTTGTTTGATTATTAATAAATGTGGCATTCTTCATCTATTTACCCATGTATCATGATGCGTTGATGAAGTCCTTGAGATTGCTATAGTCCACAGAATGTGGTTACGCATATGATGGTGACCATGAAATACATTCTCGCCTGCGATTTCTAAATGTTCCTGGTCGATGAGCCTTCGAGAATGGGATATCGATATATGCTCGTTAGAGACTGGTATTCATGATGTGTCTATTGTAGTGCGCCGCGTTTCATCGGCGTTGGCTTGGAGAAGTCAGCACACTTGAATAGGTGCTCATTAGGAATGAGTTCACTGAACGACCCTACTCGGGATTCTATAAGTGGTTACCACTTGTCGAGTATAGAATTTCTAGTCATAGTTGTGCACCATTACTCCTCATGACCCGAGGCGTCATTGAGGTCTTGATAGATAACTGTGTACTTTGATTTAATGACTGATCACATGTGGGTCATAAAGTTGTTATTTTGGGTATGCAGTGATGATGTCAGAGACCTATGATTGTCGTTGGGGATTCACCACTGGTCTTGATGAACCAGGATGCCCTATGTGTTTTTCTGTATATGATTCAAGGAATCTCTGGCCAGAGTGGGTAGTGCTTGTGAAAAAAGAGTTTTTCATATACGCACACAATGAATCATATAACGTGAAACAAATGCATAGTTATTGAAATCATAAAGGGTCTCGATCAACCAATGCCCTTGATTCAATCGGGACATATTGAGTGAAAGGAATGTACTGCACGCTAACTATGGCTGACAGGTTCTCGTACGTTGCTAGTCATTTGTATCTAGGTCTTCGTGAAGCGCAGATGCTAGGCGCTACCCACGATCGGTAGGTTGTTGCTGGAATTATATTCCCGTCATTGTCTATTAAAGGAGTTTAATTGACAATGGGGCATTTAGGGTAAGCCCAAGAAGTTGTTTGACTTCTAAAATCACAAAGGTTGTGATCCTACTGCTATGATACACTTGAGCCTCACTGGGTCACAATCAACCGGCCGCCGATCTATCGATGAGAATTGAGACTTAAAGGTTAAGTGCTCAAATTGAGTGATTTGGTATAAATGAATTTAATTTTTGAAAGCTCCTCATTCTAGTGGAGTTTCTATATTTGAAATTGTTTCATCTATAGAAAGTTCTAAAATTAAATCATTTGATATATTTATGTTTCATAATTATGTACAATGGTTGTACATCAAGTTATTCAATTGGATTGACTTACTTGGATTATGATTTTATTGTTTTGTGTTGGCTTTTGGGCAAGTGGGAGATTGTTAGCATAAAATACCCAGCAAGCCAAACGTTGGCCCGATGGGCTTTATGAGCCCTAGCCCACTTAGCTGTCTCATGAACATTATAAATATAAGGTTCACTCTAGGGTTACATTATTCCATTCAATACTCTCATAAGTCGTCATCACACTAGCACTGGTGTCGTGCTTGTAGATCTGGTCAGGTTGATTGGACTCGAGGATCACCGCCGCAGATTGATTTCGCTGTTCATCGGTAATTCTCTTTTCGTGCATTTATATTGATATTTGCATATTAATACATGAATCAGGCGCGATCGTCCGTCCTCGGGTCAGATCTGTTTACTGTTTATTTTCCGCTGCGTTTGGATCTGGCGCCGGGGTACGGAAACCCAACAACTTTCGGGTCTGAAATTGGGTAATTTTATTGGACCCGGTCGGGTACCTGATCTGGTCCCAAAAAACCCAAAAAAAAAAAATAGTTGCCCTTACAACCACGCTTAAATAGGAAGAAATGAAAATAATAATAATAAGCCAAATTTTGGGTACCCGATTTTTTGGATACCTGAAATTTTGGGTACCCAACAAATTTGGTCGGGAATCGGGTAGGTCGTGGGGGTACCCGAACCGAATTTCCTGATTCCCGAGATACTCGACCTGATCCTAGCCCTACTCAGATCCACATCAATATAAAGCCAAAAGGGGTTTTTTTTTATAACAAAAACATGTAGTATATTAATAGAACAAATAGCTACAATGAAACCGAGCCACAATTGCCCCATACACGACAATACAACCGAAAACAGCGACAAATACAATCGTCTAGCGTTGACACTAACTAAAACACATATAGTAAGGGAATGTGAGATGGTAACATGAATCACCGTAGCAACACAAGACATTGACCATGAGAGTGCAGAGCCCACCTGAGCCAATCCAAGTCCTCTCAAGTCATACAACCCAGGATATGTTCGAGCAAAGGAACTGCCTTCCAACATATCTGAAGGTACAAATAACGAAAAACGATAAGCGTAAACTGATAAATGACAAACAACCGAGCAAACTCTCGTCTCTAAATCCCTTTCCTCAATGAAATCCAACAACCTAGGAACATCACTGAATGATCTACTCAAATTTATTTTGAGTTTCTTAGATTTAAAGTCATACATCTATCATTTCCATCAAGTATCAACAAGTCAACTATTTTAATATAGCAAGATATTGACATAAACTAAAGAGTCTGGTCGTTAAGTAGATTAATTTCTTAACACTGTCGAATGAAATTGAAAATAGGTTCCACTTCTGCTATGCACATCCAAATTTAGAATTAGTCACAATTTATATCATATAGTATCATTAATATGTATATTATAAATCTTGATTTGTAAATAGATACCTTACTTCCGTGGTTTGTAAAATATAGCTCGTTATCTCCCTCCATAATTTTCAATGTTTTTTGACTTGTCATGACGAAAATACTCGTTTAGGAGAGTGTTTTGTACATATTCACAAATCATAGGGAGACGTACTGCCTATTTTCAAACCATATGTGAGGTAAATTGCACCTGGTCGAAATCAGATGGGGTAAGTTACAGTTGACCAAAACTACAGGAGATAATTTGACATAGCTAAATCTATATCGAATTGGCTTTCTAATTTTAGGTCTGGATTACTCTTTATTTTATTCTTTAGGCGCAGATCACTCTTATATTATTACTTAGGTGTATTTTACTCCTTATAATATTTTTACGTGTATTTATGAAACTGTGTATTTGAAAACCCCCGGGGTTTGTGCCAAAAAAACCCCAAATTTAGTCAAACTCAAACAAAGAATTGGAGGTTCTACTAAAGTATAATATTATTCCCATATCCAAAATATTTAATGGCATGTTTATTTGATGCTATCTCAAACAAATCAGACAGGCATTATGCAAACTCTTGGGCTCGTCTCATGGAGGTGACACTCAAGTTGCACTTTGATATTATAACAAATTTTTTTATCATATTGAATCACATGATACGCATAATCTAAGAGGCAATTTGGGAAGTGATCTTCCCCAAGTGTTATTTTTTTCAGTGATTGGGTTGTTTCTTGGCGAGGGTTTGGGAGACGAGCGTTTGTGCGATTATTTGTTCTTCATCAGTTATTACCGCTCGTCTTTCCATCTTTATACCTTCAGAATTGTTGGAGGGCAGCACCATTGCATGCCATTTCATGGGATGAATGGTTTGAGGGGACATGATTAGACTTCACTAACTACTTCTTATGGCTTATGGAGCATCAAGATTTCTTTATGATCATTTCCCAAAATCTTCACAGATGCCTTCATACTTGGGCTTAGAGATTATGATTCCTTAAATAAAAAATGACATTTTGACTGAAAATATATTCTAACATTGACAAACTTTTTAATAATTAAATTTCACAAAAGTGCATAAAAGTAATCCAGTCCAACATTTGTTCCTCCCTGATCCCCACCATGACTTAATTCAAAAATGATGAAATTTTTTAGAATTTTACACATTTTTTTTTTTTAAAAAACTATAACCTAATAATACCAATATTTTCAAAAAAAAAACGGCCAATAATAACATAAATCATAATTTTTGTTTTAGGGTTGATCGAATACTTTGGTAAAGTCCTTCTAAAGCTACTCAAGCAAACAAAAATTAAATGGTTAAGAAAAATTAATTTAATTGCTTCTTTTATATTTATGGTGTCTAATCATGTCCCTCCAAGCCATTTAATAAAAATTAATTATGATATCTTGTAAACTTTTCTAAGGAATGGTGGTGGAAAAAATGAGTCAAGATTCTTGTTTTGTTGCTAAATAGGGAAATATTCCCATTAATTCTTGTGTTACTATATATAATCTTTCCCAAAAAACTCAACTCCCAAGTGCCTCAATGTTCATAAAACTTGCTTAATCTATTCTTGTCCACATTCCAAGTCTAATGATTTATCATCATACATATTTTACTTTGTATTCCAATATTATAATATTATAGAGATAAAGAACTCATGTGATAAATGGGATACATCGGTTAAGTAGTTGCTACCACACTAGCACCTATCATTGGATAAACATATTCATATTCATATTGGACTGCCCCTAAGAGCAGTCCTAAGAACACTGCTCTTAGGGACAACGTAAACCAAACCGGATATCTGGTAGCTTCCCTACGTGGATGGATTAAAGAAATATAAATTTGAATTTAATAGGAAAGATGGTATAAAAAAATTAAGGATGTTTTACATTTTGTTCTCTATTTCTGGAGGGAATTGAATTTATAATCAAAATATTTTATCTTGCTCGTTAATTATGTGCCTCAATTTTATTTTATATAGTTTTTATTTATTCACAAGTTAATAAAATGTTTTAAAAAATACATAATATATATTTTCTATATACCCAATTTGTGAACTCATCAAGGGAGAACATTGCATCAAAATTATGCCATTTGTGGGGACATTTGCTATGGTCCTGATTAAATAGCAGCCAAAGTGATGCAGAACTCTCATACTTCCCACAATTTGATTGCACAAACCATATCTACACTTTATGGCCTCACACAATAGAAAATGTGTAATGGCTCTTTGTATGACCCTAGTGCTTTTGCATCACTTCAGCATGATTTCCGCCGCCCATCGCCTGAAAGTTCGAACTCCCATACCGATCCAGGCCTCAATCCGGCCAAAACCTCCCGCCACGTATACTTTTCGGTATAAGAAGATACATACAGAAGCTTTCAGGCCAACAACGCCGGGAAATAGCCCGGGAATGGGTCATGACACGCCCCCTGGCAAGAACTTAAGCAGCATTCAACGACGCACGTAGACATGTTGAGTTAAGAAGAAGGATTTATGTATGTCACCTTTTATCATCCAACCAAATGGAAATCTTGATTTTTATGATTGAAGTATTATTAGAAGTGTTGTCTAAATCGTAATTAGCTAAATAACATTCAGAGATAGTTTCGCATGCATGCATGCAATAAGTATATTTTGTTTAAAGCTAGTAGAAATTTACCCCATGTAGTATCGCTAATAAGCACGTTACCTCTCGTGGTTTGTAAAATATAACTCACCACCTTTCTCCATAATTTTTATAAGTTTTTGGCTTGTAGTGACGAAAATATCCTTAGTGATTGTTTTGCACCTACTTACAAATCGCATGGAGAGTGCTGTATATTTTCAAACAACATGAAAATAAGTTGCACATGAGGGGGTAAGTTACATATGATCAAAACCACATGAGATAAATTACCGTGGGTAAAACTATGTCAAATTGACTTTCTAATTTTAGGCGCATTACCCCTATGTTATTCTTTAAGTACAAATTACCCATATGTTATTCTTTAAGTGCATTTATCTCCTATGTTTTTCTTTAGGTACATCTTATCCATCAAGCATACAATTGATATTTTAACATTTAACTTCAAAGCTCAAACACATAAGAAGTTCACGAGTATCACGCAAATAAGGGGGGTGTTCTACACTTGTTTACAAACCACATGAGGTAAGCTGAGTATTTTCAAACTATAGGAGGGTAAGCTGTCTATTTAGAAATCCATCGGAGTTCCGTGCCAAAAAACTCTCTTTTAAACAATCTATCATATTTTTACATGATGAAGTGAATCTAAAATAAATTCTTTTAGGAATATGTATATTATATTATCAATGTGATTTTTAAAAACTCGTGTTCTGAAACAACACTCTTAAATATGCGGAAATGAAACCAAACAGGCGAATAATTTCGAATGTCAACCGTTGCTAATTTTACATATGAGGAAAAAATCATAATGCTCAACATAACAACATTATAGTTGTAATTCTAAATTTCTTAATTCATGTACAAGTATCTGGTATTTAAGTACCACTAAGTGCTTTAAATTAATCTTTATAAGCAGATGAAAAAAATGTGCTAAAACACACAAGACAATATACAATTGCTTGTTTACACCCTTATATTCTCTCTTATTACTAAATCGATTGTCAGAAGGGGACTCGTAGACATACTTCCTGATGCCCTTAGTAAGTTTTCTACGTTTTCGAGCTCGTCACGAACCTAATACATTGACAGTGATTAAAGGAGGGTGAGAGTTAGGAGAAAGCATACCGGTCCTTTAGGCGTATCAAGTGTCCAGTAAAGCAATCTCAGTTTATATTGATCTCTTTTATACCAATGGACTGAGAATGGTAAAAGGAAAGGAAAGAACACTGACTTAATGTATATTCATTGCTGTATCCTTTACCTTGAGCTCCATCATTCTGTTCACGTTTAAGAACAATGCAGCCAATTCTAATACAACGTTGGCGATATACGGTTCCTTTCGAACATAGGATAAAGCGGTCTGGTTCTTAAAAACAACAGCAAACCGGATGCCAGTCCTACAACAGAAATGCATCCCCACCACACAAAAGTATAGAAATAACACGGTTTGCCCATGCACACTATTGGATCACACAATAATCCCGAGATGGATTTACCATTCATGTCATAAACAATGGCAGCAAGAAAGCCATAAACAAGTGAACCAATAGGGATATTTGCAATAAGAATGTTATGGTTGACACCAACACTGTCGGGACCAAATAGCTCAGATGTTATCGAAACTGCAGCTGCGAAAATGAATCCGGAGCTGAACCCGATTAAGGCTGTGCCCACTTGAACTGCCATCATATCATTTCCAGCTACTGCAAGTAAAGCAAAGGCAATTGGAGTAGGCAGAAGTGCAATAGTGAGCCATCCGGTTCTTGCGAAGTACACCTTCCTGTAAATTTATCATTTTTGTATCAACATTCCTAAATATATCAACAATGAGAATGTTGAGCTTTAAGTAGTAGAAATATGGTGAACAGAGAAGACAATGCAAGATGAGATTTGCATGGTCCGTCCATGAAGGTGTTCATCAATGACACAATCCCCATATAGCTAAAACTCATATTATTAAATGACACCTAATTTAAAATCAATCCATTACTCTTTTATAAACATAATATTTTGGGATAAAAATGATGAGACATCCTTTCTAAATCTATATTTCAATAAATTTATATCAAAGATATATCATAGTACGAATAAATCACATCTGATTCCCAGCTAATGAAAAAATGAACCTAATCGAGATAAATTAAAGAAGCTTAAAGATGACTCTCACTTGGAGGCATATTCGTCCTTCCTAAATTGTATCCAAATTCTTTATAAATTCTATTGATGCAGATTTCAGATATATATACAATTCATGGTCATGAAATTATATTTACTTACGGTCGAATGAAGTCTGGAGCAGCTGAAAGCAGGCGGCCAAAGAACGAAAAGGAGGAATATATAGTGATAAGTCTTGAATTCAATGAACTGTGGCCAAGAGACTGCGCTATCTGCCCAAGATTATTGCTGTATACTAAACCAATCGTTCCCCCACAAAGGTATGCTACAAAATACAACCAAAAATCCAACCTGCGAATGAGCATTTGTGCTGTATGCTCTTCTCCGAGCATCATGAGTTGATCTTTCTTGATAATGATGTCACACGAACAACCTTCGCTAGTCTCAGTGTTCTCTCTCGACATTCGATTCATCGATCCATCAACTTCAGGGAAAGAGATTATCCTATTTACTACACCATTCTCTCGACTAAGGAGCTCATTGTGTAGATCAAGATCCTCAGCATCAACAAGGATAAATCCCGGGTCGTGATGGTGGAAACACGAGTAAATCATGTTGTTGAACCAATCTCGGGCATAGATGACACCAGGGATGCCTAAGGGGACGACAAGAAGAAATATGGCGCCTGTAAAAAATAAACAAGCCATGGGCAGGTTCGATGGATGGAGGAAAAGAAGGTATAGGCCAGTGATGACTGCTAAGAAGTTTAACAGGAGGAACGTAACTTTATCACGATTAATGGCATCGGAGGGGAGAGCATCCACGTGGGGTTGTCGAAGAATCGGGATAACTGCTATAATCGATGTGAAAAGGGGAAGCAATGCATTGAGAAGAAGGTAAACAGTGCTTGATGAAGGGTCAAATGACTTTGCAGCAAGGTTGTATAAGGCTGCACTTAAGCCATTAAAGCTCACCATGAGAGATATAGCAAGTGGACGATTAGATGGGAAATTCTTTATGCATAGAACAAAGCAGACAGTATTAAACCAACAGATGCTGCATCCAGCCAATAAGCAGAGTAAAAGTACCTGCAACAGAAGTATGACACCCATTTAAAGTTCGTAGTACATATAATTGCATATTAGCACTATAAACATCATCATGTATCACCTTTTACCCAATAACTACGTCTTAACTCAAACATTTGCAACACTTTGACTATGAGGATTCCTTATTTCGCTTTATAATTATTTTAAAATAAAGAAAAATGTGAAAGAAGGAAATAACAGTCTTTGGACCACTCTCATATGGAGTACTTAGACTTAATTGATCAAGTAATACTTTGTCCCAAAAATAAACATCAAGAAATTCAATTTTCGTTAGCTAAACCATAGTAATTGGTGCAAAAAAGTGATGAACTTGACTTGGATATTAAAAGCCGACACCACCGCTCTGCGAATACATGACTAAGTAGGTAGGAATCTAGGAAAATAAGGGAATTTCCTTGAAGATCCCGGACAATACAACTGCATAATGGAATTCAATTAAATGAGGGAATATCCACAAAGATCACAGAAAATCGTACTGTACATATTTCACTCCTACAAGTAAATAAAGATCTCCTTCTACATTTATAAATAGACCATGTTTTGGTACCTTTAAATCATTTGCTATCCACCTGATTCAATAGGATATATTCTAGCCTATTCACGAGCACTCTCATTCACTCTCCCTATCTTGAGCGTTGGAGGGGTGCCAACACTCCCGGTGCCCTCTAATGTAGTTCATTTCCTGTCCTTAGGCCACTACTGACGAATGATCATGGAAGACGAAGGAGAATTCAGTAGAGCGTCAATAATAATAGTTTAATTAGCATACAGTTAGGGGTGCCTTAGGAACGAGAATAATACTCTAACGTTTAGGGATCTTTTATAATAAAAATTGTAGAATGAGTTTTTAAGATAAATGTTAAACTGGTTTAATTTTCAGACCAATTTTTTTTTATAATAGGTTATAACTTATAAGATACTTTTACCAAAAGAAAATATCAGCATCCAAGATGAAGATGAATGGAACCAAAAGATACTTTTACCCAAAAGTTATGTACGGTTAAATGAAGAAGATGTGACGACCAGGGGGTTGTGGCCTAATGGTCGTCACCCCTCAAGCCCTCCCCTTATAAACGGTTCGAGTTTGAGTCCGTCTCCAACTACTTTATGAATTGTAAAAAAAAAAAAAAATTGAAGAAGACGTTAAACAAGGTTATAGATAGTGTACTGAGAAGGGGTCATTTGACGCCATCAATTTTTTTCTAAATTTGAAAATTTGCCCCTTTAATTTTATTTTTTTAAGAAAAATCTAAACAAAGTTTAGTTTTAACCTTGCTGATGCTAAAATTTGAAATTTGGGGATAAATTATAATTATGGTGGACTTTTTGGGATAACTATTATTATCGCAAACATTTTAATCCTTTTTATACTATGGACTAAATCATGTCATTAATCTACTCACATATATATATATATATATATATATGTGTGTGTGTGTGTTTCGGTACATTATCTGACCCGATTCATACAGAAATTTCCATTTACTTATGTTAATGCCAGATTTTATTTATTTTGGGTGTGTTTGGTTCAAGTGATTAGAATGGGATTGCATAGCTATCCTGCAACATCTGTTGTTCTTCTCATTTTTCTGCACTCCAAGTCAATCCATCCCACTTGTGAATTTATCCTTAAACTCAGTATGTAGCATCACACCTCCAACTTGTGATGTGTAATCAAATTCTGTACAGTGGATTGGATAGAAAACAAATTTACTAATTTGCCCTTCAATTCCCAAACCCCACTGTCTGTAAATGGCATTTCTCAAAGCTTCAGAATGAATTGAAGGTTGAAGATTGTCCCCTCTCGTGTTCTTCGACATCGGACCAAAGATGAGTTGAAGCTTCAAGATATCTTCTAGTGCTCATTAGTTCACGTCACCTAAAGTCGGTCTGTAAATTTTCGAGAAATCCGTCAGCACGCTCAATAGGAAATGATGTTTACCAGGATGGATCTTCAAATATCCGGCGATGGTAAACTTTCGGCTGATGGTTGGGAAAATTGGGGACAAATGGGAAATGGGATGAAATTTCTGGAGGAAGAAAAAGTTACGATGGAAATAAAATCTAAATCATAATTTTTTAAGAAGAGTTTGGATTATCAAAGTGTTTTTGATGTAGAGTTTGGATTATCAAAGTCAACCGGCGGTGCAGATGATTGCATCGATCTCTATGGATGAAAATGTAGAGATGAGCAGGGAAGAGCATATGATACATGTGATTGAGGAGTTACGAATGGATGTGGAGAATGAGAGGAAGAAGAGGGTTGCAGTGGATAGGGTTGCAATACCAATTTTTGGTTCCTAGTTTATGTAAAAGTTCAGTGCAAAAGAGGGTATTTTGATTATTAATAATTAATAATAATATTTTATTAATAATTAAATTACATAAATAAATTTATTTTGATTAAGTTAAATATAACTAAAATAAAATAATAAAAAAAGTGCACAACTATCCGAGGGTATTTTTGTCATTCTACGAATAAAATTAATCTATACCATCTAATTATCAAGTACACCAAACACAATATTACTTATCATACTTTATTAATCATATGAACCAAACGCAATATAACTTATCAATTAGTATACTTATCAACCCATTATCCACTTTTTAATCTATCCATCACTTATCATATCCTCGAACCAAGCACACCCTTTTAGTACAACAAAGGTTGGGATTTACTGGGATCAAACCCAAAGGGATTGGTCCCACTTAATCCAGAAGGGTGGAAAAAGTCAGAAATTTATGCATGATGAACGACGGACACGCAATAGAGCGAAAAATTATGTATAGGGCAGAAAATTATGCCAATCAATTTCTCTTCGCGATTCATGGCGTCAAGCTAAATAAATATTATTTTACAAGACCAACCCATGTATACATACGGCTGGTGCCATTTGAGTTAAGATTGACTCCAACACCACCATGTAATTGTTCAAAACAAAAAAAAAATAGTGTTAATTTTCAAAACTATTATTTTTTAGCTCAACGCGGTAAATCGTCGTAGCCTCTAACCCTAAATCCGGTCAGTCTCATATAATATTGGTTCTCGCTCCGCCATATATATAGTGTTATATGTTGGTGTTTGGATGTACCATGTACAACCAAGAATTTTCCATATATAAGGGATTCAACGCAAAACCAGATGTGGGAATGAATAAATTTTAATGGGTGAATTTTGTTGAAAATTATATATAAATACTTAAAAAAACTTTACTGAGAAGAAAACGACGATTATGATTATCATAAATATTAAACTAGTTTACAGTTTAACAAAGTTAATTGGCATTTTTTTTTTTGAGCGAGAAGACAAAAATATTAAACACGAGCAACAAAGTCAAGAGATACAATATCCTTCAAAAGAAAGGGCAAGAAACCAAAGTATCTGGTATATGCCCTAAAAGAACAGCTCGAGAAGCTAAAGCATGAGAGATTACGTTAGCCGATATCCGACAATGAGTAATTGTGAACCCCAAATTCCTGTCACAAAAAAGGTCTTATCGAACTGATTATTGGAGCGTACGCATGAGAGACATAAGGATTATTAATAGCCTATACAACCAATTGTGCATCTGGTTCTATAATTCTAGTCTCCCAATGATATTTATGAGCCACCCATAAACCTTCTCTAACTGCCAACAATTCAGCAAGAAACGGATCGAACATACCATGTATACGAGAAGCACATGATAGAATAATAAACCCAAATTAGTACCTGATAACAATTCCAACACCAATAAAAGCCCTGTCGAGAGGTACCGAAGCATCGACATTGACTTTGGTATGTCCAGACAGAGGAGCCATCCAACTATCTTGATGATTAGATAAGGAGCGTCCAACGGATGGTGGATTGAATCTGAGAGGGCAATGAGCATCAAACAAAGTTGTCCGATGCACAATATCCGACACTGGAGCCATACAACCATGAAAGACAAATAGGTTGCGATCAAACCATAAACTCCATGAAACTAGGGCCAAATTCGAAGATCCCCACCAGAGCCATTGCCTAACACCCAATACCATAAATCCATAAGAGAATGACCTGTAAACCGTTGAAGTAAAGGCCAGATAGAAGTGGTTTGCCACACTTTACGTGCTCTCCAACATTGCCATAACACATGGTACACATTCTCCGGATATGCAAAACATCTGGGACAAAGAACATTAACCACAATGCCACGTAAAGCTAAATGGAATCGGGTGGGAACAGCTTCGTGAATAGCCCGCTAGCAATGTATCTTGATTTTACATGGCAGTTGTATCTTCCACAAGTGCTTAAAAATGTTATCAGAATTTACCTTAGAAGCCAAACTACATTCCTCCAGAATCCGTGTGGCCACCGAGTAGCCCGACTGGATAGTATATTCACCATTCGTGGAATAACTTATCACTCCCATGCATGTAAGAGATGGGGATACGTCTTAATTCCACCACATCGACCGGCGAAAAAATATGTTCAATAAGGTTCTAGTTCCAGTCACCGTTTGAGTCACGTAAATCAGAAACAATGATGTTTTCCCACATCGGCTGTGGAATCGTAATTGGTTTGAAGGTTAACTTCCTGAGGATCCAAGGGTCCTTAAACACCTTTATATTAGTACCATCCCCAATTCGCCGTCGCATCCCTTTACCTAGTAAATCTCGACCCCATAACAAACTTCGCCAAACATAAGAAGGCGAGTTACCCACTGTGGCCTGTAGAAAGGACTTGTGAGGATAATATTTAGCTTTCAACAATTGTGATACTAGTGAATCCGGATAATTTATCAATCGCCACCCAAGTTTAGCTAGCAATGCGACGAAATCTCATTCCTTTCAAATTTAGTAGAACACAACTTGTGGTTACTCACCTAATGAATACAACGTGGTTGTCCAGTTTTCCCCCACCAAAAAGAGGTAATCATCCGCTGGATAACATGACAAACACCTTCGGGCAACTTAAAAATTGACATCGTGTAAGTCGAAATAGCTTGGACTACTGCTTCGATAAGAATTTCTCGTCCACCAGCGGAAAAGAGACCGTGTTTCCATGAAACTTCTTCCATAAGCGTTGCTTCAAAGTTTCAAACACACGCCTTCTACTTCTACCAACAAAAGTTGTAAGGCCCAAATAAATATTATGAGTTTCAGAAGCAGCCATACCCAATATATTGAAAACATGTGCCTTTTGAGTCTGTGTCAGATTAGGACTAAAAGTGATAGAAGATTTATTCAGATTAATGGACACTGCCCGGATGCACTGGCATATAGATCAAGAATATTCCAAATAGTAAGGCAACTAGAGGGATCTGTTGGTCCCATGATTAGACTATCATCCGCAAATAGAAGATGAGTGATTGAGGGTGCAAGTCGAGCACATTTTATTCCTTTCATCCTGCCATGGAGAAATTCATGTCTGAAAAGGGAGGAGAGGCCTTCCGTACACAGAAGAAACAAATAGGGTAATATCGGACATCCTTGGCGCAAACCCCTACTTACTGGGGAAAAAACTTTTAGAAGTCGCCCCATTAATGAGAAGAGAGAACCTGGTAGAACTCAAAAAGTGCATAATTCGCTCAATCCACTGAAAAGCCAATCTGTTGCATAACTGCTCGCAAACAACCCCACTCAACCCGATCGTAGGTCATGCTTATATCTAGTTTCAAAGCCATCAAACCCTTGCGATCAGTAGAACGTCGACGGATATGGTGCAGACATTCAAAAGTGATTAACGTGTTATCCATAATCAGCCGACCTGGCACAATACACTTTGTTCCGGCGAAATGATCAGAGGAAGAAATTCCTTGAGTCGATTAGCCATAGCTTTAGATATGATCTTGACAATCACATTCAATAGACTTATAGGTTTATACTGGCTAATCATAGAAGGATTATTGGACTGCGGAATAAGAACAATGTTAGTATGATTGAGAGAACAATAGGGAAGACCATTATTTAGGATACCAAGACAGATAGCGGTTAATCTGACCCCACCAACTGCCAATGAGCCTGGAAAAAACCCGAATGTAAACCATCTGGTCCTGGAGCTTTCCAAGGACTCATTTGAAACAAAGCTTGTTTGATCTCGTCAGCTGTGAAAGGTGCGTCCAAATGATCTCGCATAGCATCTGTAATTTTAAATTGAAGCCTAGCAGTAACTACTTCCCAAGCAGCGGAAGTAGGGGAAGAAGTGGTGAATAATGTTGTGAAATGATTTCTAAAAATGATGGCAGTCGCATCTCGTTCAATAACCCATTCATGATTGTTAGAGAGAATGCCATTAATCACATTCTTCCTACGCCTCCGAGTAGCCTATTGATGAAAATATTTGGTATTTTTATCGCCCGCAAGTAACCAATTAGCACGTTGGTGCCAATAGTATTCTTGCATAGACAAGAGATTATCCAAACGATGCTCCAAATAACGAATAAGAGATCTATTCTCCTCCTAGGGTTGAGTATGAAGAAAGGTGAGCTGTTTTTGAAGACCATGGATTTGTCGAGGTAGGTGTCCAAAGGTACGCTTACCCCAGGCAGACAACCGATTCCCACAAAAGGTTAACATGCTGTGAATGTCCGCACTAGTCTGAGGACGACGATCACAACTCTTGTGCCATATTTCTGCAATTAACATAGGATATTCTGGATGAAAACGCCAATATGGCTCAAATTTAAAAAAACCCACAGAGAGGTGCAGTCTGCCGAGTAGATTGTGGTGCCGGATCCAATAAAATTTCAGCATCCTATGATCCGATCCAAAATAATCCAAGTGCCTAACTACTGCATTAGGAAACGGAGCATGCCATGACTGGGTAATCACGGCTCTATCAAGTCTTACTTATATTTCGCCTGGAGGTGATCTACGATTTGTCCAAGTAAAGAGAGTGCCCGTAAAAGCCATATCAAAAAGTTGACAATAATCCAGAGCTTCTCGAAACGACGACATATTTGAATTAGGACGATCATTGCCTCCCTCCTTTTCGTTAATATCAAGTATCTCCTTGAAATCTCCAACTACAATCCAAGGAACAGTAAGCAAAACCTGATAATCTTTGAAGTAATTTCCAAGAGTTCTTACACTGGTTATTTTGCGGATGGCCATAAAAACCGGTAAATCGTCCCTTTCTGTAGTCAGCAGAGGTTATAAGAGCATCAATATGACCTGGACTGTAGGTTTGGATATCTACCACCCAATCATCAGACCACAACAATGCTAAACCACCACTGCGACCCACACAATCAATCGTCAGCCCATATTGAAAACCCATCGACTATTTAAGTTGTGAGCTTTATGATGGTGAAGTTTAGTTTTCGATATAAAAACCAGGGATGGATTATTCTCACGAATAGCCAGTTTCAAGCGGTTAAACGCCCGCGAGTCTCCCAAGCAACGGGAGTTCCAGCTAAGAAAACTCATAGAGGACAGCAACGGGGAAGAGCAACTCCCACCATGGACTCATAAACAACAAATCGGGAATCTGTGACGACTAGCATAGACAATACAAAAAGGAATCCAAAAGTGCTTCTAGTGATAACAGGGGTACTCTGATAAACCAGATCCAGAAACTCCAAGATCGATTTTTACCACCCAATGGAGGATTAAAAAAACTCTGAATCTGCGGAACTATTCAGCTCACCCACTAGCAACGAAACGAGGAAACGTGTTGTTCAGGCTGGAATCAATGATCGGAGAAGAAAAAAACCTCATAGAGAGGAACGAAAAGCTCCATAAAGGAGAGTAGCCCTTGTATTTCATTTAGATTGTTAATCGGCATTTTTCAATACATAAAACTAATTCATTTATCGGCCAAATATTTCTACTTTGATTATATTTTTATTTTTTTATTTCAGAGATTAAATTCTGTAACTCACACGTGACGTGCGTAGAGAAAGAGATTAATTAGAAACCTAACCACAAAATACGGCACCGCCACCGTGTCGTTAATCACCAACCACTGCACGCCGTACCCGACCAATCCCATGCTAGCCGCCACAAACATCACCATCCACAGCGGCAGATTATTCAGAGCCAGGCCTGACGACCATCCTAACGCCTTACCGAGGTCAGAAGCGGTGGCGAGGTAGTTCAGCTGCACCTGTGGTACCCTGAGCTTCATCTTCAGCTCCGAAGAGTAAGCCGAGAAATCGAAATTCGTCCCCGTAAACGCCTGAATCCATATTGTCGCCACCAGGATCATCCACTTCCGCGATTGCCCCTCCATTAGACTTCCAAATTGCTTTTAAGCCGGAAATCACCACTCGGGGCGGCGGCGCCGGTGTAAACCCTGGTGGGCTATGATTAAATTGGTAGATTTCGATTATGATCTTGATCGTTCGTTTATATTAGTGTAACCGTCTCTAACGATCAGTTGGGACTTGGGACTTGGGACTTGGGACTAGTAAAATATATAAATATTTTTCTTTTAACTTTTTCAAAAATAAATCAATATGGAAAACACATAATATAATTCAAAAAAATAATTAATATTATATTTTTTTTGTTATAGAAAAACATTATATTAAAATATAGTATAATTTATTGAAAATAATAATTGATACTATTTACAAATAACATGTATAATCTATGTAAAATTAATTTATTAACTTCATTAAATATTTTTGTGATAATATATATCTTTTTTTTTAACATTGATAATATATATCTTTAATATAATAAAAAATAATTTATTGTAGATAAATTATTTAATATTTTGATTGTTCATCCACAGCATAATAAATTAAAATTTGTTTTGTCCACTTTTTACTCTAAGTATTTCTATCGGTCAGAATATCCTTTTTAATCTCATTGAACTCTAATTCTTTGCATAATTGCATTGTATCAGTTACCTAGAATGCTGATGAAATCGTAACTTAAATTGTTAAAATTTCGAAATCTTAAATAGTGAATTTTTTTATTTTTAGAATTAAATGTTTCAATAAAAAAAAAAGTTAAAAGAATATTTCTTGTCTTGTTCAAATTTTGGTGCATATGGGTTGGGTACAAATTTTGGTAAACCAATGAACTTTGAATGGTGAGTGACACATTCTTCTCAACATAGATTACAAAATTTATTTGTTTTTTTTAAATATAATAAATTTGGGAAATTTGGACAAAATATAACATTTTGTGGGAAATAGAGTAAGAAGAGAAAACTTTTTGTTTTTGAAATAAATAATTAATTAGAATACAAATTTTTCGAATTTATTTTCATAATATCAAATTATAGAAGGATCAAGTTAAAATTTATTTCGATTGCTTATTTTTTAATAATATGTATTCTTATTTTAAATATAGTCGATTTACACTTGTGATCAACTTATGGTTTTTTAGTTTTTGTGTTTTGTCGGCCAATTCACGTGAATCGGCAGACCCAATTTTTTTTAAAAGACAGAATATTAAATAAATTAAATAGATAATAATAAAATCATAAAAATGAAAAAATGAATTTACAATTATAGATAATAATAATAAAAAATAACAAACGAGTTAATTATAAATTTATAACTATTTTATTTATATTATTATTATTAATTATTGAAGTTATTTGTTTATTTATATCGTATTTTTATGTCTTATTATAGAAGTGCAGAATAGGTTTGATAAGTTTAGGAAAATTATTTTGATGGCAAGAAACAAATGTTAGATGCATAAAGTAAAGTGACAATATATGTTTTTGAAAGTTCGAAGGTAAATCTTTCTACGCCTCCACTTTTTCCAACAACAGGAAGTATTTCACTAGAACATTTGAATACTACAAACTTTTGTACAACCCCGATTCAGCTGGATTTATCCAATACCAGACTGAAATTCTTAACACTCAATTTATAAAATATGTTCAGACACAAAACTCGTCTGACAGTTACAAAATGGATTCACTCCTCTATCTAAGAACAAATACAAATGTCAGAGTAAATAGAACAAGCACTATTAATTCTTAATGATCGAATATGACGGTATGCGGTGCTTTGAATATGAGTAGATCGAAATATGATTTGTTCGAAAGAGCTATCTGCTTACTTCATTAAATGCTTTAATCTTTCCAAATTCTTGCATCTTCAGACTTCATCAACTTCAATTTTCAAAAGTGTGCTATATTTGAATTGCACTCTTCACTCTTGATTACTGTGCGAAGACTTTCTTGTCTTGTATATTTCAATGTAGTACTTGATTTATAAAAGCTCTTCTGTCTTGTATTGTTTAAGGTAAAACCTTAGCATTAGATCTTTAAGTATTTTTCACCATTAATACATCATTAAATGTTTCAATAAATAATGACACAATGATTAAATATTGAAAAGGTTGGCCAAAGTTTCCTCTCTTTTCGATGTGGGAGAGAAACCAAGCCCAAACCCATCAGTTTATACGTGAGCACTTCATGTTTTATGTCTACAACATTGCTTACTAGAAAACTGTCTGTAGTCAGAACTTGATGATGTTATTATGTCCATATTTTGAATGAACTGACATGTATAGTTGATAGAATTGCTTACGCTTACACCAGGAAACTGTTATTTCCGATTCTTGAGAATGTTGGGTTAAATTTTCTTGCAGATCTAGTCACCTCGATCCACAAGAGCTGGTTATGTATAAGGTTCTTGAGTAGCTTAAACCAGGCTGGTGGCCGGTGAAGATGCTATTGTTATGCAGACATCAGTGTTTATCGTGGTTGGACTGTAAGCATTCTTTAAAGAGGAAATTACATATATCCACATTCTAGAAAACTTTTCTAGAACCCTAATCTATTTAGTCTATTTTCATGACCAAATTACCTTGTTTTATTAAATCCCTTCATGTCTGATGCAAGCATCTGCATAGGTGTTCATGAAGCGATTGGTTTCGTAAATCCGAAACGATGATGGGTCAAAGATGCCTCATGAATTGAAGCTTGCCACTGATACATGCTTTGAATAACGCAGAATTTTTCTTGTCAAATTTTATATTTAAAGAAATTTGACTCATTTTCAGCAACAGATTTCGGAAATTTTTAACGTAAGAATGGAACTATACTGTTTAGCATCAACTTAGCATGTTTTTCTTTTTTATGTTATGATTCTCTGTCATTGCTTTTGCAGAAAATCTTTGTTCATGAGTATCACTGAATTTACCCTGTGAATTCATAAGTTGTCCGAATTGCCGGCAAATTGTATTATTCTTAATCTCTTCATGTTCATGAGATTTAAACTTCTCCATTGAACGACTTTTGTGCGGATTTTTTTGCAATTTGGTATTTGAACGCTTTTTGCACGGATTTTTTTGCTATTTGGGATTTTTCGTGCTTAAATTAAAATTGAATTTTTATTTCAATTTTGATGCATATTATGTGTTTGTTAAAATGTCTCTTTAGTTAAAAAAAACTTTTTGTAGCAAATTTTAGATTGTTATTTCTTCGTCTTTGGATCTTTCTGTAATATCAAATATGAGGCTCATGATGTGATTTCCAACATGAAAGATATAGACTGAAAATTCCAGGCACCATGCCAGTTATTCTTGTTTAATATTGTTAATTCTTCAACTTTGATTTGGGAAAATGAGATGGTGTTAAATCCGACTGATATACTACCGAGAATTACCTATCGGTGCATGTAAATTACATGCATCGATAGACTCTTTAACCAAAAACATAGTCTCACGGTGCATGTAAATTACATGCATCGCCTGAGTCTATCGGTGCATGTAATTTACATGCATCGCCTGAGTCTATCGGTGCATGTAAATTACATGCACCGATAGACTCAGGTACTGGATTAAGCATAAAAAACTTTTTCTTATACGATGCATGTGAATGTAATATACTTTCAATTGACAAAAAAGAAACCCTCTAAATCCAAAGGAAAAAAACTCACTTTACAGTATAGAAAAATAAAAATATATGCATACACCGTATGAGTCTATAGGTGCATGTAATTTACATGCACTTCTGTCATACGTTACATCTGAGCCATACGGTGCATGTAATTTACATGCACCGCATGAGACTAGACAACTCATGAGGTGCATGTAAATGTAATATACATGCAACATTAGTTGAAATAATTTATTTTTGGTGGATTGAGCAAACTTTTTCTTATGCGATGCATGTGAATGTAATATACTTTCAATTGACAATAAAGAAACCCACTAAATCCAAAGGCAAAATACTCACTTTACAGTCTAGAAAAATAAAAATAATATACATGTACCGTATGAGTCTATAGATGCATGTAAATTACATGCACATATACTCATACGATATGTGAGTCATGCGGTGCATGTAGTTTACATGCACTACTAGTAAATTACGTAAGCAAGAAGATTCATCCAAGATACTACGATTTTCACAAGTCTCACAACCATAAATGTTGTAAACTCTCTTATTCAAGAACCAGGTATGAATGTGATGCAAAATGAACATGATCTTGCATTCTCTCTCAATAAATGTGTTAATTCATGCACAATTGTATGTTAAAATGAGCAGGGATATGTTATATTTATACTTGGTCAAATGACATCATTTGGAGGTGGTTAATCATAAAAGTCACACCCGAACGCGAAGGTACACACCCGTTCACGAAAAAACCACCAACAGTCTTTTGCGGGCATAATGCCAGGCGCTCGAGTGCCCAGCCCACTGCCCAAAAAGTGGGAGTGCTCGGGCGCCGTCCGGACTGCCTGGATTTTTCTCGGGCAGTTTTTTCTCGTACCCTTTTTGCTCATTTTGTTTTTTATCGAGTATTCGACTTTTCCTTGTGTCCATCTTACTTAATTTCAATTCATTAAGCCTCAAAATGTCCAACAAAACATACACATGAAACATCTTAAATACACTTTAATTTTGAGTTTCACATTCAAAATCTACAAAAGAAATCATTTTTCATTGAAGAATTGTTTGCCAATTTCAATTCACCGAGCTACTGCTCCTCCCAACCAACCCAAGCAGAATATTTTAAAGATTTTAGTTAGTCGGTGCATGTGAATTACATGCACCGCTGAGTCTATTGGTGCATGTAAATTACATGCACCGATAGACTCATACTGTATTTAACCAAAAATATAGTAATTGGGCAGTTCAAATACACTTTAATTTTGAGTTTCATATTCAAAATCTACAAAAAAAAAATTTGATTTCTCATTGAAGAATTTTTTGTCAATTTCAATTCCCCGAACTATTGCACCTCCCACCAACCCAAGAATAATATTTCCAAGAGTTTAGTAAGTCGGTGCATGTGAATTACATGCACCACTGAGTCTATAGGTGCATGTAATTTACATGCACCTCTAGAGTCATATGGTGCATGTGAGTCACGCGGCGCATGTAATTTGCAAGCACCTAATGAGTCTATAGGTGCATGTAATGCATGCACCTCTAGAGTCATACGGTGCATGTGAGTCATGCGGTGCTTGTAATTTACATGCACCGCATGAGACTAGACAACTCAAGATGTGCATGTAAATGTAATATACAGACACCACTAGTCGAAAACTTATTTTTTTGTGGATTGAGTCGAAACAATTTTTTCTTATGCGATGCATGCAAATGTAATATACTTTCAAGGTAGAAAACCACTAAATCAAAGGCAAATTACTCACTTTACAATATAGAAAATAAAAATAATATACACGCACCGTATGCCTTTAAAGGTGCATGTAAATTACATGCACCTATAGACTCATATGGGTGAGCATAATTTCGGTTAAACCGAATCAACCGACCGAACCGAATTATTTTCGAAAATTGGTCCGGCTAATTCGGTTTTAAAATTCGTTTAACTCGTTTAATTTGGTTCGGTTACGATTTTCATTTTACAAATTCGGTTAACCGAAATAACCGATTTAATTTTAAATAATATTAAAGTTTTATATGTTTAAATCTATTTGTGGGCTTTTTAGCTTTTATATGCAGCTTCTCTTGCAAAAAACGTGTTGCCACTTGCCTTGCCACAACTCCTAACTCCTGAGCCCTAACCAAGCTCGCTGAAATCGGACGCTGCCCAAGAGTCAAGACTCAAGAGCATCAGAATTCAGACGTTGAATCGCTGCTAGTTTGCTACGGCCTTCGCTTCCCTTCCCTTAATTTGTTTGTGTTCTTCGCTGGCCTTCGCTTCCCTTCCCTTAATTTGTTTGTGTTCTTCGCTGAATCGCTGCTACGGCCTACGCATCATTTGATTCATTTCACTTCTCAGGTAAGGTTCAAGTTTCGAAGTTCGACATCAGTAGACATCTTCTCCATTCACTTGGCTGCTTCCCTTGATTTATATCCTAAGATTCTGCAATATGTTCATATTTATACCCTAACTGTGTTGTTAACTTGTTATTGATTTATCCTGCAATATGTTAAGATTAATTGGTACTTGTAGATGTCAACGCAAGAAAATTTATCGGATATGGATGTTGATGGTAGTTGTTCCATACCACAACCTTCGATAGAAGCATGTGCGGATTCTAAAGCTAAGACAAGTAAGCGAAAAACAATGAAACCAAGAAGCGATGTATGGGAACATTTTACAAAATTTATCAATGACAGTAAAGAAAATAAGGCCAAAATGCAATAATTGTAAGAAGACATTTTGTTGTGATCCAAACAAAAATGGAACTGCTAGTTTGAGGGCTCACATGAACTCATTTAAAAACCACCCTCATGTTGTTGAAACAACTCAAGCACAATTAAGTTTACAACCATGTGCAAAAGGGAATGAGGCGTGATTTACTTCTTGGAAATTTGATCAAGAAGCATGTAGAAAAGCTTTAGCTAGAATGATTGTAGTTGATGTTCACTAGCGATCGATCGCCATGTTTTACCGATCAATCGCCAAGACATTTCACGGCCTTATAAGTTTGCCCTGTTTCGGCGATCGATCGCCATAGACCTCGCAATCGATCGCCGATATCTGAAATTTTCAGAACATGGCGATTTTCAAGTTTATCCCCATGGTTCCAACTATAGATGTCAAACGGGCCGTGCCAGGCACGGCCCGTCTCATTTTTTGGCTGGCCCGGCACGGCCCATAGGCCCGTGGCCTATGGGTCGTGCCTCGGGCCGTGCCGTGCTGGCAAGGCCCAATTCAATTTTTATTTTTTTTTCGTTTTTTTATTTTTTTTGTTTAATTTTAATTATATAAATATAATAATATTATAAAAATATAGATTGTCACAATATACTTGTAAAATAAAAATTTATTGACTAAAAATTGAAAAACTACAAATTAAATTGAACAAAAGTAAATAATAAATTACAAAATAGTTTAAAAAATATGCTAGTTTTCTTCATTTTCATCCGAAGAAACATCATGTCCTCCCAAACCTTGTAAGCGGCTATCAACATCAAACCAATCCTTTAAAAGAATACACATCTCCACAGTGTTTTGTTTCATTCTACTTCTTTTTTCATCAATGACTCTTCCACCTGCACTAAAACAAGACTCCGATGGAACTGTGGATATCGGAGGAGTTAGTAGATCACGTGCCATTATGGAAAGTACTGGCCAAAGTCTAGCATTGTCTTTCCACCATGCCAAAACATCAAAAGTTTCTAATTCTTGTTCACTGAAATTTATGACTTGGTTTAGATATAACTGAAGCTCAGTAAATGAAGATGTATTATAACTAGAACTAGAAGAAGCGGAAGTAGTGTCTTGTCTTCTTCTTAACATTGTCCACACAGAACCCTTACTACTACTAGCACCACTACTACCACTTTCTCTTACTGGAGTTGCTCTAGAATTATGTAACGAATCATATAAAGAAAACAAAGCAAACAAACATTTATTAATGCGCTCTTTCTCTTGATTAATATTAATATTTTCATAAGCCATGTTGGTGTAATAAGATTCTATTATAATTTCTACACTATATAATTTTAATCTAGGATCCAGAATTGATGCCAAGCAATTCAACATAGGAATAGTTTTCCAGTATTTTTTAAATTTATACTCCATTGGTTCGACAATACCTGTAAAAAACGGATCAGATCTATGTAATGCAAAACATTCACTACTTTCATAAATTTTATTCAAAAATATTGAAGTTGGATAATAACATCCCGAAAATAAATTAGCATCATAAAACGGTTCTAAAAAATTACAAATATTAGAAGCAATTTCCCAATCAGTTTCTTCAATATGAAAATGTTCGGTCATCCTTTCATTAAAAAATAAAGTGATCACGTTTCTATAAGGTAAACATGCTTGCAACATTAAATATGTAGAATTCCACCTATTAGGAACATCATAAGGAAAATCTTTATAATTCATACCATGAGAAATACATAAACTTTTGAAGTCTTGTTTTCTAGCAACTGAACCATTAAGAAATTTAAGAGTAGTCTTTATTTTTTCTAAATGAAGCTCAAGTGGTTTCAATCCATCTTGCACAGACAAATTTAAAATATAACATGCACAACGAATACGAAAAAGATCACCATTTAAAATTGGTTTCAAATAATTTTTTAATATAGTAATTGCAGCAGTATTATTAGTTGCATTATCAAATGAAATAGAGAAGATTTTATTACTAATATTATATTCATTAGTAACTTGCATAATGACATTGGAAATAACTCCACCCGTATGAGGCCAATCAATTTTTGTGAAACCTAAATTTTTTTTATGTAACACCCAGTTATCGTCAATCCAATGTCCTGTAACACAGAGATATGATGCATTGCCAAGATAAGTTGTCCAAATATCACTTGTTAGTCCTACTTTCGATGAAAGATTACTTAAATACGTAATTAAATTTGCTTTATATTCATTAAAAATTGTGAATGCATCCGATTTAATAGTATTCCTTGAAAATCGTTTATGTTGAGGTTGCAAACCTAAATGAATATAATTAGTGAATTTGGCATCCGCCCCCATTGAAAAAGGTTCTCCGCCCATATGATGTATTTAGCTAATTCTCTCCTATCTCTTTCAACATTATAAGTGAAAATACCTAAACTTGAACTACTACTACCAGTACCGAATTGTAAAAGAGTAGTTTGGTTACCATCAGTTGGTTCTCTTTCATGTTTAGCCATGTATCTTAGTAAATGACCTATACCACCAGAAGAAACATATGCATAATCTTTTTTACATTTTTTTACAAACTGCCCTTGATCCCTTCCCCTCAACGTTTTCTATATCGAATAGTTGCCATACATTGCTAGTTCTTTTTTTTGAAGTTCTTCTACTTGATGATTGAATATTTGGTGTGCTTTCTTCAGTTTCTTGGAATTGATCGATTTCATCATCATAATTCACATTATAAGATGAATCGGTCATTATGTATATAGACTACAATTATCTAATGCAACAAATATAAAAGTTACCAAATATTTGCTAGGATGAGTGTTGGCTTTGTTGCTTGTGCTTGTCTTGGCAAACGTAAGACGAATTTCTTTCTTCTTGTGAACAAATTGAGAGTATATCGTCTCAAGTATGTATAGCTTAGAGATTAAGAGGATAAAATGTTTCCTCAACACACACATATATATAACAACCAAAAAAAAAGTTTTTTTTTTTAAAAAAGACGTTGAACGGCTCTTTTTCTGACCGTTGGACATTGGCGATCGATCGCCATTTTTGTGGCGATCGATCGCCTGGTTGAAAAAAAATGCAAACAGTGTCGTGCCGTGCCGTGCCAACCCACAGGCTGGCAAGGCTTGGCCCGGCAGGGCACGTCACTGTAGCAAAACGTGTCGTATCGCTCCGTGTCGTGTCGTGTCGTGCCTCGTGCCGTCCACTCCGTTTGACATCTCTAGTTCCACATCCATACCTCATATCAACCTACCAAACTTTCATCAAAGTTACACTAAAACATGATTGTTGCGTAAAATCCCTTACCGCAAGCGCACGGTAGTCAAGTTTTAGTATAGAAAGATGTCGAACCCACAGAGATTGATTAAATAGTTAAATCTAAGTACTGAATTAAAATAATCTTTGCTTTATTTATAGAATCGAATAGTTGAGTGTTATGCGAATAATAAAAATTAATTAACTAACGATGATCAATACTGAGTTGAAAAGAAATCAGTTGGAGACGAATCTAGGAGTACGATTTCACTTGTTCATCCACTACACTTATCATTCCTTGATTTCCATGTTATGGATTTCCTAGTTTACTAGCCGAGAATTCTTATTTGTTTCTACTCCCCCTCCCGGGTGTTAAGCAGAATTAATTATCTAACATTAATCTTGATATCCCTATCTAAGATTAATTATCAAACAATTGTAAAAGCGCAGTAATTCCTTTGACGACTTCTATGGAGTTATAGGCCTTCCGAACAATATAACTACCACGATACAAATTCCTTCTTTCCTATTCACAACCCCCTCTCCCGAGTGATTGATCACGAATATGGAATCATTCAATCCATGGCCAGTAGATTAAAAGCATTAGGAACAGGAAAACATAAATAAACCATACGGAAATCCAAATAAACTTCAATCAATTCATAATAAGCGTAGTTTCAAAACAAGCTACATCGTCTCCTAGAAAATAAAATTAGCTCATGCTAGAAGTATTTAAACACATAGACATGTTTAAATAACCCATAAAAATTGCTAAAAGTTTAGAGATACAAAACGAATTGGACGCTATTCTTCGATCTCCGATGAACGCCGCCGTCTCGTGATGAATTCTCTACTTTTTGCTCCAAGCCGTCGTCGTTATTCTTCTCTGTTCTTCAACCCTAGCCTCCTTCTCTCCAAGAATATGTCTAAGTCTCAATCTCTCGAAAATCCTCCTCTAAAATCTATTAAAAGTCCCGTGCAAACTCCTAAGGAATGTCTCCAAAATTACCAAAATTCCATTGGCGTAATTACGCCTCCGAAGTGGCGTAATTACGCCTGTCGACGTGTCTCAAAATCTGGCTTCCCGCGTGATAGGCGTAATTACGCCTGAAGGTGGCGTCTTTACGCCTGAATAAATAATGAAAAGCCGTAGCTTAGGCGTAGCTACGCCTGAATGAGGCGTAGTTACACCTCATGTATTTCTTCAAAATCTCAAATGCCGTGGCTTAGGCGTAGTTACGCCTCAAGACAGGCGTAATTACGCCTGTTGCTTTGATTCAAAGTGTAGATTTTTGACTTCAATTCATCCGTTCCTTCCGTCATTTGCACCCTTTTAGTCCACAAAACATGTAATTACCTGGATTCCTGCAAAACAACACATAACAAAACCAAAAGCGTAATTCTGATCGAAAACTAACACTAAACCATGCAAAACAAGAAGAAATATAAGTGTATAAAATACACTTATCAAACCCCCTAAACTTAAACTTTTGCTAGTCCCGAGCAAAACAACACTAAAACAAAACAAAAACAAATCAAAACTAAACTGACACGAAAAGACACACAAAACAAAGTTGTAAAACATTCCAATTGTGTAGGCCTCAGAAGTATTCAGACATGCATATCATTTTCTCAAGAATTCTCACGTGTGTGTGCTACCATTTCCATGTAATCATTAAAGCAATCTTAACTCACACAAATCAATAGGACTTTGCAAGGTAAAGGTTCAAATTGCATTGTTAAAAAACAGAGTGTATTTTGATGAATGCTAACAATGCATCAAGACTAGGTAATGAGATGCTCATATGTGAATGTCAAAACCATGTTTATTACAAGTGTTTCTCGAGTGTCATATGTTCACTATTCATAACCTTCTCCACTAGTATATTAGACAAATGTGGCTTGGTCAATAGGTCTTAATAAGCTTGTAACGTTAGGCTTTGGCTCATGGCTTCAATAAAAGGAAAGGTATTCAAAGCAAGAGAGTAAGTTGAAATTATAATTAATTTGCGCATTCTCATCCCGCTTTCGACTCATTCTATTGATGATTCATCAATTTTCTTTTCATTTCAATTCATCCTCTTTTCTCATCCTCCTCATCATTATACACCTCATTATTTTTCTCTTTTTCTTTTTTTCTTTTTTTTCCATCGTTACTCCATTTCTCATTTTCAATTAAGATCATAAGAGTTATTTGAACTTTTAAAGCGCAATAGAAGCTTACTCCCTTGAGGGTAGGAAATAGTGTATAAGCTTTAGCAAGTTGTTTAATGTGGGATTTTGAAATGATGCCGAATGGGGGTTATTATGTGCCTAAGCACATGCCATTCGATTTTCAATAAGCTCAAAAGGCTAACTACAGATGAAAATGATGTATTTTGGTGGCTTCAAAGGCTCAAACGATCAAAAAAATTGCCTAAATCATTCCTAAGCCACATATGTCTGTATTTCGCCTCAAAGATTACTATAGTAAGTTCTATACTACTCTCAATTCACAAATAACTTACATGATTTGACCAATGTGCTCAGTTGCATCTGAAAACCATGGTAATATCAGAGAAAATTTGAATGAGATTCTAAAAGATATTGCAAACAATTCAATCCTCATTCTTTTACATTTAAGCTCAAAGGGGCTACTATGGCAATTTTCTATGAAAGAATCAAGGCCCAAATTATCAAGAATTGCCTATATCATTTTTGTGTTCGTTCAAATCATCATTGACTAATCAAATGGTCATGGGTTCTAGTGCAAGAATATGTGAGAACTCAAGAGCAGCATGAAAACATGAAAATTTTAAAATTTTCCGCAAATCAACTCAATTTTTCATCATTGGCCTCAACTGACTCGTAATACAACTTATGACACTCAAAACTCAACAGACTCTAAATCAAGACAAACCAATCAAAATAAGGAAAACAAACACACAAAAGCAACAGAAATCCAAGTAGTTTGACTAGTTCAAAGTACCCCCTAAACTTAGAAATGTGCATTGTCCTCAATGCATACACATGAAGGAATAGAACGATGCACATACCTAATCGATGACCGTCAGTGGTCATCGTCATCCATATCGTCGGGGGGCGGTTGTGGAAAAAGTGCTGGCTGGAAAGTCGGCGGCAACCCTTAGATGAAGAATTTTCGATTTGGTTGGCTAAGCTAGACCACTTTGTTGCAACCCCCCTAAACTTGCTTCCTTGCACCAGTAGACTCCAAAAAACCTGCAATTAATCAATAAAATATTGACTTTAGAGGTGGGATAGCTTAATTAAGAGAGATTGAAGAAAAAATCGGAATTGAAAATTTGAGGGGAAGAGGACTAAAAATACGCGAGGCGTAATTACGCCGCTGGAGAGGCGTAATTACGCCTCGCCTACGGCTTTGAAAACTTTTAAAAAAAATGGTAGGCGTAACTACGCCGAAAACAGGAGTAGTTACGCCTACGCTACGGCATTTTAAAATTTTTTGAAATTTGACAGGCGTAATTACGCATCAAAGGGGTGTAGTTACGCCTGTCCTACGACATCTCAAATTTTTTTTTTTTAATAAAAATAAAATAAGGATACAGGATTCGGGTTACCTCCCGAATAGCGCTTAGTTTATAGTCCTCGGCCCGACTGTCTTCCATCCATTCACTTAGGCTCGCTC
The DNA here is from genome assembly GCA_907163345.1 of Haberlea rhodopensis. NCBI lineage: Eukaryota > Viridiplantae > Streptophyta > Magnoliopsida > Lamiales > Gesneriaceae > Haberlea > Haberlea rhodopensis. The sequence goes on from CAJQUN010000017.1 coordinate 2,543,342, forward strand.
AGGTGAACTGATCGCTTTTATTTTAAACAATTAATTCCAATCTAGCGATTTTAGACCGCAAGTGCACGGTGTCAAGTTTTAGTATAGATAGGAAGAATACGGATTGTCGAACCCACAGGGACTAACAAGCAAGTATCAAATAAGATGCTTTTAACTATATTTAACCTACGAAATTGAATTAATAATTAAACTACTAATTAATTAAATTAACTACTAATTCAACCAAGTCAATAAAAGTAAACGAGAAAAATCCACTAGAGAAGATTATCGAGACTTTGGCTCACCAATGCAATCCCTTACAATTCTCAATTGAATATCCAAATATTTCTAAGGTGACGAGTTTTCCTAATGCATTCGTTATACTTTGGTCCAGTTATAACAAGTCTAATATTAATGTTGCAGTAAAGCACTCCCGTGTCCTTATTGAACAATTAATATCGAATAAAGATCTATGAAAACTACTAGCCTTCGATTTTGGTAAATCTATTGCTATCACACGTGTGCTAGATTTTACTTGGTCCGTCTCAACCTAAAACCCACGGTATAATTTACTCTATCGTATTGCAATATCCTATGGTCAATTCAATCGCAATATAACAATCATTCAAGGGTGATCAACCCCTCAAAAGCATGAAGATCAATAAATTATACACAAAGAATTAAAGGAATTCAATCAAATAAATCATCAAATCATAGGTTCTTGACAAAGGATTCGCCTAGCCTCGATAAATAAATTAGTTCAACACAGTATATCAAAACAAATCAAAACTAATATTAAAAGACAAGAATAAACTCCCGATGTCGACTTCGTTCGTAGATCCTTGCTCCCTCTCTCTTCCTTCTCGATCGTCTCTTGAATCGTCTTGTTGAAGGTGTTCCAAAATCCTAGGATGGTTGATGGATGGAGGTGGATGATGGTGATATGGAGGATGGATGGAGGCTATTCCTAGGGTGTAAAATATGATAAAAAAAGTCCCTATTTTCGTCCAAGACCTAATATATATAATGGTGAAGGAGTTTGGTAAGGTTTGGACACAAAATAACCAAGAAGGAAACAAAATCTCAAAATTTTCGGGTTTGGCGATCGATATTCGTCAGTTGGCGATCGATCGCGGAAACATTCTGGATGGTGGCGATCGATCTTCTAAAGTTGGCGATCGATCGCGGACCTCAAATCTCCAATCTTGCGATTTGGTCCCTCCTTTACCAAATTTGCTCAGTTTGGTCCTTTTTAGCATTTTTAAGCCCATTTCATCAACTTTTATGCATTTGGACCTAGATTCCTGACATATACAAATATATACCAAAACGTGTAATATTTTCTAGGAATCACTACAAAACACCCCTAATCATGTATCAATTAAGTGTAAAAATCACACTTATCAACTCCCCCAAACTTAAGCTTGATCGTCTCGAGCAAGAAATAAAATCAAACAGTAGAGTGCAATATTAAAGATTCAAGTAAACCACTTCGCAGTCAATCATGTAACTCAGACATCTCACTTACAGACGAACAAGAATCAATCAGAAAGTTTAACAAGTTGTTTTTTCTCTTAGATCAAGCAACACGTCGCCAACTTAGAACGTGCGTGTGTGCTATTGTCACTTTCAAGTTTCATGCAATTTCATAGATCAAATCATGCTAGTCAATGAAAAGTAAGATTATCGTTGAGCACCCCTTAGTCCTATTCTCAAACACTTCTCCACTAATGTAGTCACTCCCTAGACTTGGATCACTAGGTCTTTTTAAGCTTGTAGCGCTAGGCCTAGGTGTTTGGCTTCAAAGAAAGGATATGATAGCACAAAGAAGAGAGTATAATCATGTAAATTTCAATTTTTTAGCACAACTCGAGCTTCTTTTCTTTTTTTTGTAGCCTTGGCCACTTTGGGTCTTAATTAGATATATTTTTTTTTCAAGGCTTTATCTATCTTTTTCTTTTCTCATCATCAATTATTTTTCAATAATAAGCTCATCCAAATGTAGCAATTCATGTGCATATAATGAGAATCATTATACTCCCTTTAGGTAAGGATGAATTCTTTCAATTTAGGCTCATAAAGGTGGGTATAATGAGTTGCCAATGAAATTTGTTGAATGGGGGTTAATAGTATGTTAAACATACTCCATTCTTTTGCAATTAGGCTCAAAATGGGACACTAGAGATTGATATATATCATGGTAAGCTTGAAAGGCTCAAACGGTCCAAAGATCGCCTAAATCATTTCCAAGTCAAGATCATAACTATAAAATTTCGCCTCAAAGTGTCATCATCCAATAGTTTCTAAGGTACTCTAAGATGTTCAAAACAATTCATCAAGTTCACAAAGATTTTCACTACAACAAATGCAATTAACAAGATCGTGACTCATATGTGCTTAATGTATTCCTCATCTTTGACATGCTAACTCAAAACAAGGTACTCACAAACAAGTTTTACAATCATCGAAACTCAAGTTGACATGCATAGTGATATTAATATAATCATGGAATAGAGACCACTACTATGATTAATTCTTTTTCTCAAATTTGAACTCATAATTTTTTTTTTTAAGCTCATAACAAATAGACGATTCAAGTGTCAATTAAGCACACAACATGTGGATAAAACAAGAAAAACATGCAAGCCATTCCCCCAAACTTAAATCAAACATTGTCCTCAATGTTGAAATGAATCAAAGGGAAACAGTAAACTCCCATGATCAAGACGATTGCATGAGGGTTGATGAAGATTGACTTTTGAAAGCTCCACTGTTGTAGGGGTTCATAGCTCCAAATGAGTACCTAGCAAGAGAAGAATGCAAATAAAAAGTCGACTCGAGAGAAAAAAAAAAAACAAGAACTGAAAAACAACTAACAAACTAAATTGCCAAAGGATACGCTTGGGTTGCCTCCCAAGAAGCGTTGATTTCTAGTCGTCGGCTTGACTATCAGAAGCAACCATCAAAGAGCGGTTGTCGCCCATAGTAAGTATCATATGATACAACAAATGGGTCTTCATTTAGTATGCCCTCAAGATTGGCATGATTGTAACAGTGTAGGCTCGTCGCACCAACAACATTCTTGAAGTGGTAGGCATGGGAGAACGATTCTTGAGTTGGCTTCATATCTTGGAGGATGTAGTGCGGTGAAATTGGCATCGATGGAAAATACGGATCCACATATGGCATAGAACATGTCTCCATCGATGGGTTCAAACCAGAATCTTCGAAAGTCTCTTCCTTCTCCAACATCACACTCGACTCATCTTCACATGAGAACTCCTCGGATAACATCTCTAAAGTAGGCTCAATCTCTTGAAGAGGCTCAAGTTCCCTTGACTTTTCCACATGAGTAGGATCACTCCCCCAAACTTGGTTGGTTGAGTGATCATCATCATATAACCAAACTCGATTCGTCGCCTCTTTATTGGTAGCTCTCGTCTCTTCCTCCTGGCAGCTAGTTGAAATTGTTTCCATAAGGACTGCCATTTGCTGTTCCAGGTGGCGCATAGAGTTGGTTTGGCACTCCAAACTGTTCTCAGTTGATGCCATAAATCTTATTAAGGTTTCCTCTAGCTGAGTCGTGACGTCTGCAGAACTATCTCTCCTCTCTTCGTGATGTTCAAATGGTTGGGGCGTATCATTAGGGTAGTGAGGCTCCGGTGGGTATTGGTGACTCCAACCTTGTAGTGAAGGATCACAATACCATTGATAATCAAAGTCCGCCATATCATTGAACAGGTGTAACACACTGTCCTCATCTCTATCAACCAGGGGACTCCCAGTCATCAGTGCTCCGCTAAATACCCATTCTCGTGTCTGTGCATCCAAACCTATGAAGAAATATTGCAGAAGAGTATAGTTCGAAAAGTTGTGATACCGGAATCTGTCTGCCAATTCATTGAATCTTCCCCAAGCTGCATAAAACGGCTCTGAATATTGTTGGGCAAATCTTGTGAAGACTTGTTGATGAAGCATCACAAGTACCTCGCAAGGAAAACAAATAAAACAATTAAATATAGATTTTTTTTTATAAATATATACAAAGAAGAAAAAATGGTTAAATTACAGTCAAAGCTTCTCGTATGATATTACTAAAGTTAGTCCCCGGCAACGGCGCCAAAAACTTGATCGCTTTTATTTTAAACAATTAATTCCAATCTAGCGATTTTAGACCGCAAGTGCACGGTGTCAAGTTTTAGTATAGATAGGAAGAATACGGATTGTCGAACCCACAGGGACTAACAAGCAAGTATCAAATAAGATGCTTTTAACTATATTTAACCTACGAAATTGAATTAATAATTAAACTACTAATTAATTAAATTAACTACTAATTCAACCAAGTCAATAAAAGTAAACGAGAAAAATCCACTAGAGAAGATTATCGAGACTTTGGCTCACCAATGCAATCCCTTACAATTCTCAATTGAATATCCAAATATTTCTAAGGTGACGAGTTTTCCTAATGCATTCGTTATACTTTGGTCCAGTTATAACAAGTCTAATATTAATGTTGCAGTAAAGCACTCCCGTGTCCTTATTGAACAATTAATATCGAATAAAGATCTATGAAAACTACTAGCCTTCGATTTTGGTAAATCTATTGCTATCACACGTGTGCTAGATTTTACTTGGTCCGTCTCAACCTAAAACCCACGGTATAATTTACTCTATCGTATTGCAATATCCTATGGTCAATTCAATCGCAATATAACAATCATTCAAGGGTGATCAACCCCTCAAAAGCATGAAGATCAATAAATTATACACAAAGAATTAAAGGAATTCAATCAAATAAATCATCAAATCATAGGTTCTTGACAAAGGATTCGCCTAGCCTCGATAAATAAATTAGTTCAACACAGTATATCAAAACAAATCAAAACTAATATTAAAAGACAAGAATAAACTCCCGATGTCGACTTCGTTCATAGATCCTTGCTCCCTCTCTCTTCCTTCTCGATCGTCTCTTGAATCGTCTTGTTGAAGGTGTTCCAAAATCCTAGGATGGTTGATGGATGGAGGTGGATGATGGTGATATGGAGGATGGATGGAGGCTATTCCTAGGGTGTAAAATATGATAAAAAAAAGTCCCTATTTTCGTCCAAGACCTAATATATATAATGGTGAAGGAGTTTGGTAAGGTTTGGACACAAAATAACCAAGAAGGAAACAAAATCTCAAAATTTTCGGGTTTGGCGATCGATATTCGTCAGTTGGCGATCGATCGCGGAAACATTCTGGATGGTGGCGATCGATCTTCTAAAGTTGGCGATCGATCGCGGACCTCAAATCTCCAATCTTGCGATTTGGTCCCTCCTTTACCAAATTTGCTCAGTTTGGTCCTTTTTAGCATTTTTAAGCCCATTTCATCCACTTTTATGCATTTGGACCTAGATTCCTGACATATACAAATATATACCAAAACGTGTAATATTTTCTAGGAATCACTACAAAAACACCCCTAATCATGTATCAATTAAGTGTAAAAATCACACTTGTCATGAACCTCGTCCACGTCTCTTACTTCTTCCCCAAAATAATGCTTCAAACGCTGCCCATTTGCTTGAAATGTGTGACCGTCATCGCATTTCAGTTCAATTGCTCCATATGGGGTCACTTTCTCAATAGTGAACGGCCCAGACCATCGTGACTTCAACTTACCTGGAAATAGTCGGAGACGAGAGTTATATAGTAGCACTTTCTGACCAGGAATAAACTCTCTTCTCACGATTTGCTTGTCATGCCAATTTTTCGTTCGCTCCTTGTAGATCTTAGCATTTTCGTACGCTTCATTACGAAACTCATCCATCTCAGTGAGCTGTAGCAACCGTTGCTCACCAGCAGCCTTCAAATCAAAGTTCAGCTTCTTTATGGCCCAGAAAGCCCGATGTTCCAACTCTACCGGTAAATGGCATGCTTTCCCAAAGACTTGACGATATGGGGACATCCCTATGGGAGTTTTGAATGCAGTGCGGTATGCCCATAATGCATCATCCAATTTCAGGGCCCAATCCTTTCGGTTAATACTGACCGTCTTTTCAAGAATTAGCTTAATTTCTCGGTTAGAAATTTCGGCTTGGCCATTAGTCTGTGGATGATAAGCCAATGCAATCTTATGCCTCACAGTGTATTTCGTCATCAAAGCACTGAAGATCTTGTTACAGAAGTGGGTCCCTTCATCACTGACAATCGATCTCGGAGTACCAAACCGTGTAAAGATGTTCTTTTGCACGAACTTGACCACGACCTGAGCGTCATTAGTCGATGTGGCAATCGCTTCAACCCACTTAGAAACATAGTCCACTGCTAGCAGAATATATGACTGTCCACAAGATGGTGGGAAGGGGCCCATGAAATCAATACCCCATACATCGAAGATTTCTAATTCCAAGATATTTGTCAACGGCATCTCATGGCGTTTAGAAATATTACCAATGCGCTGACAACGATCACACGTCTTCACCAAAGTATAACTGTCTCGATGTAGCTCTGGCCAATAGAAACCCGATTGAAGCACTTTTGCTGCTGTCCTTGCTGCTCCAAAATGTCCTCCATAAGGTCTGGAGTGACACTTTTCAAGAATCTCTCTTGATTCCTCCTCAGTTACGCATCTCCGGACAATTTGGTCTGCACAGCGTCTGAATACATACGGTTCATCCCAGTAATAATTCTTCACATCATGAAAGAACTTCTTCCTTTGCTGATAAGTGAGGTCTGGAGGCAGTATACCACACGACAAATAATTAGCAAAATCAGCGAACCACGGAGTTTTAGTACATACCTCAAAGAGATGTTCATCAGGAAAGTTCTCTTGTATGACTCCATGATCCATTTGATCCTCCAACTCCAAACGAGATAAGTGATCTGCTACTTGATTTTCACTGCCCTTTTTATCCAAGATCTCGAAATCAAACTCTTGTAGCAACAAGATCCATCTAATCAACCGGGGTTTCGCATCCTTCTTGGCAAAGAGATAACGAATCGCTGCATGATCTGTGTAAACTATGACCTTTGTCCCGATCAGATATGCTCTAAATTTGTCGAATGCATACACCACAGCTAGCATCTCTTTCTCGGTGGTCGTGTAATTCTGTTGGGCTCCATCAAGAGTTCTACTTGCATAGTAGATCGCCCTAAAAATCTTGTCTCTCTTTTGCCCCAAAACTGCTCCCACAGCATAGTCGCTGGCATCACACATTAAAACAAATGGCTCCTTCCAATCCGGCACTATGATGATTGGTGCAGATATAAGTGCTTTCTTTAGCCTGTTAAATGCCTGCAAACACAAATCATCAAAGACAAAAGGTGAGTCTTTTTCTAACAAATTACACAAGGGCTTAGCTATTTTAGAAAAATCTTTAATAAAACGGCGATAAAACCCAGCATGTCCAAGGAAACTCCTGATAGCCTTCTCATTGTTCGGAGGTGGAAGCTTCTCAATTGCAACCACTTTTGCTCTATCCACTTCAAGTCCTTGAGATGACACCTTATGGCCAAGGACAATACCCTCTTGCACCATAAAGTGACATTTCTCCCAATTTAACACGAGGTTCTTTTCTTGGCAGCGCTGTAACACAAGAGATAGGTTATGCAAACAATGGTCAAAAGAGGAACCAAATACCGAAAAGTCGTCCATGAAGACTTCAAGGATCTCCTCCACCATATCTGAAAATATCGCCATCATGCACCGTTGAAAGGTAGCAGGTGCGTTGCATAAACCAAAAGGCATTCATCGAAACGCAAAGGTGCCATATGGACAGGTAAACATTGTCTTCTCTTTATCTTCTGGGTCTATGGCAATTTGATTGTATCCTGAATAGCCATCTAAGAAACAGTAATAACAATAACCGGCTAACCTGTCAAGCATCTGATCGATAAATGGAAGAGGGAAGTGGTCCTTCCTTGTGGCCTTGTTGAGTTTCCTATAGTCAATGCAAACTCGCCACCCCGTCACAGTTCGAGTTGAGATCAACTCATTATTTTCATTTCTTACCACTGTCATCCCTCCTTTCTTTGGCACGACCTGTACTGGGGAAACCCATGCACTATCTGAAATAGCATAAATAATCCCAGCATTTAACAATTTAAGCACTTTTGCTTTTACTACCTCCTTCATTGCTGGATTTAACCGCCTTTGATGATCAATGGAGGGAACGAAGGAATCCTCCATAAGAACAAAGACGGGCTAATCCCCTTAATATCAGAAATCGACCAACCCAAAGCAGATTTATATGTCCTCAATACACGTAATAATTTATCCTTCTCTAAAGAACAAAGAGAGGAAGATATAATTACCGGGTATGTCGAATTCTCACCCAAGAATGCATAAGTAAGGTGGGCCGGTAGTTCTTTCAGTTCCGAGCTCGCCTTCGTATCTTCTTTGACTGATGTATCTCGTACATCTTCCGCTTTTCCAGCAGTGTTGTTCTCCTTAGGCAAGCTCTTAAGTGCTTCCACTTGCTCAGCAAGATCAGGTTCAGTTGCATCCACTTTCATAATAGAGTTGACCATGCAATTCTCCAATGGATCCTCCGGTATTGCTCCTACTTCAAAGTTATGGACACATGAGTCAATTACATCCAAAAACTTGCAAGTACTTACCTCGTCAGGTCCCTTGAGAGCCTTGTAAATATTGAACATGACTTCTTCTCCTCCAACTCTCAAGGATAATTCTCCTCTTTGGACATCTATAAGTGCCCTGCCTGTTGCTAAGAATGGTCTCCCCAAAATTAATGGAACATCTCCATCTTCCTCCATGTCTAGAACCACAAAATCTGCAGGGAAAATAAATTTGTCCACCTTCACAAGCACATCTTCAATTATCCCTCTAGGATATGTGAGAGACCTATCCGCCAATTGCAATGTGATTGTAGTAGGCTTTACTTCACCAAGCCCTAAACTCCTGAAAACAGATAAAGGCATTAAATTAATACTTGCACCTAAATCACATAACGCCCTATTAAATGTAGAACTACCAATAATACAAGGAATAGTAAAACTCCCTGGATCTTTCAATTTTTGTGGTAGCTTCTTTTGGAGTATTGCACTACATTCTTCTGTGAGATTCACGGTTTCAAATTCCTCAAGCTTCCTCTTTCTTGCCATTATATCCTTCATAAACTTTGTATAATTAGGCATTTGTTGCAACGCCTCGGCAAAAGGAATATTTATGTGGATTTTCTTGAAAATCTCCAAGAATTTGGCAAACTGGTCATCTATAGCCTTTTTCCGGAAACGTTGAGGATATGGAAGTGTAGGCTTGTACATAGGAAGCTTTTCCGGTAATGTGGCTTGCTTCTCCTTTTCAACTTCTTTAGGGGTTTCAACCTGAAAATGAGTCTCCTCAACAGATGGCTCATCAACATGTGCTGGTTCTACATCCCCAAGTTCCTTACCACTTCTCAATGACACGGCCTTGCACTGCTCCCTTGGGTTCACTTCGGTGTTGCTAGGAAATGATCCTCTTTGTTGGTTGTTCATGGCATTAGCAAGCTGCCCAATTTGCACCTCAAGAGATTTCATTGTAGCACCCATGTTGTTCATGTGACCCTCAATCGTATCAAGCCTCGACTCATTCTTCTCAAGCCTCAATTTCGAACTTTGAACAAAAGTATTCACCAAATCTTCAAATGAAGGTTTACCTTCATTCTTTTGTGGAGCATATCCAAGTGGTGGATTCAGAGCACTATTGTTGTTGGCATATGAGAGTCTATCATTGTTGCGGAACCCTTGTTGATACGGATTGCTTCGGTAGTTATTATTGTTGTTGGGATACCGATTGTTTATGAATTGAACGTGCTCTTGCTCTGCTTCCCTTGACAACTCCATTTCAGCTGCAGCGGCGGCTAATTCAATAGTAGGTTGTGCTCCTTGCTTGGTCAGAGCTGCTACCTGCGTGGTTAGTGCAGACAGTTGTGCAGTAAGAGTATTAAAATGATCAACCTCATACATACCTATGGGTTTCCTTGCCATGGTTCGCTCACTGGGCCACTGGAAGCTGTTAGCCGACATCTCCTCAAGTAATTCAAAGGCAGCATCTGCAGTCTTAGAAAATAGTGTTCCTCCTGCTGCAGCATCCACAATGATCCTAGTTGGTCCATTCAACCCATTGTAAAATAACTGAATCTGCACCCAGCTTTCATAGTTATGTTGTGGGCACCTCCTCAATAAATCCTTGAATCGCTCCCATGCCTCGTATAGTTGTTCAGAATCAATTTGTCTGAACGTACTGATTTCAGTTCTCAGTTGAGCTGACTTAGCTGGTGGGAAAAACTTTGAGAGAAATTTCGATGCCATTTCCGCCCATGTGTTAATACCATTATTTGGAAGAGATTGTTGCCAACTCCTTGCATGGTCCCTAAGAGAGAAAGGGAACAATCGCAGTCTCACAGTATCTTCTGGAACACCATTCATCTTCACAGTATCAGCTATCTCCAAAAATATCCTCAAATGCAAGTTGGGGTCTTCAACAGGGGACCCTCCAAACTGATTCTGTTGCACCATACTTATCAATGCCGGCTTAAGTTCAAAGTTGTTGGCATTGATAGTCTGGCGAGCTATCCCAGAGTAATTGTTGTTGACCAAAGGTTGGAAATAATCTCTGATCGCCCTTTGAGGTTCAACAAGTTGTGGAGGTGGTTCGTTGTTGTCTCTATTTGCAGCCATTTCTATCAATTCCTCCCTTCTCGTTTTTCTCAGTCTTCTTGCAGTTCTCTCGATCTCAGGATCAAACAGCAACGATTCAGGAGTAGTGTACTTTCACATGCACTGCAAAAATTCAGAAAAGACAAAAAAATCACTCCAAAATAAAAGGAATAAAAGCTCTACATTAAAACCAAGATTAATTGGTACAGTATCAAATTGTACTAAATAAATCAATCCCCGGTGATAGGCTTAGATTTTGAGTGATTTTAACCGTAATTTCTTCCCATTTTCCGTACTTTTTCCTGGATGATATTATGCTTTTTGGTGTTTATTCGTCTGTTTCAGGAAATTAGACCGGAAGTGGAAGAAATGAGCTTACATGAAGATAACGGGCGAAATCGAGGCGTAAAAGATGAGAAAATGAAGAAGATGATTTCTTCAGATCTCGATCGATCGAGATTTATTCTCGATCGATCGAGCCAGCCAGAAGCAAGAGTCTGATTTTTCGAAGGCTCGATCGATCGGTGGAAATATCGATCGATCGAGCAAGGCAGTAACCTCAGAGCTGAAATTTTCAAATTCTCGATCGATCGGTGGAAATTCCCGATCGATCGAGCGAGGCAGTAAGCTCCAAAAGCTGGCGTGAACAGTGCACCGATCGATCGGTGAAATTCTCGATCGATCGAGACGCGAGATCTGAAGATTTTATTTTCCTTTTTTATCGTGATTCTGGAGGGCTATTAGGGGATTCTCTTCTACACAAGAAAGAGGACGAATTAGAGAGAATTATCAGACATTTTTAGGTCAAGAGCAGCCGCCCTAGCCGCCGCCCAAGGAGATCCAATCTCCGTTCTTCGTCCAAAGTCGAGCCTATCCGTTCCGGAGTGCAAGGAAGGAGCAAGAGAAGAAATCACGGTGCAACGCACGGATTCATCCATCGTTTATCGTATTTCTGAACTTTAGTTTATTTGATTTTCATTTTCATTTGTTGTTTTTGAGGTCGAGAGACAAGAAAACTCATCTGTATTTGATTTGAATTGAATTTGGTTTATATTATTGAAGTTTTAGTTCGTTGTGTTTGATATATTGATTCATTGGTATTTGAGCGCATTGATATTTATTGTTCATAGATTAATTGATTGTGTAGATCAAAGTCTAGCTAGCTTTGATTGAATTTGAGGGTTACAGCCGAGATCGAGAGATAACGCTGTAACACGCTCCATTAATTTATGATGTATGTTACGATTGAGATCGAGAGATGATATCGCATACGTGAGAACTTGAAATCGAAAGATTTAGAGTTAATAGGTTTTGATGATTTAAGCAACTTTGAATTAGTAAATAGGTGCACGAGAGTGACTTATTCTAATTTATTGTTAGTTTCGTTACAGCTCGAGAGAGTGTATCGAATAATAGTGAAAACCTTTCACCTTTAAAATCAATTGAGTGATAATTTGAGAATTCTGTGAATCAGTAGAGATAATATAATTGAACGACGAGTTTGGTAATTTTCTCGAGTGACTTACCTTCGCATTTCCGGAACCATTTTATTCTTTGTTTTTAATTTAATCGTTATTCTTTAGTTTCATCTAGCTTTAGTTAATCAAACTCCTTTAATCGTAGGCTAAATATAATTTGATTGATCTTATTTGGTACTTATACATTAGTCCCTGTGGATTCGACAACCTTTACTAAATTTTCACTATACTAAAACTTGACACCGTGCACTTGCGGTAGAATCGCTTCAACCCATTCTTTGAAATATCTAACTGTTTAAAATAAAAGCGATCACCCGGCAACGGCGCCAAAAACTTGTTGCGTAAAATCCCTTACCGCAAGCGCACGGTAGTCAAGTTTTAGTATAGTCATTAATGCATAATGATTCATGGGCATAGTCATTAATCCCTTACGTAAAACTTGTTGCGTAAAATCCCTTACCGTAAAATTACATGATTTGTATATACTCTCACATGAGATTGCATGATATATTGAGTTGCATATGTCATTAATGCATAATGATTCATGGGCATATCATATTGAGCTATCGTTTCCTTGATATCCATGATTTTGACTGAGTTGACTTACTCTGAGTGTCGGGTACGACGAGCATGGCGATGACAGGCAGTATAGGTAGTAACTGTAGTCACGTGCAGGTGCGACCGGACCTAGACACAAGGGCTGGATGCAGTAACGTACATAGGATGAGTTTCCTAGCGCAATGTACGTATACTGTCACCCTCTGCTCGAGCTATGATGATTTGATGATACCTTCCTTTGGACTCCGATTTTGGTATCTTGATATTCGATTCCCTTGTACCATTCATACATCGCATTCATACATGGTATGCATTGCATGATACTTTATCATTTGACATGATCTATTTATTTCTCGTACTGGGGTACTGACCCCCTTTGTGGGGGCTGTCATGTCTTTTGTTGTTCGGGCATGACAGGCGTTACATGAGGACGTGGTGATGATGCTTTTGGTGTCGTATCAAGGGATACCCGAGCTCCATGATGAAGAGCTCAGGTTATGTTGGTTTTTCTTTCCCAGTAATCGTATGGTATGGATTTTTAAAAACAAAATAAATTTACCGGGGTATGCCCCGTGTATGTTGTACTCGGGATCTGATATTTTCGGGACTTTGCAATAACTTTGAATCATGTTGTTTTATTATCTGCGAATGAATGGCTTAACTAGAATTATATATATATAATTCGATATAAATATATATATATATCTTAAAAGCGAAAAATTTTTAGGGCCATTTAAGAAGACGTTTGAAATTATTCTTCCGCTGTTTACGTAAATTAATCACTGTGTGATAATTAAACACCATATTAGGATCGGGCCCTCACATTTTTGATAAGGGGGGTAAAGACATAGCTGAATAATCATGTAATTAATGAAACATGTTAGCAATATAATTATCTTTTTATAGTAAAAACTCCATTAATTAATACTCGATAAATTAATAATCTCTCTAAAATAATATTTTTTCGATCCCAACTTGGTATCAATATTATTAATTTAATACTCGATAACTTAATAACCTCTTTAAATTAATAACATTTTATGGTCTCAATATTATTAATCACAGAATCATATATTGACAAGAAAATCATATCAATCAAGTAATAGCAAGGTCATACAGTGGTATCATTACACGACTTTGCCAGACGTCATGATACAACTCATTTCAACGTACCTCAGACCGAGACTAAACTACCGAAACCTCCTCGAGTAAACCCGGAGTCTATTAACCTGGTCAAATAAAATCCAAAATGACACTAAGTGCTCAAAAAGTGTATTGAATCAAACCTAACTTAAAAATATGACCCTAAACGATTTTTCCTACATTTTCAGCCTGACCCATTTTTGTATAAAAATCGCTATAATTCCATACTTCATCAAAACGACTTGATTCCAGAGCTCAAAGTTCAGAAACTAAAAATATTACATTTCATCAGAGAAGTTGTCAAGCTGATTCGACCATCTAGGTGGTGTTTGAACACTCAAACCGCAACATTTAAAAATGTATTTTCCAGCTTGAGCAGTGTTGGCAAAAGTGTTATAACTTCTTCATTTAAAACCCAAAATTAGTGATTCTAGTGGCAATTTACAGCCAACTGGAAATACTATAATTCTTGTCTCTAGACATTTTTCAAAATTCCTAGCCAAAAATGCTCAGGAACCCGAAGAACACACTGCATGGCATTTTCGCCCACATGCAGGACATAGATTGAGCACTTAATTTCAAAAATTCATACCTAATTCGAAAGAAGCCCAAATTAAGTTCTCTGTTTTTTAAATTCAAAAGAAAGCAAAGACCTACAAGTTTAATTTGAAGACCGACAACAAATTCGGAATAAAATTTGCCCAAAATGCCGAATTACAGTCCACTTGCAACACGCATGGACATGCAGAGGCGAAAATGAGCACTGAACGAAAAATCGTCATAACTCCTACTCAGGAGACCCAAATTGCATGCTTCGTTTTTTTAAAATGCATACATTTGAAAGATCTACAACATTGATTTGAAGACCAAAATCAAAATCGAAAGTATAATTTGTCAAAAGTTCGGATTTCTACACTGCATGTGCATTCACAGCACATGCAGAGTCGAATCTGATGCCTCTTAGTAAAATGCGTATATCTCACTCATTTCAAGTCCAAATAGTCTCCAAATTTAACCACAGGACGACAACACCTATATCTACAAGTTTTGTTTGAGGCTCAAAGACAGATTCGGAAGTTACAGAACTCGAAAGTATGGGACAACTTTCTGCATGCAACCATAGTTTCTGCTGAAACTTAGGATAGCATGAGTTCTTCTCTTTTTACAAAACAAGACTCAAAAATTCGAACCCTATCTGTAAAAATTCGAAGATTAGGAATAAAAAGAGGATGATATACCTCTCAAGCTTTCAAAAACACCACACCCTTGAAGCTCTTCTAATTTCCTATCCAAAACCAAGCTTGCATGCAAGTTTTGGGAAGATTTTGATGTAGGAAAAATGGTGGTGCTTATTTCGAATTTAATGGAGGAGAGGAGAGAAGGTTGGCTTGCTTTTTGGAGTGGAGAAGATGATAGATATCAGATATGATCAAGGCAAGCAATTCCAAGGCATAAAAAGGAGTGAGGCGTGAGTTACAAGGCCTCCCATGCCAATTTTTTATCATTTTCCTCCACTTCTAAGGCCATGTGTCCCCATGATGTGTCCATGGTGATGTGGACATAGTGGTGGCCGAAAATATAGCATTAAAATGTATAATTTGATGTATTTTATGTTAGTTATAATTAGGTGTTGTGATCCGGAACACTTCAACTCGAATTCTTCGCTTTTAATGACCCGGGTTTACTAACTCGAGGTTAAGCGTACTTAATTAATAACGGGGCCTTACACTTATTTTGAAAGCTTGAGAGGTATATCATCCTCTTTTTATTCCTAATCTTCGAATTTTTACAGATAGGGTTCGAATTTTTGAGTCTTGTTTTGTAAAAAGAGAAGAACTCATGCTATCCTAAGTTTCAGCAGAAACTATGGTTGCATGCAGAAAGTTGTCCCATACTTTCGAGTTCTGTAACTTCCGAATCTGTCTTTGAGCCTCAAACAAAAGTTGTAGATATAGGTGTTTTAGTCCTGTGGTTAAAATTTGAGACTATTTAGACTTGAAATGAGTGAGATATACTCATTTTACTAAGAGGCATCAGATTCGACTCTGCATGTGCTGTGAATGCACATGCAGTGTAGAAATCCGAACTTTTGACAAATTATACTTTCGATTTTGATTTTGGTCTTCAAATCAATGTTGTAGATCTTTCCAATTTATGTATTTTAAAAAAAAGGAGCATGCAATTTGGGTCTCCTGAGTAGGAGTTATGACAATTTTTCGTTCAGTGCTCATTTTCGCCTCTGCATGTCCATGCGTGTTGCAAGTTGACTGTAATTCGGCATTCTGGGCAACTTTTATTCCGAATTTGTTGTCGGTCTTCAAATAAAAATTGTAGGTCTTTGCGTTCTTTTGAATTTAAAAAAAACGAGAACTTAATTTGGGCTTCTTTCGAATTAGTTATGAATTTTTGAAATTAAGTGCTCAATCTATGTCCTGCATGAGGGCGAAAATGCCATGCAGCGTGTTCTTCGGGTTCCTGAGCATTTTTGGCTAGGAATTTTGAAAACTGTCTAGAGACAAGAATTATAGGATTTCCAGTTGGCTGTAAATTGCCACTAGAATCACTAATTTTGGGTTTTAAATGAAGAAGTTATAACACTTTTGCCAACACTGCTCAAGCTGGAAAATACATTTTTAAATGTTGCGGTTTTAGTGTTCAAACACCACGCGGGTTAGTTGGAAACAAAACAAAAATATCAACACATAGAGACGTCAATCGGGTGAGACCATACTTATTAAAGTCGCATAACACACCAAAACACAAATATAACCTTTGGATATAAAGCATAACACGACGCGAAGCACATGTTTTACTAAAGTAAAACACACTAACTTATATATTCTTAATATATCGAAAGTATCCATAAATTTTAACAGTCATAAATAAACAAACTTAAAGATAACAAAGTTAATAAATAAATTAAGCATCAACACAAAGGGGAGGTGAGTAGGTAGGTATGAATCTAGAACTTTTCTTTAGATGACAAAAAATAATAACATAAAAAATTGAGAGAAATTTTTTTAGATGGTTAAAATGTAATTTTAATTGTGGAGAGAGGATAATGAAACAAAAGGTTAATGAATTCATAGACCGGAAGAACAAATAATGAATGTATTACCGCGAAGCAAAAAAGTTAATAAATACATTACAATGAAAGAAATTAATAAACCAATAAAAAGTTACTGAATACCGTGAAAAATTAACTAGAAGGGTGGCGGACTGGCGGGTGACTGTGAAATGGGTGTAGGACAATGGCTAAAAGACATTGGATGCATAAACTAGGGACAAATCAACTCTACATGGCTAAACAATACTTGGAACAAATCAACTCTA
This sequence comes from Haberlea rhodopensis, assembly GCA_907163345.1. Lineage (NCBI taxonomy): Eukaryota > Viridiplantae > Streptophyta > Magnoliopsida > Lamiales > Gesneriaceae > Haberlea > Haberlea rhodopensis. The sequence goes on from CAJQUN010000017.1 coordinate 2,560,483, forward strand.
AAGTGCTAGACAAGCCAGATTTTAATCAAGGCCAACAAGACCATTTATGCAAAGACGCGCTTTCGCACACCTTGCTTTAAGAAAAAGCATAGTAACCATGGAAAGCGTACACCTTACCAAAACAAGTGGCGCAAGGCGTGATGGTTCCTCGAGTTTAATCATGCCTGATCATGCCAAAATCTTTTCTGCCCCATTGATGACGTTGTAACCCCCAACAAATTATAACCCCATGCCATAATCACAGCAATAAACCTTGAGAAAATGATCAAAGTATTCAATTCCTTTAATTTATATCCACACATAGATTGATATGGGGCAACCAAATTAAAAAATATGACCCTTAAACAACAGAGTAAAACTAGAGATATCACCCTCTTTCTATAAGTTATGTTGATCATATAAAGTTATTATTTGTTAACCCACAACCAATATTTAAGAAACAAAACTAGAAATTAAGGGAGTGTATTTAACTTTAATAACTTTTTAAATGATAGACTTTGTGGAGTTTATAGATTTTCAACAGACATATAAAAACTGGTTATGTTGCGGCTACACCTCCCGATTTCTATTGACATTTATAAAATCTCACAGAGCTATAAAAGGGTTTCATAGACTCTTATAGACTTTTTTCTTAGAATTCTTTTACATTTGTAAATTTTTCGAAAATTATGTAATTTATAATTGTATCTTCTTTTTTACATTTTATTTTAACTAACAATCGAATATGAAATACGTTTTTAAAATTTAAAATATTTTTTATCTATTAATATCCTTCATATATATTGAAAGGCAGTTCCCTTGCCCGATCACATCCTGGACAATATAGTTTCAGGGGATCTGATTTGGCTTTGGTAGTTCTTGCTCGCTTCAACTCACCATCTGGTGTTTTCGGTATGACTTATTCTACCATTAGTCAATTTAGTCCGCCTTGTCTTATGCGTGTTTTAGTAATTGACCATGGTTGACAAATGTATTTGTCGTCGTTTACTCAATTGTTTTGTTGTGTCTTGCGGGCTTCAATCGGATATTCAATGTATCTTTCGTTTAAGTAATACAATTCATGTTTTGTCAAAAATAAAAATAAAAAAGTGATAAATGAAACACTATTGAATTTAAAACTCTTCCTCACCATTAACATTGCCATCATGGTAAGAAAAAAGATCTCATCCATAAAATTTTCATAGTAGCTTCGTAAATAAAGTTGATAGGTCTAAACTGGATTGGATTGATCCTTTAATTCAATTTCGGACCTTTTTCAGTTCATATACTAATTGAAGGGACCTTCTTGGCTACCTCATGGGGCACCACCTCATGGGATAGATCTCACCACACAATGAGTATATTCTCGTGGGAATATACTCATTGTGTGGTGAGATCTACCACATGGGGTGGTGCCTCATGGGGTAGCCAAGACGCAACCCTAATTTAAGCCGCAATATCACATTGAAAACGTCCGGCCTCTCCCAAAAAGGAAAAATAAATAAATTTTCTTGTCACTTTGACATGATTAAAGGATTAAGACGCGACACCTAATCATCAGAAATAAGACTTTACATTCCCTCGAACTAAGAAAATTTAACACTAGAAAGAAGTTAAGATTTTGTCATACACATGGTTAAAGTAAATACATTAGCAAATTTTAGGGAAAATTACGAAAGCCATCATTTTAATTTGTAACTGTTGTTTGAAAAATTATGATTTGTATCCTCAACTTTTGCATCATGTTGACTCGATCTGGTATTTTAATAAAAGATTTATTGTTGCATTCTATCATCGTCATACATCCTCAAACTTAGAGCATCTTAAGCTAGTTAATGCAAATTAACAAAAAATCAAACTAAATTTTGGGATGTCAAAATTCTTTTTTTTTTTTTTTCGAAATCAAACAACTAGATAATTTGATACCGAATGTATTTTAAAAAAAATTGGCAACAACTAGCTTAATATGCTATAAGTTTGAGGATGCATTGTGATGATATAATGTGGCAATGAATTTTCGATAAAAAACAATAAATTGAGTCAAGATGATGCACATTGTTATAATTAATGAAAGTTTAGGATGTGAACTGTGATTTCCAAAACAATGATTATAAAGTAAAACTTGGATCAAGGATGTTTTTTTTTTAATTTTTGCCGCAAATTTTATTGTGGACTAACAAGAAAGGTACGGGCAGTGGGCATGGGCCGATGCACTAACCCAGGAATCTCTCTCTCCGCGAAGAGTGTTTATATCCTTCATTTGAACTGACTAAGTGCTTGAATTCTAATCAATCCCCTTGCCCAAAAAAAAGAATTATCTTTCAAAAAAAATTTTAACAAAAAATTGTAATTTTACCCCTAAAAATTGTAATTTGACCCTAAAAATTACAATTCACCCCCTAAATTATATTGTAACCCCTAAAAAAAATTTGGCCTAAACTTTTTATTTTAATTTTTTTTTACCCCCGTTCCCTAAAATTCTGCGAGGCTCACATGATCTTGTTGTCCACAGCAAAAAATGCTCCCATACAGGTACTATCAGTCCTGATACAATGAGTGAGATTGAGTTCGCCTAACTGAACAAATCCCATATCTAAGTAATTAAAAAAAGATTTATAGGGAAATTAGTATAACTAATGACCCTTAAGGCTTTTGGAAGTAGTGAATTCCGGGGTTTGCTCGTTAACCTCTGGCTCCACAAGTTCGCCGTCCACCAAAACCTCCTCTGAAGCACTCGCCATTTTTCTTTCACAGCTTTGAAATCTCTTCTTTCGTTTGCACATAAATAAGAAAAGCTTGATTTTTCGATTACATCTATGTACCTTGCAACACAATCCCAAAGCCATTAAAATTTTAGATACCACTTGACTTTTATAAAGTTTTAAAAAGTCGATCCGGCTTTTATAAACTCTTGGAAAATCCATTTTGAATATGAGCAGACTTGTATAGAGTATAGAAAAATATAGAATAAATATATCTTTTAAATTTTAAAAAAGAAAATCGTCCAAAGTGATTAATGAATATACCCGTGTAAATATTTGTGATCGGGTCGGATTTAATTTTAATAATTATTGATAATAAATCATACCTGAACTTTAACTCCATTTATAAAATAAAGCTTTGTAAAGTAATGTATTTTGAAAATTGAATTGGTGAAGAAAATTGATATCACATTACATTATTTTTATATTTTAAGTAAATGGAATCGAAGATAATAGTAAAAGTATTAGTGTCAAAGTACATGGTCCAAGTTAAATGCTTGTATTGTTGCCGACCTTTAGATGATGCCAATAAGGGCATATATATATCTAGTCGAATCTCTATAAATTAATAGACTTGAGACGTTGACTGACGAGCAGATAATTAATAGTGTAATGATAACTAATATATGTCACAAAATTGAATATAATAGTTCTACTATAGAGCACTCTTCTCGGAAGAAAGTCCTAAATCAATGATGATATTGATTTACGAGAAAACCACTACAGAAATTTTTATTAATAATATTATTATTAATCAAGTATTAAATTATCAAGTCTAAACTATATATCTTATTATTTTATATTATAATATCTAAGCCCTTTATATTAACTACCTTGGTATGTCAAATTTGAATTTATCAAACTACCCTCTCCAATGGTTTGTTGTGGTTCTTTGTTGCATCTTTTGAATTGTAATATTAATCAATGTATATGTCTCATTTATTTCATTACATGTATCAATTCGTATGCATTATATATTACGTTATACATACAAACGCATGTACATCATCTGCTAGTATTAGATGATGCTTCCACACATATCATCATGATGATTGGATTGATTGAAAATGGGTGATTGATTTAACAATAAAGGTAAATAAAATCAACTGCCATGCTATATATCCCTTCCACTTCTGAGCTAAAGCTCCCAACATTTCCCAAGAACCCAACTTCCAAACTCAAATTTCTTTCTTCTACGAAAGAACAATTAGATTTCCATTTTACGTTATGGGAAAATCAAAGAAAAAATAAAAATAGATTCATTCTTGAAATACTAAATATCAAACCATACAATATATAGCTAGGCTGTTGAATTCAAGAAATGAGTACAGAAAATCAGAATTCAGAGTCAGAAACAAACTCTATTTCCTCCGCTAACACTCAACTTCAATCCAATTCCTCCGCCGTGAACAAGGAGGAGGGGCTGCCGGGAACCGCCACGAAGAACAAGAGAAGCCGTGAATCCACCACCAGCAGTAAGCATCCTGTTTTCCGGGGGCTCCGAATGAGGAACTGGGGCAAATGGGTGTCCGAAATCCGTGAGCCCCGCAAGAAGTCACGAATATGGCTCGGAACTTTCAACACCGCTGAAATGGCGGCGCGTGCGCACGACGTTGCGGCGTTGAGCATTAAGGGTACTTCTGCCGTGCTCAATTTTCCGGAACTTGTGGGTGTACTTCCGCGGCCGGTGTCGCTCTGCCCGAGAGACGTCCAGGCCGCCGCCGTGAAGGCGGCGGCGATGGAGAAGTTTGATTTGAAATCATCACCGGCATGTATTCCTTCTTCTCCATCTGAAGATTTGAGTAAAATTGTGGACTTGCCAAATCTGGGATCGTGTCTCGATCCAACAGAACTGGGAAACGACTTTCTCTACATCGATAGCTCGGTGGAGGAAGGGTGGTTAGAAACTCCTCCACCCTGGCATGACGGAGGCGGCGGTGGTTATGGTGATGGCTGGGCCGGAAGTTCAAGCTGTTTTGAAACATTGCTGTGGAACTATTGACATGTAATCTTTTTACGCTCTGTTGTGTCAATTTCTTGCATGCGTAGGTTCTTTGCTGAAAATTAAATACTACAAATTAAAATGTAATTAAAATATTATTCAAATAATGGGTTGAACATTTTTTCAAATTTACATTATGTTTTTCTTTTAAAAATTTTTGATCCACTAAATTAAATTATAATCATTAATGAATGTGGATATATTCCAATCTTTTTTATTGTTATTTTGGATTTTTTTTTAAAATATGTTTTTTCTTTTAAAATTTTCAACTCCCTTAAATTATAATCGTGGTTCAATTCTTGATAGCATGTATTTTATGTCATTAATGAATGTAGCTGTATAGACTTTTCCTGCACTTCAGGGTTAATTCTTACCTTCTATTCTTGTTCTTCTTTTTCTTCTCATTTTTTTCCCTTAAAATAAAACATTTTATATATTGTATAATATTTCTTGTCTTCTTATATACCTTTTCCATGCACGCACTGAATAATTAATTAAATGAATCATAAGGAGCAACTTGTATAATTTAAGCCATGATTTTTAAGCACGACCCAAATGTCGATCCTGTCAAGACAGATGATCGTTTATCACTGATTCAACCAGTTAATCGATGATTATAATAAAAAAAAAAAGTCAGAATCATTAATATATACAAGAAAAAAACTCAACAAAAGACATTATATACTCTAAACAACAAATTTAAAGTATTCTCAATTATAAATATTAATTAATAAAACATACATTCAACAAAGAAAATGAATAATTTAAATATATAATTTTTTTTTCATATTCTGATAAATTTACATGATTGATATTGTTTGTTGTAAAATAATAATACTATTTAATTAAACAAAATAATAAAAATCATGATTAAAAATAATGGTGATTTTATAGGAATCTTTAAAGAGATATGGAGACGAAACTTATTTCTTAATTATTGAAATTAGTCCAACTTTTAGTACAATCAGAGCACAAATTTTTTAACAAAGGAATCTAAGAATACGACATATTTTAAATTTTTAAGAATATTTAATTTTTTGTGCTGCACAAAAACATAAATTAAAATCGTGGTAGGTACTTAAATTTGAAATATATATATGTATATGGCTTATTATAATAATATCATTATTTTTAATTTATTTATTAGTATTATAATGTAAACCAAATATTGTATAGGAAATAACCCGTGTATTTTTAACAATTGAGTCAGTGATTCAATAAAAATCCAACTGTTTTTTTGGGAATTATATTGGTTTGACTTCCGGTAATTAAAAATCTCGAACTAGTTTTTCATCCGGTTTATGGGTTATCGGTTCAACCACAGGTACATTATGGTTTTAAAACACTTATTTAAGGAAAAAATAATAATTATGGCATATAATTTAGAGACATGATCCCAAAAAAGGCAAGTATATATATTTTCACCACATACTCTTCTTTCCCTATTCGTGATAACTGGTTGGAATTAATTGCTTCAACGGACAGACAAGTGAACACACCACAGACAATATTGGGACATTTGCACATGTTATTTCTAATAAATTTGTACTTATAATTTAAGGAATATAATATTTTCTTTTTTTTTATAACATAAACGTAGATTATATTAATAGCACGACCAGTTAGAAGAGAAGTTCAGACAAGACAAAGCTCCCAACAACAATAGTAAAAGCAAAAGCCAAACGTAGACACTGACGACAACACAAAGAAGAACAAAGCATCAAGTACACAACTGTGACCAATAAGGAGCAGATACCCCTGAGCTAACTTAAGTCCCCTCAAACCATGCAGATCAAATTATGGGTGAGTAAGTGAACTGTGTTCGACCATTTTTGAAGGAACAAATAAGGAAAACGAGAAGCGTGAACTGATAAAGGACAACATCCTATATTTGGTTCAATTTTAATGGTTGTCCAACAATCACTCGGTCCCCCTGAGCTAACTTAAGTCCCCTCTTATTTTTTTTTAAAATTTATGTATATATATATGTATTATTAATATAATATATGTATTATTATTATATATATTATGATTATTATTATTATGGCAAATTCTTAAATCTTTAAAGGCAATCTAAAATTGATCATCAGTTTCTGTGTAAGAAAATTTTTGATGTCAGTGCACATGTCATAAATTGCATTAGTTCTAACTCTCTATTCACCTAAAATTACTAAAATACCCTCGCTTTCTCACACGTAAAGTTGGTATGAAAAATATACAATTTTGGTATTTAGTATACATAAAATTAGTATGAAACCTATACAACTTTGGTACTAAGTATACATAAATTTGGTATGAAACCTATAATAGTTTTGATACTAAATATACATAAAATTGGTAAGAAACATGCATGGTAAGAAAAAAATGATAACAGGCACCCAATCCCAACGAGTGGGCGGCCTCTCATTCCATCTTCAGCTGCTGCTTCGGACATCGGTTTAGGGTATATTTACAATATTTTTATTTTTATTTTTGAAGTATTTTTGAAAATAATTTTTTTTTTTTTGAATTATTTTTTTTAAAAAAACCATTACCCAAATGTCCTCAATGGAAAAAATGAACTCTTTTATTTCTAATAACCATGGCATCCGAAATCTAATCAGCTTTCATAGCCTCAGACTGGCATAGGCGGAGATGGCCAGGAAACTATATATGTCGCCGTGCGACGATGGGTGGTCGCTACATCTGAAAACATAAATTGTAAAAAAATAAAAAATGAAGAAAAAACAAAGTGACAAAGCCGCAACACTGGCTGTTATACAGTCTGTGGCACAATGTAAAATTTAGAATTAATCCTACATAATAACATCATACCAAACAATACATAGTTTATCATACAATAATAATTATCCATATCTACCAATTTTTTATTTCTTTATTATTCATCATTCTCTTATCCTATTCACGAATCAAGTGCACCTTAAGAATCTATAATTGCCTTACATTAAGTAGCAGCTAATCTTGAATCGACTCTTGATTATCGAGATTAATCATAAAACCAAAATTATTTTCATGATTATTTATTTTCAATAATATATAGTGGTCCGACCCTTTTCTAGACCCCGCACATAACGAAAGTTTCATGCATCGGGGTTACCCTTTATATACTTATATACATTTTGAGATATCATTTTTAAATCTCCCTTAATAATATAATATCCAGAAATATTTCGGTATGTCACAAAAAAAAAAAAAAAAAAAAATTATTAATGCAATATCAATTATAGACTTTGATAATCAGAGTTCAATTTTGGATCACCTCTATGAATAAATAGTTCAAGATTCGATAATTGGAAAAGTGAGCCGAATAATTGGCACTTCGATATTATGCAACTAATAATTAATTTAAACATTGTGGAAACCCCATCACTAAAAAGGTAGTTGAATTGACGGAGTAGGTGAACACGGAGGTCTTTTATCACGGTACGATTATCCTTACCAACACTTTCGATCGAGCATGTTACACTGTTTGACTTGGTTTGTAAGTTATTGCATCAGCACGATTGTTCACCCAATACACACCAAATGATAGTAGCGGCGGGTTCTCCCATCATAAAAAAAAGTAATAATTTGTCATTGTACACATTGATTTCAACCTTCATCACGATTCAATCGAAAGTTCAAAACATTTTTAAATATAGAAAGAAATTGATCATCTATCAGTATCTCATATTTTAATGTCTCGTTAATTATGTGTAACATGTAAAACAAGGTCGGCAAGAGAGTGTGATACCTAACATATTTATATAATTTAAAGCTAGTAAAATCCCATTTATTGATGTTCTCAAATTATCACTTTAATAATAAGCCACTTTCGAGGAAAGTTGAGTGAATTCATTCATTTTTTAACTATTTATTTTGAATTTATATTTTAAGTTATTGGGATATGCTTTACTTTATAAAAATAAAAATAATTTGTATCAAATTTTCTTGAATTTCTAAGTTCTTTCCTCAAGAAGTTATTTAAATTTAGTCAATTGAATTTCCAAGTGGATTCTGTTATCTTGATAAATTGTGAAACATGAAGATATATATCTCTCTCCTACGCTTAGTCCATTGCCTAATAGTTGTGGACTTGTGGTAAAAGATTTGTTATGTAATATAGACTTTTGATCATCTAATCGGCCAAAATTCAGTCTTCGTAAGATATATTGGCATCTTATGTACCAATGGTAAATCCAGGATTCGAATCCGTCCTTGGCTGAAATAAAATTTAATTTTCAAGAGACCAAAAAACTTTTGCAGCAAGCAATATCTATGAGATTAACATGACATATTAAATCAAACCGAAACAATCAAGAAAAATAGCAAAAGATTCTTAGCTACAATAAGTTGGTATAACTTTAGTGAACCCATCACAACTTATTCTTAATTCTTGGAAACCTTCTTGCACCAATTTCAGGGGCATCGAGGTTCGAGTTGCCTAAGACCGGTGATGGTGGGAATTTGGATTTTTTGGAGTCCGTATCTATCTGAGTGTTGGTTGATTACATAGAAAAATCTCAACCCCCAAAACAACAACATTTTTGACATAAAAATCCCACAAAAATAATTCAAAGAACTGATTTCATAATGCAATCAAAATCAAATCATTAACCCAATTTTCATACTAAAAGAAGAAAAAAACAAAATCCATTCATTTCAAAGCAAGTTAGTTCATTTGCAATAAAACAATCAGAAACTTTAATAAAAACAATCAAGAAAATTGAGACAAGAAGACTCTGATTGGGCTCTATGTGTACACACCGAATCAAAACAAAAACCCCATAGAAACTTAAAAGAATCTGCATAGTAATATGTGCTCATCTAGGCATATTCACAAACACCATCAATACATACGAGAACAGACAACAAGCATGTGTAGATTCATACAGAGTCCCATGGGCATATGAACGCCAGATCATGAGCTGAGAAGGAAGGAACGAGGTAAATACTTTGGTATAAAATAAAAAAAAATGACATCATTTTTCACCGGAATTAATAACACCGAAAATTATTGTGATAATGTCGATCATTACTGCCATGACGCTCACTGTCATGTCAGTACTTCGGGAATAAAATTACTACATAAAAGGGGGCAAAAAAAAAAATTCTCAAACATTTAGGGCAAAGAATTTTTTAATGGGTCTAAAAACAAATTAAGGTGGGCAGACTGCATTTTTTTGGAGGTAAAATGTAATTTTTAGGGGTAAAATGCAAAAAAAAATTAAAAAATATTTTAGGGTTAAAAATTAATTTTTTTTTTGTTTGGTAAGGGGGCACTTGCCCCCTTGCCTATGAGTGACTCAGCCACTGACTACAAGTATAAAAAAAAACCAAAGCTATTATAATGAGATCGGATTATGACAAATTAGATGACCAAAAATTCCTAAAAAATTTTAAATTTTATCAAGAAAATGAGTCTAATTAAAACAAATCTCCCCATAGAGATTTGCTTGACCCTTGAACAAATTGTCCATAACAACATCTAATCAAATAATACATCCTCGAAATTATGGGATATGAAGTTTCATGTCCCACACATAATTTGCCAATTGGAAGTTTCACTATTTTAATATTAAATTTTGAATAAAAAAGACAATCCACAGTATATGTGGAATAAACATTTAATGCCAATAATAAATTGAATTTAGCCGTACCCAACTCAGATATTGACCCGTTATCACAGAGTTATTCCTCCATGTTGAACCGGCAGTTCAATCGGTTTGTTTGATGATGCCCTTAAGGGTAGTGCCCTTAGGGGCATCATCACCATTCATTTGGAATCTTTTTTTAAAAAAGAAAAAAAATATTCTAAATGGATGGTGGATGATGCCCCTGAGAGCAGTGCCCTTAAAGACGGCAACAATGAAACCAGTTCAATCATATAAAATAGTTATGATAATTAATGTTTTCCAGGTAAAAACTCGACAAAAACCAGATTATTTACTCAAACAAATTATTCGAGTATTGTCAATCATAAATATTTATTAACAAAACATGAATTGAACAAAGAAAATAAAAAAAATAAAAAAAAAATGAACATATAATAGTTATTTGTATTCTAATAAAATTATATGTTTGATATTGTTTGTTAAGTAGGAAAAATAATAATAACTTAAGAATTTGAACGCATCCATGCATAAATATCAATATAAAAGATATAATGCAATTACAAGAATATGATGACTTTGGAAGTTAAAAATACTTCAGCTTTGAGTTACACAAAAACTTAGTTTAAATCTGACAGAAATTAAAATTGAAATAGTTATATGTATGATTTATTATTAAAAAAAAATATCAATATCACTTAATTTAATTATTAATTAATATTATTTACACCAATTTTGTAGTATCAAATTCCCGATGAGTCTTTACGATCATTGATTTCAAAGATCCATCGATTTATTACAGTTTTTATGGGGTCAACTAACAGCTGAATAACTATAAGACTCGAACCACTTTTTTCATCTGGTTCGCGAGTTTTATCAAAAACCTAAACGTACCAAAATAGTTCTTATCATCAAATATAACACCACTTAGCATATTACAATATATATAGAGAAATATATGAAATATCATATTTCCAAAATTACCCATTTAAAGACCAACATATCAAGATTATAATTTGGTTTAAACTAATAAAATAACGAAAAAATATGGAATTATTTCAATAACACGTGCACCCAAAAAAAATAAAAAAAAATAAATAAATAATGGGGTTGTTAAATAGTACAATTCCATACAACGTTTCAACCACCACTTTGATAGGCACAGGAGAGTGCAACTTTGCCATCAAATTTAATGTTAAATGGAATCAACAGTTGTCTTAATAATGATATTTTCATAATTATTTTGTTTATAAAAACAATTGACAAAACAGTACTATGCACTTTATTTGTCCCCAAAATTGATGGGACCAATATCTTCTTCTTACGTACGTTTACTGCCAGCTATTATGATATTATATGTTGGGGGTTGAATTTCTTGAATGATATAATATAAGTTTAATATCTATGAATTTAATATGATATTTATATTATTAGAGTACAATAGATGAAATGAGATAATTGACTACAATGGTACTTGAGCTTGTAGGGTCGAAGTAGTCACTGTATATTTTATTTATTTTATTTTAGCATAGTTTGATTTACATATGCTGGTTTATGTTGATGGATATGCAACTGGTGGTATATATATATTTTCAGTAGATGTTGATTTGAGTTGGTGGTATGTTCCTCGTGCGATGAGGTCATGCCGAAATTTTTAGGGCCACATGTTAATAAATGTTAAACTAATCTTCTGCTGTTTACGCTATAATTATCATATTGATGGATAGTTAAAAGATTTATGTATTGTCTCATATTTATCAATGTATCAAAAGGCGATTTAGATTTTTTAAATATACATATGCATGAATCTTCTTTAATATGTATACTGACCTAACAGCGTAGAAACTAATACTACTAATATGGATTGGGTTGGCTTTATGGCTCGGGAAAGAAGAAGGAATTGAATCCAAACACCTAACTCGAGCCTAATTCCTCATCTGCACCTGAGACAAGCATATATATATATATATACACACACACACACATATATATATATATATATATATGTGTGTGCATGCATGCGTAAATGTTAATTGCTATTAGGGATGGCAATGAGACGGGTCCAGACCCGGACCCGTATTGAACCCGCCCCGACGGGGTGGGTCTGGACCCGCTTCATTCGAGTTTGGAAGCGGGGCGGGTCCTGGGATTGGCCTAACCCGCCCCGGACCCGCCCGCTATAAATTTTTTATTTTTTAAAAAAAAAAATTGATATTGATTATACATTTTACTTCTTTGATTGAACAATAAAGTGTCATTATTTAATTTTATATCAAAATTCATGTGTTCATGTTAAAAATTGGACATTTTGAAGGAAATAAGAGCAAATTAATAAATATTTAGTAGCTTAAAGATAGTTTTATTATAAATATTTACTAGAGAAAACATGAAATTTAATCACAAAACTCAACTGTTATGTTTCAAAATTGATTTCTAGCTCTTTTTTAAAAAAAAAAAATAAAAAAAAAATATGGAACCGGGTTCGTGGGTCTAAGCGGGCGGGGTGGAGCAGTTCCGGGTTTTATGTGTAGCAGAGCGGGTCCTGGGATTGACCAAACCCGTCCCATACCCGCCCCGTTGTCATTCCTAATTGCTATAGTAATCTATAAACTGAAGCTTGGGTATGAGTTTTACCAATTAATGTTAAATTCAAGATCTCATTTGTAAGTGAAATAAAAAAATTCTTTATTTTTTTCAAATATAAACCATAAAAATATATGTTATTTGCGTGTATATGAAGACATACTTGGTTTTGGAATGTGAAATGTAGTTAATCGAAATTGCTTTGACACCAACAATAATTGATCTCAACATCTATTCACTTTTTTGAGATATGCTCCCTTTTGGTAGAATTTATCTCTATGATATTTACAAAACAAGATGCCTTTAGTGGTATATTTGGTGAAATATATTTGGCTTCTCCTGAATAGTGCGTTTTCTTTTCTAACTTTCAATTCCATTTAGGGGAATGAGGATATTGAATATTTATGAACTTAATTAAAAATAACCAAATCAAATTTTTTTATATTCAATTTAATTTATATTGATTTCTTTACAATCTACATTTTTTAATTGATATTTTTTTTCAAAATTTTAAAAATACCAAAAAAATTTGGAATAATTACATATGTCTCCATTGTAAAATGAATGTTTTACACATTCCCCTTCTAGTTTCAACAATTATATTTGCATCTTCTGTAGAATAGTTGTATTACAATAGCACCCCCTCTAGTTTGTAAATATATAAGAAAAACTAAAAATACATCTACTGTGATTTGACATAAAAATACGTTGTAGGAGAAGTATATGTTATTATTCAAATTAGATGAGCTAAAAATTGAATTATGAAAACTAGATGGAGTAATATGAAGTTAACCCAAAAAATTATTACATACAAATTGGTACATTATAATATACTTATGGAGGAATTTTTCGAGGATGCTGACAGAATGATAAAACCAATGATAAAAACCCCTTTTAACTCTTAGTTCAGTGCACTTCTAGACTACGCTTCTACCTAATATATCCGAACACGTGTCCAGATGAACAATGAAGCCAGGATATATCTTCAGAATTGAGTGGCGGAAGGGTTATTCGTCGGAAAAACCGCGTATGGGAAAGCTAATACCGTAATAAAGGGGGAGACAACTTGTGAACAATGTGTGCAGATATTGTGTTTGACAGAATGCCAGATGTCAATGTTTGTCAGCAACGAAGATTTGGAGAGCTATTTGCCCGACTGATGTGGTTGTAACAAAGAGCCAGCTCCCATGTGCCATGTGAGTGTGGAACCTCTTAGTTAATTTTTGTTTTATATACAAACATGTGTAAGGATGATTTAAAGTTGCATACAAAGATATAAAGTCCAAATGATAAATGAAAATATTCTCATCGAAAAAACCTATTGAAAAGACTGACGCGTGTGTGTAACCCAATTTTCTTATTTCTTTGGTTCTTACAGTTAACCATAATCCGTTGAGAGAGTAAATATTTTTTTTTTTGGGAAAATTTCGGACCTGTACCATTAGATAAAAGATCTTTCGGCACAGTCACTCAAAAAATTTCTTTCAACTAGGTACATTTCGCTACATATAGACAAAAATACCCATGCACTGTCATCTCCCATCATTTACGTATTTTTCTCTCTTCTATAAATCAACGCCAACGCAATTTCTTCCCAAAACCATGTCATCGCTTTAGACACATGACACATGATATTGAAATACGTGTATATTGGTATGGATCGGGTCCTGTCAGACACAAACACATATACTTATGTACGCATATAGATAAATTTGTATGTGTGTTTGCAGGGGGGTGTAACATATAGTCAAGGGGCCACCTGAACCCTAAATTTTTTTTAAAAAACAAATTCTATATTTTATCCCCAAAAATTGCATTTTACATCCCAAAAATTGCAGTTCACCCCTTTTAAATTCTTTTTTACCCCCTAAAATTTTTGTCCTAAATTTTTTTAAAAACTAAAGAAACCACTATATCATTACATTATAATCTATTTAAACTTATTTTTCGTGTACCAACATAATTATTTCTTTTAATTCAAATTTATTTCTCACAAGAATATTGGAATATCCTTTACCATTTCTAATCTCCTAATTAATATTTAAAGAATGCCAAACAGTCATTTTACTCCCCACTACAGTTTAAAAAAATAATTATATATAAAAAAAGCATATGTGAACACCAGGAACATAGCCAAATATACCTTGTATTTCTGTAACATAGGAAATATAAATAGAAATATTCTGACTTCACCATCGAACAATTGAGGGCCATATTAGTTGTTAAATTTTTTTTTTTTTGGGCCAATAAATTGGATTGGGACTCGTCGCAATTTCTTTTACATTAAAATATTTTTGGCCTGGATCAATGTTATCTTTATGGGTACACCGTAAATTGCACGAACATACATTCCACTTGGAGGTAGAAAATAAAAAACCAATTAAACAAGGATTCTTTCAAAAAGAAAATTGCTTTTCTAACCGCACTCAATGCGGGTAGAGGAATCCATGTCCAAATCTCTACCAGACAGAACTTTGCTCGGACAAATTACGATTTCTATCACTACATGAAACTGAACATCTCCAAAGAAACATAATACCTGCAAAAGCATCTCATTACTACAAACCATAAAGCTCTGAAACTTTCCAGGACAATTGCTTCGCACGATAATCTTAAACCACTGAACTTGGAGATAAAACTGGGACAAAGTGATGGCAATAGTGACGAAGACCAGTTTGAAGGCGATAATGAAGATGACCAATTTCAACCTAAATGACAAATCATCCATTAAGCTTACATGAAAATAGGAATGCATATACTCGCTTCTGCAATCAAGGGGATCAGTGTAGGGTAGATTTATAACTACATCATGCCAAGTTCAGGCTACAAGAATGAACAAAAAAAAGAAAAGAAGAAGAAATGCATCATTGCAAGTTCACTTGTAAAGTTTTTTGTATTCACAAAATCAATTACAATCTAGACAATGTTAAATAATGCTTAGAGTAAGGTAAACCATTCGTCAATCATTTGTTTAATCCTTTATATCGTATTTTCTTGTTGCGTGGAGTAGGGAATGGATAAAGCGACTGTTTGGAAAGACAAGGAAGAGAGAGCATGAAAGATAAATGATACATGCAATGCAAATGGAATGCTCAACTTATGAAAATAAGAAAAGCCTAAAAATACATGTTGCGCTGAAGGCCTTCATGCAATGCAAATGGAATGCTCATCTTATGAAAATAAGGAAAGCCTAAAAATACATGTTGCGTCGAAGACCAGCTGGAACCCGCTCCATTAAGGGAGCTCGAGGTCTCGTGTTCGAGCACTTCCCCCTTTCCTATGTTGTAATAGTTGCTCAAAAAAAAAAACATGTTGCTATTGTCTCTGAACACAGAGTAACAGCAAATTGGTGTATTTCCTTCCCAGGTCGGAAGACACTCAATGTGTAAGGCTCGTAAGATCAACCAAACAAAGAAATAAACCCTATAAGAACTTCTGTATCCAATTTATCAGCATCCTAAGATAAGATACTCATTTCAATCACAATTTGATGACACCAATGGCAATTGATCACATCTTCACAGATAATTAACTTCCCATCCAGCCCTAAGTCTAGAATATTAAACTAATGACATCCCAAATTCACGATAATCAACCAGCAAGTCACAGAATTGCTCAATTACAGAGAACCATCAATCCCACCAATAGCACTAAAGTCTACAAGATTAAACTGATGACATCCCAAATTCACGATAATCAACCACCGATAGCACTAAGCAGAAACACACTTTGTATAAAAGAAATAAGCCAAACATAAAGAGGCTTCTCCTAGAGAAAAAGCTAGCACCGCTACTGCGGCTGATTCTGAGGAGCATTTGGCGGAGGAGGCATTCCAGGTCTAGGAGGACCAAACATAGGAACCTGACCACCAGGAGGCGGTGGCATCCCAGGTCGAGGTGGTTGTTGTCCAGGGGGAGGAGGACCAGGCATACCAGATCTTGGAGGCCCAGGTGGTGGCGGGACCCTCATCATCTGCGGCGGTGGCATCATCTGAGGCCTCTGTCCAAACTGCGGTGGTGGAGCAAACTGCATAGGCGGAGCTCCGGGTCTGAATTGCTGAGGCGGCGGCATTGGTGCACCTTGCATCCCCGGCCTCATAGGAAACCCACCTGGCGGCGGCATCGTGGGGGGCCTCACCACCTGTGGCTGAGGTGGGTAAGACATCGGAGGCACAGAGATTTGGGGTGGTCGTGAAATCTGAGGCTGCATCATTCCAGGAGCTGGCCCACCAACGCCCCTCACGGGCCCTGCAAGTCCAGGCTGGGCTTGCATCAACGGCCCAGTGGGCACACCTCGGCCCGCAGCACGACCAACTCCGGGGCCAGAAACAGCATTAGCGCCTGTACTTTTGAGCCTAGACTCGTCGGGAGGCGGAGGTCCCTCCACCGTGAGCGAAATCACTTCTTCGCCGCGGAGTAGAACAAGGCCAAGAGTACGACGGTCTTCACGTTCTTCCTTGGACCCTTTCGTCGGAGGTAGTTTGCGAAACTCTTCGCAATCACCGAGGACGAGATTCATGTGTCGATCGAAGGCCATGAATTTCCCGACAAGCTGGCGACCGTCCTGTATCGTCACCCGCATCCGGTAATTAATGTATTGTAGCATTTTCGAGCTCTTCGACATCGACATCTTTAAGAATTCCAAAAAAAAATATCGAATCTCTCGATCGTTCCCTCTCTAGGGTTTTGAGTGAGAGTGAAAAGGGGGCTTAGGGCTTGCGGGGGTGGGAAATGAGAAGTTTTATTTATAGATTCCATAGTATAATTGGGCTTCTTATAATTCAAAAATAAGATGGGCCTAGCTAAAGAAGCTGAGTAAGCCCAATTAAGCCCATCTCACAAAGCTCATAAAGGAAGTGTTCGTTGGGCTTCCATGTCCTCTACCGAGCTTCCGTTTGTTAACCATGGCACCGACCATCTGCTTCACTTTCGCAGTTTCGACTTTATCTAATAATTTTATTGTCGATGTTGAATTCTTACAGAAAAACCTTCTCAAAGAAGGTCTTTTTCTTTTTTTGATGAAGTTTCCTATTTTCTTTGACAAAATAAAAATGGTAGCTGCAGAAGCAGGAAAGGGAATGGTTAGGAGTTAGCTTCAAGCCGGAGAACTTCATTCCGGGTCTCATTATCGGGTTTATTTTTGGACTTATCAAATCCCGTGAAAAGTTCGAGTTCACAGAAAATTGGCAGCAAGAAACGCCATCAATCGAGCCTTTTATCTTGCAATGGCGACGAAGAGCTCAAAATGGTCTGCGCATGTTTCCTTCATTCAAACTTGCGCTTTTTCATAATAATACTCTTTTTTGCGATTATTTAAATAATTTCCTTAGGCTAGGAAAGCCAACAGATATTGTCTTTTAGATCGTAACTTCTTGGAGAACATGTAGCTTCAAAAAAAATCTCTTACGAGATGAGGAGAAAGAACTCTATTTCTAGGGATGTGATCGGGTCGGGTATCTCGGGAATCGGGAAATTTGGGTCGGGTACCTGAAATTTCGGGTATCTCATAGGACATGCCGATTCCCGACCCGACATTTCGGGTACCCGACACCCGAAATGTCGGGTACTCGAACAATTCTGGTTCGGGTACCCTATTTTTGGTTGTTCTTTTAACTTTTTTTATTTAATTTTGTTTTGATTCTACAATACATAACAAATAATTTTTTTATTTTATTTCTTGGAACCCGATCGGGTACCCGATTCCGGATCGGGTTCCAAGAAGGTACCCGATCGGGTCGGGTACCCGAATACCCGACCCGAATGCCCACCCATATCTATTTCATAGTATTAATCTTAACTGCCGGAGAATTTATAGCTTCTCCGTGATCGTATCAACGAATCATGAACGCCGATCATTGCCTACATCCATCCATTCTTTTCATTAAAAAAATAAGTAATGGAAAATATTTTACGAGATGAGGAGAAGATTTCTCAGTGTATGTATAGCATTGACCAGCATACAACATTAATGGTCTAGTGGTCTCTTTATTCCTTTTATGATAAGTCACGGGAACTACTTCTCTACACCTGGTGTGGGGCCACTCTTATACCGAGTGACACAAAATATATTATTTTTCGAAACCGAACCGACCAAACCGATAAAAAAGCGGTTATCTCGGTCGGTAACCGAATTAACCGATATTTTTTTTAAAAAAATAAAATAAATTTTAAAAATTAGATAATGTGATTTTAAAAATTAAAAAAATTTCAGTTTATTCGGTTTATTCGGTTAACCGATATTTTTAAAATGAAAACCGAAACCGAACCGAATTAACCGAAGTAACCGATTTTTTAAAAAATCAAAACCGAATTTCGGAAATAACCGAACCGATTTTCCAAAATATTTCGGTTTTTTTCGGTTTGTTCGGTTTAACCGAACTTTTGCTCACCCCTATCCAGAAGTCATACACACAAAATAGATGCATTGTGTAATATTTTCGATATTAAAAAATATTATTTTTCTAATAATATTTAAAAAATATTTATTTAAAATATATTGATACCTGAAAACTCTAATAACATTATTTTTATTTTTTTTCTAAAAGTTCATCGTAATATTTTCCATATTGAAAAATCTAGTATGCCATTTCTTAACTCATTTTATTAATATATTAAGTTAATTTATTAATATACATAAATTAAAATTTTAGTGTTATAATGTAGTTTAATTTTTAAATTAATTTGTTTGAGAAATAGTACTAGATAAAGGAAAAGTTTTTCTTTATTAAAAATAATTAATGGGTATTTTAGAAAAAAGACAATTATTTCATTTCAAATTTTGCATGAACAAAAATGACCACGAGCCATATTCGAGTACCAAGTAGAAACCAAGAACCCAGACCGTATTGCTTTCTCCGCTACTCCACGAAAGGAAAACCGGCGGCGGCGTTGTGGCTCAACGGAGGATTTGGGTGATTGTCGGCACCTTTTCGGCTTCCTCTCGAGATTCTTTTGATTTCAGGAATGTTACCCAGCGGGATTATAGCGAGGGGACTCTCGATCCCTTGCCGCTCGAATATTTCATGTTTTCTTCTAGGTTTGATTATATGAAGGTCAGCACCATAGAAGTGGAGTTGAACACCGTGACTGGAAATGGAGAGACCATGAAAACTTTTGGTTTTATTTGCAAAAAATTGAACATTACACCTCACAACAACTTAAAAAAACATAAAAAATCATATAAAATTAATGACTTTTAAAATCTTGTATACAAATAAGGCAAGTGTATCCAAAGACGGTTCCGATTTTGGTTTACGGTTGCAAAAGAACCATGGTCGAGGCTAAGCTCGGGTACCGACTAAGAAGATCGTGACCTTCTGGTCATGTGTATGCAATCACATTGTGTTGAACTTTGAAAGCTTTTATAAAGTAGTACACTCAACGAAACAATGTAGTTGTCTATGGGGGCACAAACATTATTGATCTAAAATGCATTATGTAGAATACTTAATTTCAACCCCAAAATCATTAATAAAACATGTAATTGTCCTTGATATTGTTTCCTTATTTGGACAACATAAATTAACTAACATATTACAACTTCTTGACTAAGAGATGTACCCCATGTTTAGGCCCAATGATGATTGTCATAGAAGGTGAATGGATATACTTAGGAGATAAGGTGAAAGAAAAATTTGACAAAATAAGTGCAAACAACATCTTGAGCTCAAGCATGGCCAAATGCTGACCGATGCATACGCGTTGCCCGAATCCAAATGGCACGTACGAGTTAGGGTTCTTGCAAGCACCCGCGATCCCATTTTGGAACCTTTGTGGTTTAAACTCTAAAGCATCTGGTCCCCACAAAGTAGTATCAGTGTGCAACGTCGCCACCATAGTCCACAAGTTTACACCTTTGGGTACCAAAATGTTGCCTATTTTCATGTCTTTCAAAGCTTCCCTCGCCAGGGTAGGACCGGCCGGGTAAAGACGCATAGTTTCTTGAATCACCATATTTAACTGCAAAATCAAAAGATAAAGTTTTAAAGTTGCTAAGGTAATGAAAATGACTCGGCCTAAACTTTTAGGCCTTAGTTTGTTCCGAATTTTGGCAAATGAAAGACGTACGAGTTTCATCTTCCGGAGCATTTGTACATCTGGGATTTGACCCTGACAAACTTCTAAAACCTCTTCTCTGGCTCGCGTTTGCCATTCAGGGTTCGAAGCCAACAACATGAGACACCATGATGCAGCCACAGCGGATGTCTCGAATCCGGCTAAGTAGATGTTTCTGCAGTTGTCAACGATGAATTGATCTAATGCTTGTGGGCTCAAATCACTTCCCTTCGCTCCTTCAACAAGAATTTGCAATAAATCCTTCTCATGTCCAGCTTCTTGTCTTTCTTTCACTATCTTCAAGATCAATGAACATATTTCTTTCTCTAGTGCCCACATTTCCCTATTGGTTTTAGTGGGCAAGTATCTGTTCCACAAGAAACTCAGTCATGTCAACAACATATTTTCAATTAATAGTGGCTTCTAATAACATAAATTTATTACGTTGGACTCTGTATTCAAATTCGAAATTATAACGTGGGATGAGTGTATTGAGATGGAAACTTTGACAAAAAATTGATTCGGAGTATGGAACAATTATATGGGAAAGTGGGAAGCTGCCCTCATTTTCATATAGTAGAAAGGACTCTATTTCAGAGGATTATACTAAACCATAAATCTTTCGAACATTCCTTATGAATTTAACACTTCTTTTTTGTGATGAAGTAAAGAATTACCTTAGACCAGGAACGCCCATAGACAACGTCTTTTTGGAGATAATTTTTTGGAGATCCCCAAGCTTCAAGAAAATCTCCTGACCTTTAGAGTAACTACTGCCGAAACAGGCTTTGGATATTATGTCTCCTGAAAATCTTTTCATGTATTCATCAACTTTAAACTCAACAATTCCTCCTTCACACTCAAACTTCTGCTTCCATGAATTCACCAGGCCTAACGTTGATTCAGTGATAATGCTCATCATTCCCTACATCCACCAATCCATTTTTTGTGACTAAAAAATAAAGTTATAACAAATATCTCACCCTGATCCGGATATAATTTTCCTATGTAACGGGTTTTTGGCAACGTGTTCCCATGGTTTTCCTAATATACGTCTACACTCAAGTTTTTTAAAAGTGACAATTTACCACAATCAGATTTTCAAATAGACAGATGTGTTTTGAATAGATGCAAAGCACCCACACCATGCAAGGGTGGTGTGTTATGTTTTACAAACCACGTGAGGTAAACTGTTTATTTTGATCTATTATTGATACCATAGAAGTATAATGTCGCTGACTCTTTAGGAAACTATTTTGATTTCATAAAATACAAAAATGCATTAACAATGAATTAATATAATAAACTAATATTTTTTAGAAAAAATAAATTTTTACACATATGATAAGTTATGTACACACATTACATGCATTATAAATAAGACACGAAAGACAGAACATATATCATATATACCTTGACTTTTTCCATGTATAACTCAGGAGCCATAATTTTCCTCTGGCGGGCCCAGACTTGGCCGTTGGAGGACAAGATACCTTGTCCAAGTAAAGGTCCAAGTTCTCTCTGCTGGTAAGAAGGCCGGCCCAAGTCCTGTGACGTACATGTTGTAATTTCCTTGACCAGATCCGGATCAGTCACATATATTACTTGCATATTACCAAGAGCAAACCTGAATAATCGACCTGTAACCCACAAAAAATAACAAAATAAATAAAATGATAGTAGCAACTAGCAAGCCATTATTGGTGTTTATTTTACTTTTATTCTTTCTACTTTCTAGATATGTAATTTCAGCCCGTTTTCCATGTTATATAACTGATTCAAACTAGCATATAATATCCTCGTATGAAATCCAATTGTCTAAATTTGATTTTGATATATGTGGCCCACTTTCTTCACAAAATATTAGTATATTCACTCATGAATGCTCGGTATAGGAAGCATGGGCGAAGCCAGGAACCAATATTAACCGGGGCTAGCCCAAAGTCAGCTCTGCCCCCAGCATAAAGCATCTATCTTAGTCTTTGACTTTCCATGTGTTAAGCAGCAACCACTATTAGTATGCCCCTATTAGTAAAGCATGCACTTCTTGCAAGGCTTGCTGATCTTATTTATTTTACAGGCATCGTAAAAGTAGTCTGTTGAACGATCGACGATCGAGATTTTGTTTCGGTGTTTCCGAAAGTTTTTGGGAACATAGGTTTCATTAAAATGTCTTGGAGAATGATATTAGGTTGCAATTGGATGGAGAGATTTGATTTAGAGAAAATGATTTGAAATCTAATCATTGAAATGACTTATTTGTGACTTGTAATTTGTTGTCATTTCAAATCCATAAACAATGTAGAGGAAATGCATTGGAAAAAAGGAATTTTTACCCAAACATAAAAGATGATTTGATTGAGAAATTTGAAATGCACTCGTTTCAAATCCTTCAGTTCAAACACAAGCTTTAATATTTTGGTTTGTTTTTAGAAAAAATATAAAATTTATACCAGATAACTATTTATTAAATAAATACTATATGTGGGTAGTTAAAATTTATAAAAAAATATCGTATTGTATTAGAATATAATATAATAATAAGATATTTTTTTGGGAGATATGAAAATTTGAATAAAAATCAGTGATGATGATGGAAGTTAATTTTGGTTATTCTATAATTACATAAGTTAATTAATTTACTTCTTAGTTTTAATATTAATATATATTCTGTTGGGTGTGTAACTTTGCACGTTAATTTTTCTTATAATCAAAGTAAATAATATAAAAGAATATTAACTGCAATCAATTACATGATAAAACTCTTTAGTTTAAATTGATAAATGTTTTATATTTTTTTCTTTTATTTTATAATAAATTTGATCTCGATTACATATTAAGTTTATTTATTTATTAGTTTAACTTAACTATATTAAATAATTTTGTACAAATTCTAGTATTTATGCAGTGTTATATTTATCCAATATATATATTTTTTAAATAAAAAAACAATTCTTGTAATCAAGTTATTCAAAGGTTTTTTTTTTTTATTAAAAGAAGTTATTCAAAGGTATTTTGGAAGATGTTTAAAGGGTTTTCCACAGTTACGTGCTTGTATTGACAAGCTCGCTCCAAATCTCATGACCAAACACTTTCCATGGAAAAACTTACAGATTCACAGTTTCGTTTCAAACTTTGCATGAACAAAAAATCTGACCATTTTCGATTGCCAAATCGAAACCAAAAACTCGTACCGTACTGCTTTTTCCACTGATCGAAGAAAGGGAAAACGGCGGCTGCGTTGTGGATCATCGGAGAATTTGGGTGATTGGGGGACAACTTTTCTGCTTCGTCTCGAGATTTTTTTATCTCAGGAATGTTGCCCAGCAGGATTCTGCCGGGAGGGCCATCGATCCCTTGTCGCTTCAGTATTTCGCGGATTCTTCGAGGTTTGATTACCAGAGAAATGAAGATCCGAGTAAGGAAACCCAGAAAAATCAGAACCAGACAAGTGGAGACGAAGATCTTCTCCATAACAGTGAACACGTAGAGATTGGTGTGTGTATTTGAACGGAGACACGATGAAGAGTTGAAGATGGTTTGGTGTTATTTTTCCTATATATATACATATTTTCAGAGGGTAATTTGCACTTTGGTCCCCTAAACTTCTTTTTTAACAAATACACCCCTTCAATTTATTTAATTCGATAAATAACCCCAGATATTTGTATTTTGTACGACGACCCCCATATTTTTTGAGTCGATACTATTACTCCTTTTCTTAAAATAAAAAAATAAATTTATGTATAATTTTTTTAAAAAAAACGTCCATACTCTTAATAAAATTTAAGATTAATGATTTTATCACACTTTCTTTTTTCCACCACAAAATTTCAAATATTTATTTTTAATATACTGTAAAATTTAATCATAAGTGTCATCAGCGGCGGAGGGAGGTGGTGCAAGGCAGCAACCGCACCCCCATTTTTTTAGGGTTTTTATACATTTTTTTAAAAAATTATATTTTACCCTTATTTTTTCAAAAAAATATCGTCCATCTGGATTATAATCGTTGCTCCGTTCTTGAGTGTCATGAAAATTCAAGCAATCATATTACATTACACACGAGTTTTGTTAAATTCAATAATATATATTATTGTTTCCATTAATGCACCTTATTTTTTTAAAGAAAAAAATATCGTCCATCTGAATTATAATCGTTGCCTTGCTCCTGAGTATCATGAAATTCAAGCAATCATATTACATTGCTCACGAGTTTTGTAAAATCAATAATATATATTATTGTTTACATTACTGTCAAACAGACAGGTGAGAGTATATATGCTGAGAATAATTTTTCTCATCAAAATTATTCTGACGATCAAGTTAGTTATTGATCAGTTATTGAAAAAAGGTAAGATTAAAATACAAATGAAGATGCTAAAAAGTGACTTAAATTTATGATTACTATAGATGGAGATTTATTGGCACAATAATGAATTGTATGTTGGCACGAGTATATGGTTTTTTTCTTTATCTCATAGGGTTACTTCTTGGTTAATCTATGAGACATTATCCAATGGGTGGATCAATATTCCAGATTATAGTGGGATGTTGATCAACATGTACCATTGATCCAACATTTGTGTTGTGCCACATGTGGTAGCCAACAATAATTCATCGGTTACTTCTTAGCTACCACATCAGGTATTACCTCATGGATAAATCAATTATCCAGTTTATCAATGCGTTGGGTCCTATATAAAAAAAGTAATATATTGATAAATGTGGTTTATTGATCCAATATTTAGGGTAGTGTAGCATGTGGTAGCCAATAATAATTCCTCTAAGTGTTGAGTGGGTTCGTCAAGATTTGCATATGGTAAGATCAATTTCAATCTATGAAAGACATGTTTTTCTATTTATGAAGATTATGTGATTCGATTACATCTAGAGGAGGCTGTATTTTGTCTCCCAAAATTGCATATTATCCCCAAAATGTATTTGTCCCTCAAGGCATATCAAACTAATCGTTAGCTTGCTCAAGCGGCCGTGCTCTATATCAGCCCATGTATGAACTCGGGAGATCGTTAATTCGTGATGTTTGAGCATAATTATGTTGAGTCGTCATGACTGTGCCCCAGTGATTTAGTCCATCGTTACTTAATTATATACTTGATGAGCCTCAGCAAACTAGTTGTCCGCTAACATTTTGTTTAAAAAAAAATTAGAGGAGGGGAGATGACTCAAATGCGAGACTGGGAAATAGAAATATTAAGAAGTTTTTACACGAATAAGGTTACAGAATACATCTGTTGAATGCTTGTTAGTATTTTTGTCAATTTTTTTGCATGTAGTCAAATTTGATGCAAGTCATGATTTGATTTTAAGGTGTGACTAAATGGCAATGTATGTGCCTGAAGACCTAAAACATTGACGTAACTCAGTCAGCCAACTTCATTCTGGATTTGTTGTTGTTGCCCTCAAGGATACTACACCATATTATTGGTGTATTTTTTTTTAAAATACACAAAAAACACACATCTATGATATAAATGCTCTCAATGACACTATCTTGACGATGGCGTCAAAGATACCCATCAACCTTTGGTCATATTCTATTTTAATTACGATTTTACATGTGCCAATAAAAAATAAAAAAGAGGAGAAGGTTGGACCATGCCGAAATATCTTCTCTCGATCACCGTAGTCCCATTTCAATTTTATAACATATTTCAAGTATCTAGAAAAAAATTATGCCCCACCCCTCCCGTTATATTGGAATGTAATCAAACATATATATATATAGGCGCGTAATCAGGATTTTTAAATTTAGTGGACAAAATTAAATATATATATAAATAATATATAAAACATTATATTAATTTGAGGGACAAAAATAAAAACTACTAAAAATATATAATAAAAAATCATACTTAAGTCGCAACATACGATTTTTCAAACTATCAAATTTGTGTTTGATGAATCATGACCAAAGTTGATTTTCTTTTAATGGGTGCATATCAATCCTCTTGTGTGTATTAGATCAAAAGTAGAGGAATCGACATATTTCGTGCACAACTTTAGAACACGATATCAAAGGCCTTCCTGTATGGTTTTGTTTTCCATTATCTATCATTACTTCGGTTTTGTGGAAGATACTCTCTTTTGATTAATTACTAAATGAGTCCATTTTGTAGGAATTTGAATAAATCACGGTGCTACCATATGACCTTGGAGGTCACGACATTGCAAGAGAAGACTGCGTATATTAGATTCAAAGTGACTCCATCCCTTCCCAAACCTCGCGCGTAACGAGAGCTTCATGCACCGGAGTTTGCCACTTTTTTATGATATTGTAAAATAAAGTCATTCGTATTCCACTAAGTTTTCAAATCCAACGAGTAATGACCTTAGACCAAGTTACTTGAACGGTTGAACCAATCAATGTTTCTATACCAAACCACTTGTTACTTGGTGGATTTTGAACACTTTGAAAAAGTAAGGGAAAAAAGATTAAATAAAACGAAAAGGGTGAATTATGATAACAGACCAACTGTCCTGATAACTCTCCAACAAATACAGGTGGGAATATTTTTCTCATTAAAACTATTTTGACGATCAAGTCAACGATTTGTAAGATTAAAATACAAGTGAAGATGCTAAAAAATGACTTAATTTATGATTCCTATACTTGGAAATTTTTAGGCACAATAGTGAATTTTATCTTGGCACGGGTCTGCGGTTTTTAGTT
Source organism: Haberlea rhodopensis (assembly GCA_907163345.1). NCBI lineage: Eukaryota > Viridiplantae > Streptophyta > Magnoliopsida > Lamiales > Gesneriaceae > Haberlea > Haberlea rhodopensis. The sequence goes on from CAJQUN010000017.1 coordinate 2,588,148, forward strand.
ATCTGTAAGATTTGAATTGGCTCGTTGAGATTTGCATATAAATGGTTTTTTGCATGCTTTGCGTGCATATATAGTCCGTTTTTAATAAAATGAGATGGTAATTGTGAAGTCGGTTTTTTTTCTTATTTGATTTTTGAGATTTGTTGTTTTTTTAGTTTGATATTTGTTTTTGGAGTTTCAGCAATTTTATATTTTTTGTGGAGTTTAAACAATTTTTTGTAATTAGTATATTTTTTATTGTGTAATTTACTTGCTAGACGAAGATACCACTTTGTCAGTCATTAAATAGGGTAATCGTGTGATTAGTGTGGGGCGTGGCCGCATGGGGCATTTGTGTAATTTATTGGCCAGACCAAGAGGCCACTTTGTCGGTCTCCCACCACTTAATAAATTGCCAGACCAAGAGGCCACTTTGTCAGTCTCCCACCCTTAGACCTCAGTTCTTGACATCATATCATATCATATAGATGACGTCAGAAGGCGCCATCCTCAACAATCTCAACAAATATGGATAATTCATAGGATGACGTCGACAAACGCCACCAATCTCTGTACCAACAAATCATAGCAATCATAAAGGCAACGAATCTCTATGCCTTTCAGGCCACTTAATGTCAGTCATAGCACCGTGTACAACTCTTGTAGATCGAGAAAGAAATATGTATCACCGTATATTACATTTTTAACTTTTTTAAAATATTTGAAATTCTATTTTATAAAATAGAAATATTAAGAAAATTTTGATGATAGGGTTTCAGAATAAATCTGGTGAATATTTGTTAGTATTTGTCAAACTTTTTGCTGCAGTCAAATTTGGCGCAAGTCATGATTTGCATTTAAGGTGTGACTAAATGGCAATGCATGTATCTGAAGACCTAAAACATTGAATTACCGTAGTCACCCAACTTCATTCTCGATTCTTAACCATTTTCACACAAAAACATAACTCGGTCAATTATTGCCTCGATCTGCTCGTGTTGTTGTTGCTGTCACGGACACTATATCACATATGTTGCGTGTTTTTCACAAATACACAAAAAGCACACGACATATGTGGTATAGATATACTCAACGATACTACTCTTAAGAACTGGATCAAAGAACACATCAACCTTTGGTCATCCCTTCAATTTTAATTACGATTTTACATGAGTTGGCGTGATCGATCGAGCATAAGGAAAAAACAAACACCAAAGTTCTGCCGGACACGACAAATAGCGCCTGACAGACTTTTGAAAAAAGAGAGAGCGTGCATATTTGTTGGATGGGTGTGTCCATTCACGTGCAGATGCATTTTTTTCACGAAATGATGCTTCCAAATGGTGTCTTTTGGTGGCACATATTGGTGTAGTACAAATAGAACAGACTCTCTTGGATTTAAAACATTAATTTTAGTTTTACATCAGGTTTAAGGAGCAAAATCTGTGCATATTGTTCTGCTTCATCTTTTGTTCAAGTTTGATTGTCTTTAAACATTTGTGGATTCGTGATTTGAAGTGTTTCTATCATGAATCATTGTCACTATATCTTGGGAAACGAATTGACGCTGAACCATGAGCAGCATAGCGAGATAATATTGTTTCAATGACAAAAAGTTAAACTGTTGCCTCGACAATAAAAGTCATTTTTTATCTTGATTATTAATTCTTACACCTCTAACAAAAAAAAAAAATGGAATGGACTACGTCGGAATATCTTCTCCCGATCAGCATAGTCCCATCTTTTATAAAATATTTCAAGTATCTAAAAAATTATTGTTCAAATTATTTAATATGAAGGTTTGGATCAATTCAATAATAATAACTAACTCAGTGGTTTTATATCAAAAGTGGAGGATTTGACATTTTCGTCCACAACTTTAGACCACGATTTCCTGTATAGTTTTGTTTTCCAATATCTATCATTACTTCCGTTTTGTGGGAGACAGTGTGGTACTCAGCGTGGTACTCTCTTTTGATTAATTACTATATTATTCATGCATGTCTGCACAATTATATATTTTTAAATAAATATACACTTTACCGTCACGTGTATAGTTAATATATACTTTACCATCATGTATGTATTTTATCCTGATGATTTGCAAAACATAGCATACCGTCCATCACACAATCATAAACGGAGTGTATTTTTTGCACATGTTCACAAATCACATGGGTAAACTGCATATTTTCAAATCACATGAGGTAAAAACCGTAAATTTTGAAAACCACGTGGGGTAAATTGTCTATTTTCAAACTACACACATGATGGTTTGTTGCCAAAAACCCAATAAATAAGTTAAAAATGTAAAGAAATATATTTCAAATCAATATATTTTAAAGTAACCAATAAGTATGAATGGATTATTATAATGAATTAAAAATCATTCGCTCTAAATCCATCGATTCAGATGCACCTTAAGATAATAGTTTTTTGTCAAACAAAAATTAAATTAAATATTCTATGATATTGTAAAAATATAGTCAGACCTATTCCACTAAGTTTTATAATCTAATGAGTAATGATCTTAGACCAAGTTTCTTGAACCCTTTACTGTTTGTGTACCAAACCAAGTGGCTTGTTACTTGGTGGATTTTGAACACTTTGAAAAAGTAAAGAAAAAATATTAAATAAAACCAAAATGGGTGAATTGTGAAAACAGACCAACTGTCCTCAACCCTGTCAAGCGATATTTTTAGAGTCAAAATTCAAAATTTGAAAAAAAAAACAAAGAAAGTCAAAAAATTGTAAAGATGTGGTGAGTGGATTGTTATTTTATAAACTATGTTTGAAGGGAATCATAGTTAATGAGTTGGCCAAATTAGTCTTTCAAATTAAATATGCAATACCGTCTTAGCTATTTTTCGAGCCCTTTAGTTTTGAAAATATACAGATTACTCTTTTTGTTTTGAAAATAGGTATTTTACCCCATATTATTTTTGATATATACACTTTATCATTTGTGGATTGTGAATATGTGCAAAATACACCATTCGTGGATGCCATTTTTTGCAAACTATAATGGGGTAAAATGTCTATATTCAAAACCACATTGGGTAAATTGTCTATTTTCAAACCACAGGGGGGAAAACTGCCTATTTTCTAAACCACAATGAGGTAAAATACATATTTTCAAATCACTGGTGATAATCTACCTATTTTCAAAAACACAAGGATAATCGCCACTGATTTCTATTTTCAATGTGGAAAGATGTCCTTATATTCTCACTTTATGTTGAAAATGTGATAAATAATATTATATTTTAAGTGACAAACAACCGATATATGCATATATTAATGTAGGGATCCTGATTAAGATGAATAAGATTTTGATACATTGATAAGGATGAGATGAGTTATACTTTTTAATTAATCATCATCCATTTATCATATCTCATTCATTACATTAAAACAACGCCTATAAATAGGGGGTAAAGGTTAAAAGACCGAATTAATTTTAAGAAAATCAGTATTAACCTATTAAATATTTGATTTAGGCATACAGCCGGTGAAGATTGTCAATTATTAATTGATGTCATATGATGAATCCGTTTCCTGGAATAAAATCCTTCGCAAATGCCGAACATAGATATTTCGATGATAGAATACCGAGCACAAGGTACCCGAACATTATTAAACACTGCTTGGATTTTTGGTCAAAGTTATAGAGGAAGGCCCGGACATAAATGACAAATTTAACGGGTGCGGACGAATGTCCATTGATGGTGCGCGGATTTCTCGGACACGTCTGGAACCCATGAAGCCGTGATCGAAGGAGATCATGTTCTGGATTCCTTGCATACCACTCACCCAGATTGATACTATAAATACACACATGTAGTCTCATTGTAGCCGTTGAGACTTTTAAAGCAAGAAAGGACTCCGAAAAGAGCATATATACGTCTGTTCGATCTTTTCTTATATTTTTCCAGTATTCTTATTTGAAAGTTTGTCATTCATATTTCGTATCAAATTCCTTTAACAAATCAATATTCATAGTAAAGAATTTATATTGGACAAGGTCTCGTGGTTTTTCCTTCATTCTTGAGGGTTTTCACTAAAAAATCTCGGTGTTTCTTATTAATATTCTGTCACACATGCTTTGTCCTGACACAAAAAATTTAAGATCACATCATTAAGTAAAGCAGATTTTGTTCAGCACGCAATTAACAATTTAAATGAAAAATAATTTTTTTATTAAGGGGCAGTATCTCGATTGAGTTTTTATATAACCAAATCTTTAAAACCTGGAAAAAAAAACACAACGGACCGTAAATACATTTTCAAAAGATAAAATGCGGACATACATTACGAGCCATAATAATTTTTTACATATATTTATACATGTAATGATTTTTACCTCTACATGCTCTTTAATTAACTTTATTTCTGTCCCAAAAAAAAATTTGTATACCGACAATTTAGAGCCCTACGCAATCAGTAGTTGGTACAAGGCTCTACCATTTTCCTGTCACCTTAGTCTAACTTTGCCCTTGACAATCCCTACCTTAGTCTATAATTAGTTTTTCTGAAATAAATTTTCAACATTTTGTGGGGGCACCACGTGGCAATCGATAGCAATTTCCTCTACAAACACAAAGCACACTACGTAGCGTATTCAAAGTGAAAATACTTGTGCCGTGTATGTATTCGGTTTGGACTCTACTTATAGATAAATTCAATATGATTGATCTAAAATAATATATATGTTAATTTGTATAGTTTTATAACAAGTGTTATGTTTTAATATGGATTTGATGTATAAGTTTTAATACCATGTATGCATTATTTGGACTATAAGTATACTTAAAGATGTCAAACGGAACGGACGGCATGAAACACGGCACGGGCACTGCACGACGCCGAGCGGCACGACACGTCTCATTTTGCTACAGTGTCGTGCCGTGACGGGCCAAGGGATGCCAGCCCGTAGGCTGGCACGGCACGGCACGACACTGTTTTCCTCTTCTTCTTTTTTAAATCAGCGATCGATCGTCAATTATGTGACGATCGATCGTCAATTATGTGACGATCGATCGCCTAGAGGCAGTAGGCTATACACGGGCTTGGCGATTGATCGCCTAGAGGCAGTACATGGGCTTCGGGGCTTGGAAATCGATCGCCACATAAATGGCGATCGATCGCCAAATGCCAACGGTCAAAATAAATGTCGTTGAACGGCTTTTTAAAAAAAAAAAACTTTTTTTGTTGTTGTTATAAATATGTGTGTGTTGAGGAAACATTTTATGTAAGGACCCCAAGCCCTTAACCCTTGATTAGTGTACTAACCACTATGTGTGGCACATGCTTTCAATAAAAATCAATCGGGAAACTCAAATGATGATTTACCATTGAATGGCAATCACAAAATTTTCTTTAATATTCAACATTAAGATCATCTCTACCCACAATTAGACTCATAGAGTTCGCCCATTACCATCCCCTTTTCACCACTTTTACATTGTGGACTTTTATAAAAATTTGGGCAGAGTCTCCCCATAAATAGAGCTATCCCGAAATGAAAGCACAACACATAATATAATTCCCGGCCAGGGAATACACAATACTCAACAGAATACAGAACACAAAGTAAATTCCCAGCCAGGGAAGACACCACACATAAGACGACAAAATTGGGTTTCAACACCCACATATACACCCATGACTCTCATATCATCAGCAATTCTACTCTAATTGCATGCAACACAAAATGAAAGAGAGAAAGGCTCATGCCTTTATATACAACCCATATACAAGTATAATCGTGCTCACATGCGAGCATCATGAATATGCATATAAACCTCGGGTGTATATAAGTACTCTATACGATACCGTGCTCCATCAAGCCCTGGTACCACGATCCTGTGAGTACATCCAATCAACAGCTCGAGCTCAGCTCCACAGCCTTCGATGCACCTGTTCACCTACCCCAACAGAGACAGCCCCCAACGGGGTGAGCATACCAATACACAAAATCTCATAATCACAATAATGAAATTCATAATTTACAACACAAGTAAATATTAATGAATTTTAAATGATACTCCCTGGATGGCAACGTCCTCATCCGGGATTTCGTGTACTGTCCATGTTCTCACAATCATCAAACTCATCAAATCTCATAAATCAGTAAATCAACACATTGATTTAACTCATAGCATGCCTGATTCTCAAGTATCAATAATTAATGATTCCAAATTCATTATACATGCAAACATAGATATCTCGATATCTAATACTGATTTTCAACTTTGCTACCAATCACAGATAGCTCAAATGCCTAGCATTTATTTTACAAATTCTCCATTATACTTAGACATCTCACATGTCTCATAACGAATACATGATCCCACGATCATTCTCAGGCATCTCAAATGCCATACAATAGTCATATAAACCCAGTACCTCATATCTCTTATAAGGTCATAATACTCTAGTATTACGCACACTTGTGGCAGCGATGCCAAGACTAGGTCGATCCATAGTCATATCAACACATATATGTATATAGCCATACCCACAACCATCTAATGCAATTACAACACATTATGCATTTCACAATTGCTATCACATAAAGTAATGCTCGTACGTCGCACGTACCTTAAATTTCCGAAGTCCGAGCCAAACCTTGCTCGAGTTCCATGCTCCGAGGAACGATGTGCTAACACGATAAATTAATTCACAATTAATTACGAACATGCAACCCATGCTCAAGCACACCCATAACCCTCAAAATATTGCCAACACACGACAATTAACCATTTCAAGGACCCGGGGTAGAGTACATGCAGGGAGGGAAAATCGAATGAGACATCAACGAAAATTGCTCAAGAGCTCCCCATAAATTTTTCGAACCCTCACTCCACAATTCGAACCCAATTAAACACCATAATTCATCTAAAATATGAATTAATCAATCAACAACATGAATAATCGCCCCACATGCCAAAACCACCAAAATTCGAATTCAAAGCCCTAAATTCGAACCCAATTCCTTAAATTCGAACACAATAAGCATCATAATACATCTAAAACATGAATTAATCGATCAATAGCAAGAATCATCACCCTTTGCCAAAAATCCCCAAAATTCGAACCCTAACTCATGAAAACAACGCTGAAATTCGAAACAAATGCAACAAATATTTTCGAACCATAAAAGCCTGAAATTATCGACTCAATAACAGCTCAAAAACGCCCCAAAAACACCAGAATAAAAGCCCCAAAAATCGTACCAAAATCGAGCCACAAAATCGGACAGAACCAGTTTCGAACCCTAGCGCTTTTCTGGCAAATCCGAGCTCAAATCGCGACCAAACTTCAAATTGTTGGTATGGGGAGGAGCGCCTGGAAGAGACGAAGCTGGCGGCGGGTCGGACGCGCCGAACGGCGGCTGGACGGCGGCGGGCGAAGCACTTTTGTGCGCGGGGGTCAAAGGGGATCGGAAATGGCGCGGGTGCGGGGAGAGAGAAAATAAGGTGCTGAAATGGTTCCGATAATTAAAATCTCGGGTTCAACTAGTATTTATAGCAAAAATACCCCGAAATACTAATAGCCCCACAAATATATCATGATTCATTAAAAATCATCTGTTTTCAAAAATTCTCTCTCTAACTCAAAAACCCCCTACCGGTGCCCACACAAAGCACCCGAGATTCTGAGTCACTAAAAACCCAACTCACAGGTTTTCACCGAAATGAGAATACGATCTCAACCTCGGGATCCAACGATCTCAACTACTCAAATAGACGAGCCCGGAAGGCCCAACACCTCGATTAAACTCCAATTCGCCACGTAAAACAACTTTAGGGGTTATTAAAACTACGGGATTAACATCTTTAATCCCTGGTCATCACATTTTATCCTCTCAATCTCTAAGCTCTATATACTTGAAACGCTATACTCTCAATTTGTTCACAAGAAGAAAGAAGTATGTCTTACGTTTGCTAATACAAGCACAAGCAACAAAGCCAATACTCCTCCTAGCAAATATTTGGTAACTTTATATTTGTTGCATTAGATAATTGTAGTTTATATACATAAATGACAGATTCATCTTATAATGTGAATTATGATGATGAAATCGATCAATTTCAAGAAAATGAACATCAAGTAGAAGAACTTCAAAAAAAAGAACTAGTAATGTATGACAACTATTCGATGTAGAAAATGTTGAGGGAAAGGGATGAAGGGCAGTTTGTAAAAAATGTATAAAAGATTATGCATATGCTTCTTCTGGTGGTACATGTCATTTACTAAGACACATGGCTAAACATGAAAGAGAACCACCTGATGGTAACCAAACTACTCTTTCACAATTCGGTACTGGTGGTAGTAGTTCAAGTTTATGTATTTTCACTTATAATGTTGAAAGATATAGGGGAGAATTAGCTAAATACATAGTATGGGCAGATAAACCTTTTTAAATGGGGGCGGATGCGAAATTCACTAATTATATTCATTTAGGTTTGCAACCTCAACATAAATGATTTTCAATGAATACTATTAAATCGGATGCATTCACAATTTTTAATGAATATAAATCAAATTTAATTACGTATTTAGGTAATCTTTCATCGAAAGTAGGACTAACAAGTGATATTTGGACAACTTTTCTTGGCAATGCATCATATCTCTGTGTTACAGGACATTGGATTGACGATAACTGGGTGTTACATAAAAAAATTTTAGGTTTTACAAAAAGTGATTGGTCTCATACTGTTGGAGTTATTTCTAATGCCATTATGCAAGTTACTAATGAATATAATATTAGTAATAAAATCTTCTCTATTTCATTTGATAATGCAACTAATAATACTGCTGCAATTACTATATTAAAAACTTATTTGAAACCAATTTTAAATGGTAATCTTTTTCATATTCGTTGTGCATGTCATATTTTAAATTTGTTTGTGCAAGATGGATTGAAACCACTTGAGCTTCATTTAGAAAAAATAAATACTACTCTTAAATTTCTTAATGGTTCAGTTGCTAGAAAACAAGACTTCAAAAGTTTATGTATTTCTCATTGTATGAGTTATAAAGATTTTCCTTATGATGTTCCTAATAGGTGGAATTCCACATATTTAATGTTGCAAGCATGTTTACCTTATAGAAATGTGATCACTCTATTTTTTAATGAAAGGATGGCCGAACAATTTCATATTGAAGAAACTGATTGGGAAATTGCTTCTAATATTTGTAATTTTTTAGAACCTTTTTATGATGCTACAAATTTATTTTCGGGCTGTTATTATCCAACTTCTTCAATATTTTTGAATAAAATTTATGAAATTAGTGAATGTTTTGCATTACATAGATCTGATCCGTTTTTTATAGGTATTGTTGAACCAATGGAGTATAAATTTAAAAAATACTGGAAAACTATTCCTATATTGAATTGATTGGCATAAATTCTGGATCCTAGATTAAAATTATATAGTGTAGAAATTATAATAGAATCTTATTACACCAACATGGCTTATGAAAATGTTAATATTAATCAAGAGAAAGAACGCATTGATAAATATTTGTTTGCTTTGTTTTCTTTATATGATTCGTTATATAATTCTAGAGCAATTCCAGTAAGAGAAAGTGGTAGTAGTGTTGCTAGTAGTTGTAAGGGTTCTGTGTGGACAATGTTAAGAAGAAGACAAGACACTACTTCCGCTTCGTCTAGTTCTAGTTCTAATACATCTTCATTTACTGAGCTTCAGTTATATCTAAACCAAGTCATAAATTTCAGTGAACAAGAATTAGAAACTTTTGATGTTTTGGCATGGTGGAAAGACAATGCTAGACTTTGGCCAGTACTTTCCATAATGGCACGTGATCTACTAACTCTTCCGATATCCACAGGTCCGTCGAAGTCTTGTTTTAGTGTATGTGGAAGAGTCATTAATGAAAAATGAAATAAAATGAAACCAAAAACTGTGGAGATGTATATTCCTTTAAATGATTGGTTGGATGCTGATAGCCGCTTACAACGTTCGGGAGGACATGACGTTTCTTCGGATGAAAATGAAGAAAACTATCATATTTTTTTAAACTCTTTTGTAATTAATTATTTTGTTTTGTTCAATGTAATTTATAGTTTTTCAGTTTGTAGTCAATAAATTTTTATTTTACAAGTATATTGTGCCAATCTATATTTTAATAATATTATTATATTTATATAATTAAAATTAAACAAAAAGCAAATTAAAAAAGCGAAAAAAAAAAAATTGATTTAGGTCGTGCCGGGCCAGGTATAATTCAAGACTAGCCGTGCCAGGCACGACACGAAACAGTATCAGACGACATGAATAAGTTAATGTATAAGTGGAGATCAAAACGAATGTCTATAAATACCAATCAACAAGTTGCGGACAATATTTTAATTATGTCGTACATATTCTAGATAACCTGACAATAAAGATGGATATTATACACTAATGTGAATATAAGGATATCTCGCTTTTGACATATGACTACTAACGAATGTCTAATCTAAGAATTAATACTATTTATTTTTTTAAAAAAAATTAATATTATTTAATTCTCATTAAAAATGTATACTAACTATTAACTTGCGTCGGGTGAGCTCAACCTAACGTGAATGTAATATCCTTATGGTAGATCAAATTGTCATTTAATCTAGTAATACTCTCATGATAGGATCTCATTTCCCGTCGAGCTGTAATAAGTCCAAATATCTGTCAAGTTCAAACAATTTTGTCTTTGTATGTACTTCAACAATTGAAAGAGACAAAAAAACAAGAGCCGAAAAATCGAGATTTTATCCAATAAAATTCATTAACTAAGTTCAAACATATATTCAATAAAATAATAGCTGAAATTCAAATTTTGTACGCGCTTTTCATTTGTTTCTGATTCAAAAACCCGTTTTTCAAATGTCAAATTTGAAAAATCAGATACAGCCTTTGTGACATTATCAACGCCTCTATGGTACAAAAGTGGCATAAACAGTAAGCTATTAGACGTGTTTACTTACGGTGAGAGGGCTATAAATTGATCGATCATCCAATTGATAATAGGAAATATATAATTTGATTATATAATAAATAATTAAAATTAATTATTCAAAGACGGTGAGGTTTTGAGATACGAAGACTTGCTCCTTTGTGGATTTTTTAGCAGTTTACATCTCTCGATTATCCTTTGTTCTTTTAGATTTCTTGAAGACAGTTCTTTATTCGTACCACACCCTGGATAACATGGTTTGAGGGGACCTAGATTGACTCTGAAAGCCCATGAACGCTTCATATCACAGTTTTGTGGTTCATTTGTGAATTACCTTACGATTCGTCCATCTAGTATGCATCAAAATATGTGTGTTTAATCCATACCCATGTATATGTGTTGTATTTTCCAATGTTGTCGTCTCTTGTGGTTTATGGCCGACTATTGTTATACTTAACGATTTTTTAATATTTAAAAAAAAAAACTAGTTTGATGCAATTTTGGTGGAACTTACAAGTAGGCATGCCAATGCTTAAAAATAAACAGACGGGTTCAAAGTTGCACAGAACGGGGCAACCTACAATTCAATTGTAGGATCAAGCGCTTGCCGCTTTACCAAAAGTTATAGCTGATAGTAACGGCACAACCCAAATCCCATACAACACATAATCACCATGTTTTGGTAGGTAACACAGCAAGGATAATTGTTGTGCCATAACAATCCCCCTCCCAATAATTGGGCTCCCTGTAACTCATGGGAATCGAACACGTGACATTGACTCTGATACCAATTGTAGGATCAAGCGCTTGTCGCGCGACCAAAAGCTATAACTGATGATAACGGTGCAATTCAAATCTTTTTAAATTGTACAATAGCACAAGCATCACGTTTTGATCGATCGCACATCAAGGACAATTGTTGTACCCTAACACCTTCAGTTGCACCGATCCGGATTTCGGATCGATGTGGTTTCATGGGTGTTCACATGGACCGGTACCAAACTTGATTGATCCAGTTACTTGTAGTGGTGCACCGAAATCAGTTAGAACTTGTCCAGTCAGGTCAGGGAACACCCCTATTTACAAGTCAAGTAGAAAATATAAGCAAAAATATTTCTACCACCTTAATGTGTATCTAAAAATATCAAATTTCCAGAAATTATGATTTTTCCCGTAAAATACCCGAGTTTTATGTTAATATACTATTGGTTATAGTTTTTTTTTTATATATATTAGTTTATTCCATAATATTCTGATATACGGAGTGATTAATTAAATATATGCTTCTTTTACGGTTAAACACGTGATTGATTTATTTTTTCTATAAACAACAAAATAAATAATACAATATAAATTAAAATTAACAAAACAATATTTCTTAAACATAATTTGTGTCACTATCATATATATGACTATATGTTATCTAGAAGTCATGCTGTTTTGTAAATTCTACTTTAATTTCGTCTAAATATTAATATTATAGCAGTACATTTCCAAACTTTTTATTTTATATAAACATAGATAATTAAATTACTTTTAGTTTTAAAAAAAATAGTAAGAATGTATTATTTCCGATTTTTTAAAATGCATCTTTAAATTAACATATTTGTGTATAAATCAATTTAACAAAGATCATTTATGAAAGCAAAAAAAAAAAAAAATTATATTTCTTTTTTTGATAATTTATTTTAAATATATCAAAATTCACAAAAATACAAATTCGATAATCCTTTTCAAAAAGATGATGTAACCTTTTGAAATTGTCAAAGATGATCCTAATATAAAACAAAATTAGTTTGCCTGTTTATGGATATGAAAGAGGCAACTAACACCTAAAAACTACTGAATAAATGCATCAAAATAGAAATGTTATTGTCAGACTATTTTATGTTGTTGTCAGAGTAATTTTCATAAATTTTGAGATTATTGTAATATTATCATAAAATACTCTGTCAATATCATAACAAATGCACCAAAACATATACGCGTTGTCTCTTAAAATAAGGAAATTATTTAGGATGACGAGATCCATATATTAATGTGTGAACCCCGTGATCCCAAACGAATCGGGGCCTCGAATTTTCCGTTCAAATATTAGGTGGTCCATCTCACTTACGAAAATATTTTTGGACAATTTATTTCCATGTTGACCATATTTCACTTGACAATTTAATCCCAATTTTCTGGCTCTGTTTCAACTTTCATGTAGCACGTTACCTAATTTTCTACATGAGGAAAAATACAGTGTGAAATGAATTAAATTTTTTGGCAGTATTTATTATTTTCTCTGTGGCGACCATAATGGTAATGGTTAGTGTTGATAATGCCCTTTAAGTGGAATGCCAATAGTTATCATATTAATATAAAATAAAATTACAAAAAACATCATATAGTTTGTTCCAAATTTCACTTTGCAAACATTGTTTGAAAAATTACAGTTTACATCATCAACTTTCATGAATTGTAACACTTTGCATCCTTTTGACTCGATTTTGTGTTTTTATCAAAAAAAATTCGCTGCATTTCATCACCGCCTTACATATTCAAACTTAGATCCACTTAAACTAGTTATTGCAAATTTAAAAAAAAAAATTAATATTGGGGGTGTCAAAATTTCATTTTCCCTAATTGTTAAATAGAGAATTTCGATACTAAAAATATTACTTTTGTTTTTTAAAAATTTGGAATAACAAGTTTAAATGGATATAAGTTTGACTATGTTAGATGATGATCGAATTCAGCGATAAATCTTCGATAAAAATACAAATCGAGTCAATAGCATGCAAAGTGTTACAATTCATGAAAGTTGAGGATGTAAACTGTAATTTTTCAAACAACGGATGCAAAGTGAAATTTGGACCAAACTATATGATAGTTTTGTATAATTTTCCTTTAATATAATGACAGTCAACAATATACCATTTTTAGAGATTTTGACAGCAGCCAATTTTCTTTCCAGATATAGAATATAGTTCGATAGATAAACTCGATTAGAAAAATATGTTATTATTCTTAAATGAGCATTTTTTTTTTATAGAATAAACGATGCATTAATTAATATATAGACGTCAAATCCGTGGTTACGTATGTTTTAACTAAGCACTTCAAAAAAAAGATTTTAAAAGGCCAACTTAACATCTTCCGTATCTATATGAACCATTAAGTTAATAAAAGAGTGAAATTATTTACACTTAATTTTATGTTATATATATTCCAAACTTTATAAATAATTTTTTTAATATTATGTGGTGTGTAAGTAACATAAATTGGAGGTTAATTAATATTGACCTAAATAAAATTTACATATTCGAATTATACTTAATAAAATTTACATATCCCAATTCACCCCAAAAATTTTGTGTGTTAAGAATTTATGAAATTCCAACTCAAGACCTATTGACAATAAGTGGAGTAACTCATGTATCTTATAAAGAGCTAATATAACTTGTATATTCTCAATGTGAGTCACTTGTGATATTATATACGTCAAACACGTGGATAGATAACGCGGGTGATGGTGAACATGCGGGCAAAATAATCAATCACATGACGAGTCTGTTTTGATACAATGTTAAGAATACATGAGCTTCCAACTCAAAACTAATTGGAAATGAATGGAGTAACTCGTGTATCTTATGAAGAGTTAACACAACTTTTATATATTCTCTATGTATGACAACTCTAACTCTGAACAGTGTGTATATATTATACCTATGTAAGTAGTTTCAGAAAAACAAAGCAAGAGTTTGAGTATCATAAACAAGCCCACAGCCCAATAATGAAATGTTGGCTTAAAGAAGTATGTTTACGTTTTGTGGGCTTTGGTTTTATGCCCACTCAAATCTCGTTTTCTTGAACACATTCAAAAATGTCTGTTTAATTGTTTTGTACCATTTAAACATACATATTTACAATAGACTACAGTAGGGGTGCTTATTGGCTTGACTCGGTCCAGACCAAAATCGGTCGGTTTCGGGTCCGTTAAGGATGAAACCGGTTTGATCCGGTAGGGAACCGGATCGGGTCCGGTTTCGGTATTTTAGAATTTTAATTTTTTTTTTTCGAAAAATTAAGGTATAACTTGTTGTGTGGAGGATTCGAACACGCAACCATCACCTTCTACTCTATAACTCTAACCAATTAAGCTAATGGGCATTTGTGTTTGTAAACTAACATCAAATATATTTATCTATATTTTAAAAAATTAATTTTTTTAAAATTAACCCATCCGGTTCCGGTTCAACCCGAAACCGGATCCGTTTAATCAGGAACCGGTAAGATACCGGTTCCGAAATGATAGAACAGATCCGGACCGGTATCTTACTGATTCCGGACCGGTTCGAAATTGGTTAGTCCGGTTCCGATTTCGGACCGGACTAACTGGTCCGATTTTGGACCGGGTCCGGATCGACCCGATCCGATAAGGACCCCTAGACTACACCTTTTGGTTTAGTTTTCTAGGTAACCAAATAAGAAAAGAAAAAAAATTCTTTGCAATATTTATCATTATCTTAAATTTCTTTTGGTTAGCTTCCTATTAACTCAGGAAAAATAAACCTTTTACAAATCTTTGTAAATTAATACTCGAAAAATTAACAGTTTTTTTAAAATAATATTTTTTTCGATCCCAACTTGGAACACTTTAAATTTTGTTATAAAATAATAATTTGTATGATGATATTTATATAAATCTATAGTCCTGTCGATATTATAAATTAATAATTCTCTAAAATTATAAACATAATTAGAATAATTTAGTAAACTATGAATATTTTATTATTTTTTCTTGAAATTTAAATATAGGTTAATTTCATCTATAACTTTTCACATTGCATTCAAAACCTCTAGGGACGTGTTCTAGAACTGCAACAACAAAGTGTGAAAAGTTATTTCCGCTATGAGTGTTTTCTTTATTAGTGGTCACCATGTCAACAAAAAAATAAAAAAATTCACGAAATATAATATATATACTAACGATATATATACAATGATTTTTATATAAATTTATATTCGTTGAATAAAAAAAACTCTTTAAATAGACAAATTATTAATTTATCGAATGATTAATATATCTCTAAGTTAATAAAATTCAATGTTCTCAATATTATTAATTTATAGGGGTGTTACCTTATCCCATATCCCAGTATCTTGACTTTGATATTTATATTTGAGCCATATTGATTTGGTTTAGATTCGAGAATTCACAAATATCATGCGACCGTACACCCAAAACTCGTGAAAGCAAACCCTTTTGATGACTCTATTGAGCCCACCACCGTCCAAATGGTCATTCCACCGTATCGTAAGCTTTATTCATGTCAAGCTTTAATGCAAGTAAACTAAAACATCCCTTTTTGCGGCGACGTATGGTGTGCAAGCAGTCGAAAGCAACCAATATATTATCTGTGATTTGGCGAACCAGAGCAAAAGCACTGCTCCGCAGATATGATATGAGGAAGGTGAACTTTGAGCCTATTAGCCATAGATAGAATTATGTAAGGTTTACATATTCTTGAGAGAAACTCTCATTTTCCATTTCTGTAAGTTTATCTTCGCATGTTTACAATGGCCTACCAATCTATTTATAGTCTATTACAGCCAAAGAAATGATTAAATAAGATAAATCTGTTACAACTGAAAATATTCCTTTTTAACTAATTGATAATTGCCCACTAACTCTGCTACATCGTTGCATGAGTCTGTGCATTTATTCCTTTATGAAATGCATGACACCGTAGGAGGTTTGATACTTGACTTTCCCCCGCAAGCTTAGCGGGGATGAGACACCACACTAAGCTTGGATCGAAGACGACTGAATGACATGTTGGATAAAGGTTTGGTAAGAACATCAGCAACTTGATCACACCCAGGGACATGCTGTACATGTAGCTGTTTAGATAATACTTTTTTCTCGAACGAAATGGAGATCCAACTCAAGATGTTTAGTGCGTGAGTGAAGAACTGGATTAGCACTTAAGGCTATAGTGCTTAGATTGTCACACCATAACACTGGTATATTCGAAATACAAATGCGCAGTTCCCTGAGCAATGATTGAATCCACAACAGTTCCGACGTTGCATTTGCAAGACTCTAATATTCTGCTTCTGTACTTGAACGAGATACCACAACTTGCTTCTTTGAACTCCATGAGATTGGTGTATGACCCAAAAACCAACAGAAACCTGATGTTGAGCGACGGTCATCAGGGTCACTTCCCCAATCAGCATCACAGAACCCATATAGGAAGAATCTTGATGATGGACTGATTTTGATGCCAAACTGCATTGTACCACTTAGATAGCGAAGGATGTGTTTTACAGCTTTCCAATGAGTGTGGAGAGGAGTGTGCATGAATTGGCAAACCTTGTTAACACTGAATGTGATGTCCGGTCGTGTGATTGACAAATATTGAAGAGCACCCACTGTGCTACGGTAAAGTGTGACATCTGCAACAGGGTCACCATCCTTGGAAGAAAGTTTGAGCCCCGATGTCATGGGTGTCGGTAGAGAGTTGGCATGACTCATATGTGTTTTTGGAAGAAGATCTCGGATATATTTCGATTGAGAGAGGAACAAAGAACCATCTGAAATATATTGAACTTCAATACCCAAGAAGTGTGTGAGTTTGCCAAGATCCTTGAGTGAGAAAAGCTTGTCCAGTTGATAGATAACATCTTGAACATGACATGAATTGCTCCCTGTAATAACAATATCATCTACATATACAAGAAGATAGATAATAGAGTTATTAGAAATCTTAATAAACAAGGATGAGTCTGCCCGTGAGTTCTCAAATCCCATATTCTGGAGTGACATTCGAAGTTTATCAAACCACGCGCGTGGCGCTTGTTTGAGACCGTAGATAGCTTTGTGGAGTTGGCAAACCAAAGGAGTTGTGTTATTTTGAACCTCGAAGCCTGGTGGTTGTCGCATGTATACTAGTTCATGCAATGAGCTATTTAAGAAGGCATTGTTGACGTCGACTTGGCGAATACACCAGCCTTTGGAGACCGCTAGAGTGAGGACTAAGTGAACAGTGGTGTATTTTAACACAGGACTAAAAGTCTCATCGTAGTCCAAACCTGGAGTTTGAGAATAACCCTTGGCAACTAAGCGAGCTTTATACCGAGCAATGGAGCCATATGGATTTGTCTTGAGCTTGAAGATCCATTTACATCCAACAATTGGTGCGGTAGAAGGGGCTGGTACAAGAGACCAAGTTTTATTCTGCATCAAGGCTTGGTATTCTGAACTCATAGCTTGGAGCCAGTCTTTGTGAAGACGAGCTTCTTGGACAGTACTTGGTTCCTGAATAGTAGATAATTCAGTGTGGAGAACCTTGGGTTTAGAGATGCCGGCCTTGGATCTAGTGACCATTTTATGTGTGTTCCCTGGCATTGATGAAGGATTGCTGTCCTGAATAGGTTCATTCGACATTGTTCGATTTGAAGCAGAGGAACAAGGTAATGGATTATCAGGAGGATGAGGGGAGGTTTGACTCGAGTTTGAATCATCATTCTGTGGTTGATGTGGAGTTGATAAGGATGTAGAGAGAGTAGGAACAGAGGGTATTATAGGAGCAGATTGTAATTGAGAATCTAAAAGGGAAGTTGGTAAATATAGTGGATGAGTAGGTGAAGAATTTGTGGTTTCAGACATAGAGGCACATTTAGATTGAAAAGGAAAGGAATTCTCGTCAAATTTAACATGCCGTGAGATATATAATCTGCCATCATTACTAAGACACTTGTAACCTTTGTGGTTAGTGCTATACCCAATAAATGTACATGGTGTTCGGGAATTTTATCATGCAATCTAGTGAGGGGAATATCACCTGAGAGACTTGACGTAGGCAATCTATTGATCAGATAAACAGCGGAAGAGAAGGCATCTTCCCAAAAGTAAAATGGCAGCGAGGCATGTGCTAGAAGAGTTAATCCTGTTTCAACAATGTGACGATGTTTTCGTTCGACAATGCCATTTTGTTTGGATGTGTAGGAGCACGAGAATCTGTGAAGAATACCCTGTGACTGAAGAAGTGGAGTTAAGGCTCGAAATTCACCCCCTGAATCAGTTTGGAGTGTTTTAATGGTCGTGTTAAATTGGTTTGCTATCAGTTTAAGAAACAGATTAAAGACATGACGAACTTCAGACTTGAGTTTTATGAAATAAATCCAAGTAAATCGACTAAAAGCATCAACGAAGCTCACATAATAACGAAAACCCTCACGAGAAGGAGTATGTGCTGGCCCCCAAACATCCGACAAAACTAAAGCAAAAGGAGTAGTATACACAGTATGCGAAGAGGGAAAAAGAAGACAATGGCTTTTGCCTAATTCACAAGAGGAACAAAGACTTTGATTTTCATTTCTCGGAAATGCAACATTACAGTTTGATAATGCATGCTTAACAACAGCTATTTTTGGGTGGCCTAGCCTAAGGTGCCACTTGTTTAGTGATAGCATAGACGAAGACGGAGTAGTTGAGCTGGAAGAGGTGGTTGAGGTAGAACTTGTATGATGACAGGCAGGAGAGACACGCAAGGATGGAATGGTCTTTCCAAGGGAGAATTTGTATAATCCATTATGCAAACTCCCATGGAGAAGCACAGCTTTGGTTGCTAGATCCTTCACAACACAAAAATATGGGTGGGATTCAAAGAAAACATTGTTATCTTGAGCAAATTTACTAACACTAAGTAAATTCTTAGAAATATTTGGAACACGAAGCAAGTTATGAAGAACAAAGGAACGAGAGGAAGAACATAGTTGTGAACGACCTATATGGGATATAGACAAACCTTCACCATTGCCCATATGAACTTTACCACTGCCATTGTACTCCGATCCAAGAGACATATTGCTCATATCATTTGTGACATGGTGCGAAGCACCTGAGTCGGGGTACCAATAGTTTTCGGCATTAGACATAGGAGTAGATGTTGCTACTGCAGCAGTAGGAAACTGTTGGCGAATCTGATTTGGACCTTGAGGAGGGGGGTCTGAAATCCAAATTTCCTTTGAGGAGGGACAAACTCTTTGTCAAAACGATAATAACATCGTTCTGCAAAGTGTCCAGTGATTCCACATATTTGACATATCAGACGATTAGAAAAGTTATTCCAACCTCGACGACCACCTCGAGTAGTTCGTCCACGGCCTCGACCACGGAATGAAGGGCCTGAATGTGGTGGGGTATTCTATGGTTTCTTAGTAGATGAAAGAGTTGTTGTGTTAACAGTAGGAGAAGTAGGTTCAATGGTTGTGGTGTATGAGTCAATACGTCCCTCATGAGCTAAGAGTAAAGCTCCAACTTCAGAGAGAGAGAGATTATCCACTCTGGAGGTGATATGAACTACAACAGCATCATATTCTTGACCTATTCCTCCAAGAATATGGAGCATTTGGTCTTCATCAGTTACTGGATGGCCGCACACAGCTAAGGTGTCAACCAAGCACTTCATTTTGTTGAGATATTATTTCATTTGAAGATTTCCTTTCTTTAACATCTGCAACTGAAGCTTGTATTGCATGACCTTTGCTTTGGAACGATAAGCAAATAACTGTGTTACTCTAGACCAGAGTTGAGTGGAGGATAAACATCCGATCATTTGTCCTTGCACACTTTATGTCATGGATGAGAGTAGAAACGAGAATACCAGCTGATCTTGCCGACACCAAGAAAGGAATACTGGATTGACAATCTCAGTGCCTGTGGCTTCGAGAATAACTTTTGGAGGGAATGGTGGATCTTCAAGAATGAGTATATATAACCCAAGTCCTCTAAGACCTGCAAGGATTTGAAGGTTCCACAGAAGAAAGTTATCATCGTTTAGTTTACTCGGAGTTATTTGATTCGCCGGATTGACGATCAAAAAATTTGGACTGCCGGTAGGAGAGAGGGAAGAAGCTGAATCAGTATTGGATCTGGCTTCCGCCATTATAATGGCTCTGATACCAAGATAGAATTATGTAAGGTTTACATATTCTTGAGAGAAACTCTCATTTTCCATTTCTGTAAGTTTATCTTCGCATGTTTACAATGGCCTACCAATCTATTTATAGTCTATTACAGCCAAAGAAATGATTACATAAGATAAATCTGTTACAACTGAAAATATTCCTTTTTAACTAATTGATAATTGCCCACTAACTCTGCTACATCGTTGCATGAGTCTGTGCATTTATTCCTTTATGAAATGCATGACACCGTAGGAGGTTTGATACTTGACTGCCATGGCTTTGGAGAAGATTTTTGAGACAACATTACACAGGGTAATAGGTCGGAAATAATTAACCATCTGTGGTGATTTAATGTTAGGTATAAGGCTAAAAAAGGTGGAATTTATTGGGCCAATGGAAGCATTTCCATTCAGTATTGCCGAACATATATTTATGATTATTTCACCCACAATGCTCCAATTTTCCTAATAAATCCCGTATTTCCATTCACTATTGCCACATGTGGGCCCCACAAATGTGTAGCCCATATTTCCAAAATTCTCATTTGGATAGCTTGACATGCAGAATCATTTCCTGGTAGGAAACTGAGATATCGATTACATATGCATCATATTTTCTTTGATGTCAGAAGGAATGACATGCAGAATCATTTCCTGGTAGGAAACTGATATATCGATTACATATACATAATATTTTCTTTGATGTCAGAAGGAATGACAAAAACAGATTCGGTGGTAAATCAAGGAACCAAATTTACGCTCGTCTGATCTAAGCAATATCTGACTCGTTTGAGTTAATCACATAAGAGACGTGATATATTCATATTCTTCGCTATCAATGAGAAAGGTCAATAGGAGTATCCCACTAAAATTACACGATAGAAAGATTACCATCATATGCAATCCATATTCAGGTTGGATGGATTGATCAAAATTCTTTCACATGCGGAATCTAAGACATCCGTTTCAGATATTCAACACATCCTAGTTTTATCTCGAAATGTAAGGAAATGTGGCAATAGGATAAAATGTAAGGAAATGTGGGATCCATATTTCCAAAAAAAGTTGAGGGTAACCCCATCCCGACCTTCACCTTCCAAGCATGCATACCAAATAGAGCAGTATATGGACGGGGTCCTACCAATTTATTGGGCGAATGGAAGCATTTTCATTGCACTCAATTGATGTAAAATTTTTGTATGGGTCAGATAATAGCTCGAAGGTGACCGCGCTATTGCAAGATCTTTCTTATCCAACAAAAGAATAAATTGTTGGCTCAAATGTAAAGAAGGGAGACAGGTGGGGGGAGGGAAAAAATTAGTGTTTTGGGTTAGTGTAATTGGGTTTAGGGAAGAAGGATAAGTTTGGAAAATTAAAGATTAGAAAAGAAAATGGGAAATGAAATACAAACTAGATATTATTATCAGCGTTCATCCTCTATTTTGAGGACAAAGGGCCGCTTGGAGAAGATCGTTTTAGCACCGTCGTTACAGATTTGAGCACTTGTCATCCGACATGGAATGTGTAGCAGCCATTTTTCATGTTATATTCTGCAGGATTCAGTATTAGATTTGATATATTTTGGTTGTCGCATGGTCGGTTTCACAAGCTTGTGACAATATGCTATTGCCCGTCTGAAGAGGTAGCAAAAAGAGCTGGTCTCCATTTTTCTCAAAATAAGGTCTACGGCCTTCCTGTGCGGCCCTCATTGGTAAAGCCTGTTCACCCGAAGGCCAGTATAGTTTTCTATTCCCTTTTTCCGGTTTTTCAATAAAATTGTCGAGGAAAAAAGAAAAGGTTAAAGTGAGCATCATCTTGTACAATCTTCCGATGTGAAATACAATTTATAGGAATATACTGTAATAATCGAGTTGTTTTAGGAAGTTCTGAAAGATTAACTCGAAAAATAATTATTATGTTGCAAAATTTGATTGGGTGTTTTGTTAGTTGAAAGATAACCATATACAGAATCTTAGGTTAGTTGAAAGATAACCATATACAGAATCTTAGGCTAACGGAAAAGATGTTTCTGTACTGTAGGATGAATTGCGGAAGGAGATTGGATTGGATGAGGGCCTTCCTACCGTCTTGTTAATGGGTGGTGGTGAAGGAATGGGTCCCATTGAGTCCACGGCTCGTGCTCTCGGGGATGCATTATATGATGAAGTTAAGGGAGAAGCAATAGGCCAGGTTCTTGTGATTTGTGGCCGAAATAAAAAACTTGACAACAAGTTGCAATCCATCGAGTGGAAGATTAACGTCCAGGTAAATCTTTAATTGGAAATGCTTGCTTTGGATTTTGCAAATGTTTGCTTCCATTTCTCGCTATCGATACGGGTTCTTGTCATATAGCTAGGATAGGGTGTGACATTAAAACTCGTGCTCTCGAAAGATCATGTATGAAGTTTGACGTCGCGTATCTGACAAATTCGAGATTCTGCAGGCCGGCCCTGGAACAATTGCGGAGTCTATGACTCTGACTTCCTATAATCTTAATGGGTGGTGGTGAAGGAATGGGTCCCATTGAGTCCACGGCTTGTGCTCTCGGGGATGCATTATATGATGAAGTTAATGGAGAAGCAATAGGCCAGGTTCTTGTGATTTGTGGCCGAAATAAAAAACTTGCCAACAAGTTGCAATCCATCGAGTGGAAGATTAACATCCAGGTAAATCTTTAATTGGAAATGCTTGCTTTGGATTTTGCAAATGTTTGCTTCCATTTCTCGCTATTGATACGGGTTCTTTTCATATAGCTAGGATGGGGTGTGACATTAAAACTCGTGCTCTCGAAAGATCATGTATGAAGTTTGACGCGTATCTGACAAATTCGAGATTCTGCAGGCTGGCCCTGGAACAATTGCGGAGTCTATGACTCTAGGACTTCCTATAATCTTAATGGGTGGTGGTGAAGGAATGGGTCCCATTGAGTCCACGGCTCGTGCTCTCGGGGATGCATTATATGATGAAGTTAATGGAGAAAGCAATAGGCCAGGTTCTTGTGATTTGTGGCCGAAATAAAAAACTTGCCAACAAGTTGCAATCCATCGAGTGGAAGATTAACGTCCAGATAAATCTTTAATTGGAAATGCTTGCTTTGGATTTTGCAAATGTTTGCTTCCATTTCTCGCTATTGATACGGGTTCTTGTCATATAGCTAGGATGGGGTGTGACATTAAAACTCGTGCTCTCGAAAGATCATGTATGAAGTTTAACGCGTATCTGACAAATTCGAGATTCTGCAGGCTGGCCCTGGAACAATTGCGGAGTCTATGACTCTAGGCCTTCCTATAATCCTAATGGGTGGTGGTGAAGGAATGGGTCCCATTGAGTCCACGGCTCGTGCTCTCGGGATGCATTATATGATGAAGTTAATGGAGAAGCAATATGCCAGGTTCTTGTGATTTGTGGCCGAAATAAAAAACTTGCCAACAAGTTGCAATCCATCGAATGGAAGATTAACGAACCGTCCAGGTAAATCTTTAATTGGAAATGCTTGTTGCTTGGATTTTGCAAATGTTTGCTTCCATTTCTCGCTATCATACGGGTTCTTGTCATATAGAGCTAGGATGGGGTGTGGCATTAAAATTCATGCTCTCGAAAGATCTTGTATGAAGTTTGACGTCGCGTATCTGACAAATTCGAGATTCTGCAGGCTGGCCCAATTGCGGAGTCTATGACTCTAGGACCCTATAATCCTAATGGTTACAAGGACCCTATAATCCTAATGGTTACATTGCTGGACCAGAAAGTGATTTTCATCTGCTTCTGGGTTCCTAAACGTGTAAATTTGCTCCTTGCATTTTTTTCCTAGAACAAGCACTAAGTTACCCTTGAATAAAAAACCCTCGGCCTGCCTTGCTAAAGAAATTCTCACCTTTCAAAATCTCGAGATCATACGGTTAACCGATGAAATTGATGAACCTTTATGATATTCATGAGAATATCATGTATTGAGGCTGATTTTGTGTGTAATGTCGCATGAGAAAATAGTACATAATTGCATAAATTAATACTTGTAAGAAACTACAATTATAAAAACAGTAATAGGAGGGAAAAGATTACAAAAAACAAATAAATAAATTGCCATTGATATACATAAAACTTTTAAAATAGAAACAAATAATCCCTTAACCAAAAAGCCAATCTCTCCGGAACTCCCGACTCACAGTCACATTACAACAAACCCGACCAGCGCGGCCACGAAACCCACCACAAGCCCACCCTTTAACCTCAAGCCACCACTAGTTGGCAACGGCGCCGGAGCCAAACCATCAGAATTCTCCGGCGAGGGAGCAGGAGAACCACCCACAAATCGGCTGTGCCTCTCTGATATAACCACCACAATAACCTTCTGCCCATTCACGCAGTGGCCCTGCGCCCCACTGATGAAGTAGTATGGCCCCGATCTCTCCAGCTTCACTGTCGTGTTTCCGCCGCTGTAGCTTTCAATCGGACTCAATGTATTGCATGTCACGTAGTCCCCTTTGGTCACCAGCAACACTGAATCTTTCGAGCCATCGTATTCAAACACTGCAATTTCAGGGGAGAATATCAGAATTTCTATAAAAATCTAACATTTTCAAAAAGAACGAATTTGGTTCAAGTATTGAAATCTATACGTACCCAAAGAATCACCGATAAGGAAACGCGACTTCTCCGACCAGTGATTGAGAGAATCAGCTTCCGAAGTAGGAGTTTTCCACGCGCTATTTTTCCCACCGACTAGATACACTCTAGCTTCCGAGAAGCTCAAGAACATAAAAGACAAGAGCAAACCTGAAGAAACCTTTGTTCTTGAAAAACCACCAGCCATTTTTTTATTGCTAGTGGAGATCTACAGCTGCAATAAACTGATCAACTTCAGGAGAGCTTTAAGAGAGGGGAGAGAGAGGGACGGATGATTGATAGTTGTAGAGAATGAAGACTCCGGCAGAATATATAGTGGTGGCTGAGGGTAAAACTAGCCGTTGAGCTGTAAAAGGTGCTGAGCTGCGGACTACTGTTTGGTGTGTGTAACGGTTGTCTAATTGTCTCAACGGTAAACAGAGACGATGAGTAGCAAATACTTCCGCATTTCATATTTTGAAATGAGCTTCCAATTTAGCGGAAAATTATTGTATGGACCCGGTTTGGGCTTACTCATGGACCAACTCAATATGATTGTTCTAAAATGGTTTTATATATTTTTTTTCCAAAAGGTGTTGTGTTTTAATATTGAATTGATGTATAAAGTGAGGCTCAAACCGAGTGTATTTATATTTCCTCAATTTCGCTCATGTTATTTGTTCACAAGAATTATAATTACTTACTGAGAATTTGTGGAGTATTTTCTTCTAATCACAAAAAAAGGTTCTTTTAAGTTATTAAAGAACAAGAATGAGTTTACAATTATGATTATTGTGGTATAATAAATAAATAAAATTGTTATTATAGTTGTTTAATCATGTTAGATATGCATGGAAAAAATTAGTTTGAAATTATATATTTTGAATTACAATATAATATATAAATGATAATAAGATATTTCTTTAGAAATGAGAAAAAGTTTGGTGAAATTAATAATTGTTGTAGGACATTCTTTAATAATATCAAAATATTTTAAATTCTAAATTATTAAAATCAATTCAAATTTAAATTTTCAAAACAACCGAAATTGGACGGATATGCAAATTAATGATTAGGCAAATGTAGAGAAGGGTTTTTCAAAGCGTGTGAATGAACATTTATGTCATGAATTTGAAATAACCACACATTCTAATGATATAATAATGATGATAATTAGTGAATACAATACAAGCATTAATTTTTTTTAACATCAACATAAATTACATTAGATTAACAACAAGACTGAAATTACTAGGCACGGTTAAACAAACGAGATACAAGTATACAACAACAAATACATATGCCAATGGTGGAGAGTAGCTAGGACACACCGATTAATAGGTGTATTACAAAGTGTAATGGTAGAGTAGATCACAACATAAGCATAAAATAACATGACCGATCCATCATAGCCAAACCAGGTCCCCTCAAACCATGCATCCCATAGCGTGGTCGAACATGAGAGCTGTCTTCCAAAACATCTGAAGGAACAAGTAAGGATATGTGAGGGACATAAACTGATAAAAGACAGACAAACGAGCAAGCTCGTGTATCCAAATCCTTAGTTAAAAGCCATCGACTAAGGAACACTACTAGATGGTGCACGAAACCTAAAAAAATAGATATAGCCAAGCATTTGTCTGACAATGAAACAGAAAAATAACCAACACCCACAACAACAAAACAAAATTTCCAGCATTGAGTTACGACAAAATAGAAATAAACATTAAGCGAAGAGTATGGTCAGTCCAGACATCATGAGCTTTGGGACAGAGTCGAAAAACAGCTAAATCATCTTCATAACAAAAGGGATGTCGAGGATAAAATGAAGCAACCATGAGACAAAGGATGAGCAAGCGTCCGCAAATAGACAAAAACTGGTTAGGTAGCATCCACCCATGGACAAAATTAAAACTAAGATGCAACATAGAAAGGGCAAACCAAGCTAAAGCAATAATAGATAATAATACCAAAAAGGGAGAAAACTTAAAGAACACTCGTGAATCTCGGAGGAAAATCATGGTTGTCAGCGGGGTTGCAATGCAACCGCCGTCGGTGTAAAGAAAGACGATAAGAAAAATATAGACAACACACAACCAAGTGTATGGGAATAACACAACAACAACAAAAAGTAGTGTATGATATTCCTCTAAGGAGATCTACTAGAGATCGCAGACCACTCACTCGTTATCCACGATGAGTATATACTCTTGAGTGATGGGGGGGGGGACCGGAAGATTTCCAAGATGCTATGGAAAGTAAAGATAAGGATGAGTGGGTCAAAGCAATAAAAGATGTAATGGATTCTCTATATGAAAATCAAACATTTGATCTTGTCATATTACCGGAAGATAGAAAGGCAGCGAAGAATCGATGGATTTACAGGGTAAAGCATGATGAAAATACCTCTCATCCACGATAGTTGTTAAGGGTTTTGGTCAGAAAAAGGGGATTGATTTTGGAGAAATTTCTCACCAGTTGTGAAGATGTCATCAATCCGAATTGTTCTGAGTTTGACAACCAGCCTTGATTTGGAGATTGAGCAGATGGATGTAAAAACTGTTTTTTTACATGGTGATCTAGATGAAGAGATTTACATGGAGCAACCTGATGGTTTTGTGGTGAAAGGAAAGGAGAATTATGTCTGCAAATTAAATAGAAGCTTGTATGGTTTGAAACAAGCTCCAAGACAGTGGGATAAGAGGTTTGAGCAAGTTATGACTCAATTGAACTTTCGATAGACTGCATCTGATCACCGTGTATTTATGCAGAGATTCTCTGATGATGATTTTATCATTTTATTGCTTTATGTTGATGATATGCTTATTGTTGGTCAAATTCTTTGCAAATTGACAGGTTGAAGAGGGAACTTTCTAAATCTTTTGCAATGAAAGATTTAGGTCCAGCAAATCAAATTCTTGGAATTGGGATCACTCGTGATAGAAAGAATAATAAATTGCGGTTGTCTCAACAAAAGTACATTGAGCAGGTACTTCGACGTTTTGACATGGATAAGGCTAAAGTGGTAAGTACTCATCTTGCTTCACACTTTAAGTTAAGCAGTGAACAGTCTCCTTTCTAATGATGAAGATAAGAGAGATATGGCAAGAGTTCCTTATGCATCAGTTGTGGGCAGCTTAATGTATGCTATGATTTGCACGAGACCAGATTTAGCTCATGCAGTTGGCCCAGTTAGTCGATTTCTATATAATCTGGGTAGAGAGCATTGGTTTACAGTGAAGTGGATTATGAGATATCTCTGTGGCTCTACTGATTTGAGACTTTGTTTTGGGTCTAAAAAGCCTATGCTTGTTGGTTATACAGATTCAGACATGGCCGGGGATTGGACTCAAGAAAATATACTTCAGGCTATTTGATTACCTTTGCAGGGGGAGCTGTAGCATGGCAATCCAAGTTGCAAAAATGTGCTGCTTTATCTACCACAGAAGCTGAGTTCATTGCAACTACTGAGGCTTGCAAAGAGTTGCTATGGATGAAGAAGTTTATGCATGAACTTGGATTCACTCAGGCGAGGTATGCATTATTTTGTGATAATCAGAGTGTTATTCATCTTGCTAAAAATGCAGCTTTTCATGGTAGAACAAAACATATCGATGTGAGGTATCATTGGATTAGAGATGTTTTGAACTCTAAGTTGCTTGAACTTGAAAAGATTCACACGTATAAGAATGCAGCTGATATGATGACAAAAGTGGTGTCTCGTGAGAAGCTCAAGCTATGTGCCGGGATGACCTGCATCAACTTGCAGTGATGAACTTGTTGCAGTGTCACCTTGCTCGACTCATGGGCTGGAGGGGGAGATTTGTTGGGTCCAGTCCAAAAATAACAAAGCCCATGATTTTTAAAGCCCATTGTCAATTTTATTTTATTAGGCTTTCCAAGCAAACACAATCAGACGTAAAAGAGGAGATAAGAGGCATTAGCCATTTTCAGAAAAAACAAGAACAAAAGAAGTTCTGGCAGGAATTTTGAAGCAGACGACCGGAGACTCATCCATGGTCCAAATTTGCTGAAATTTGGACAGCACCTTCACAACTCATCGATCTTCATTCTGATTGGTCAATTCGGTTTTGGAACTCCGAAAACGCAGATCTGGTGGCTGTGTAGCCACATTTTTGGTGATTTCTTACCAAACTTTTGTTATTGGTTGTTGATTCTTGTATTGATTGTTGAGAATCATTTGTTGCTCTAAGTTGGTGAGCATTTGTGTTGGTTGCTGCTGTAAAAACTCATATCTGTTTGATTATAGTGGATTTGATAGGTCTCGTAGGCCTTATGGTTTTTACTCTTCAAGTTGAAGGGGTTTTCCACGTTAAAAATATCGTGTTGATTAGTAATCATTATTGATGGTATATTGCTCTATATTTGTGGTTCATTGATTTGTTGATAGGTGAATGTTTACATATTGATTTGAGAATTATTATTTAGCCTTGTCCCAACAATCTGCATCAACAGGAACAAGACCAGTTTGAAGAGAAGTTCTTTTCATCAACGAGCACCATAGCCCGAGAAGGGAAGCTTGAACATGAATTTCCCTAAGAAATCGATCCACCATGACAGGGATAGTAGAAGCTTCACAAGGAAGCGAAAGGAATAACCCACTCGACGTGAGAACATTTTGAGTTTTGTACAATACAAGCATTATGCATGTGTGAAAAAAATGATAAATAAAAAATATTATCAAATTAATTATTTTAATATTTTCATTTAAATTATCATTAAAAAATACTTATATAAAAGTTTGGCTTGTGTACCAACAATGACCCCTAAAATTTCGTATCATAACATCTTTTTTAAAAAATAAAAATAAATTCATGACATTCGAAATTTTGTTTGGGTTTTGTGTGCGAAATAATGAGTTTCTGGGTTTTACGTTAGCTGACTACTTTATATAATTTTTTTCCTTATGCTTACGGTCATATTTCAAAAAAATTCAAAGTTTTTAGATTTTTAAGAGGATGATCATATAATTAGTAGGTCGAGTTATCATTAGATGATAATATTTTCGTTCAACATAGATATTAGGAATGACAACGGGGCGAGTATGTGATGGGTTTGGCCAATCCCAGGACCCGTCCCCTACACATAAAACCCAAACCTGCCCCGCCCCGCCCCGCTTAGACCCGCGAACCCGGCGGGTTTACCCTCCCCACCTCGGTTCCAGATTTTTTTATTATTTTTTTAAAAAAATTTAGCTAGAAATCAATTTTGAAACATAAAAGTTGAGTTTTGTGATTAAATTTCATGTTTTTTCTAGTAAATATTTATAATAAGTATTGTAAAACTATCTTTAAGCTACTAAATATTTATTAATTTGCTTTTATTTCCTTCAAAATGTCCAACTTCTTTAACATGAACACATGAATTTTGATATAAAATTAAATAATGACACTTTATTATTCAATCAAAGAAGTAAAATGTATAATCAATATCAAATTTGTTTTTTAAAAAATAACAAAAGTATAGCGGGCAGGTCCGGGGCGGGTTAGACCAATCCCACGACCCGCCAGCCCCGCTTCCAAACCCGGTTGAATCGGGTCCAGACCCACCCCATCAGGGCGAGTTCAATACGGGTCTCGGTCTGGATCCGTCCCATTGCCATCCCTAATAGATATTGATACTCCAAACAAAATCGCAACTACTCAGACTCTTAATTTAGGTCTCGCATATATTGTCTTCCTTCCATTGCCGGGCTTTCCTACGACGTACACCTCGAAGACACGCACGCATACTTACATGAATACGCACTTACCGTATACATACGATCTGTAAACTTCTCAGTTCTCACTCTAGATCTTGGTTCTCAGCTCCTCAACCCCGAAAAATACGCTATTTCTAAACCCTTAACCCCAATTCCACGACTAATCCTCTAAGTATTGTGTTCTTCCATTCTGATAGCCGATTGTTTCAAAAAATTTGGTTTCGAGCTAATTAAAAGCTGGAGCAGCTAAAGACGATCGGCAGGGAGCTCGCAATGGGCTCCCAAGGGGGATTCGGGCAGTCTAAAGAGTTTCTCGATCTCATAAAATCGATTGGCGAGGCCCGATCCAAGGCTGAGGAAGACCTCATTGTTTTACGCGAAATCGAAACGTTGAAAGCGAGATTAGGCAACCCAAATACTTCCAAATTGAAGCTGAAAGAGTACATCATTCGCCTTGTCTACGTAGAGATGCTTGGCCATGATGCATCTTTTGGGTACATTCACGCGGTTAAAATGACGCACGATGAGAATCTGCACTTGAAAAGGACTGGGTACTTAGCGGTTACTCTGTTTTTGAGTGAGGACGATGATTTGATTATCTTGATTGTGAATACGATACAGAAGGACTTGAAGAGCGATAACTATTTGGTTGTTTGTGCTGCGTTGAATGCGGTCTGTCGGTTGATTAATGAGGAGACTATTCCTGCGGTACTGCCGCAGGTGGTGGAGCTTTTGGGACATCAAAAGGAGGCAGTGAGGAAAAAGGCTGTGATGGCGCTCCACCGGTTTTATCAGAGGGCGCCTGGATCCGTTTCTCATCTCATTGCCAGCTTCCGCAAGGTACCCGTATTTCATGGATTATGAACTAATGTTTTATTTATTTGCATTAAACACTAAGATGGACTGTTGATGATTTGTAGGTTCTGGAAAAAGCCAAGTAGTTTGTTACTGTGTGTGCATGGTTCTGGGTTGAGGCAGGCATCGAGAACTAACTGTCACAAAAAATAAATCTTTAAAGTTCATGTCTGATGTTTTAGAAACATAAGCTCTGCACATTCAACATTTCAAGTCTTTTGTTGTGTTACGTGCTGATCTGTATATAGCTAATGTAGTATCTTAGACTTGAAAACAGTTGTTAACATCTGGTCGTCCAATAACTGAAAATTTTGGAAAGGTCTGTGTTAAGATATTAATTAGACGTTCTCACATATAATAGTCCTCACGACACACTTGTTATTATCATAAAAAAAGTGTGAGACACTCTACTAGATTGAATTTGACATTGCATGAAAGTGTGGTTGTATAGAAGGAATCTTTCTCACGATTTCTGTTGCTTCACTTGATGCACTTTTGAAGACTGTGAATGGCAGATAAGCAGAAATCACTAGACATTACTAGTTAATTGTGTAAGAGTTGGTGGGGGGGGGGGGGGGGGGGTGGGGGGGGGGGTGGGTTATGTGAACACTGAACATGCTACACTTATAAACTTTGAAATGTGGGAAAAACTGGAAGTGTCTCAGTTTTTGAGTTTCAAGCTACCTGAAATTTGGACAATAGAAATAGTAAGAGTAGTGAAATCTTTTTGTATTATTAAATAATTAACTTACTTTTTTTATCACGATACCGTTTCCAGTCAAGTTTGTTATTGTCTGAATATTATCACGGGAAATATGTGTCACTCAAATAATATGTCATAGTGGAGTGGAATTTCAAATCTTATTATTAGATGGAGAGATGACTGCACTGATTTGGTGCCTCATGTCACCTGTATGAAGGGTGCGTAGATGTATGAAGATTGTATAGGACTAGTATCCATTTAATCCTTTTATGAGATAAATGTTAGTCTTTAGACAATTTGTATGTACGTTCAGAAAGTAATGTACTTGGTTTTTGGAGGTTATCATTTCTAGTTTCTCAACAAGGAATGTTGTTGCAGCGGCTCTGCGATAATGATCCTGGTGTTATGGGTGCAACTCTTTGCGCTCTTTTTGATCTTATTATGGCCGATGTTGATTCATTTAAAGATATGGTGGTTAGTCTTGTAAACATTCTCAAGCAAGTAACTGAACGCAGACTGCCAAAGATTTATGATTATCATCAGATGCCTGCTCCATTCATTCAGGCGAGTCTTTTTTTTATTCTCGCCCTGATAAGTCTTCAAGTTCATGCGTATGTTCTTATAATCCAAGTCGGTGTGTTTCATTTCAGATTTGGAAAAATAGTTTATAGTGCCTGTAGGTTTCAAACGAGAAAGTCGATGCACTTGTTTTGCACACTATTCCTGTTTTGTTTTCGAAGTTGTCGATGCTGTCTCTTTTATGTTAGATACGAGCTCCAGTTTCACCTTTTTTCATGATTTAGTATTCAACATGCCTTTTTTAGGATACTGCTATAGGCTCAAACAAATTGAACCAAATATACGATAGGCCCATTTGTAGTAAAATATAAGAGAGCATATGTTGGTGTTACTATCTATCTAATTTGTTGCTTAGACAAATTTGAGAACGCCTATGCTCCAGAGAGAATTTAGGGAAGCAAGAGAGAATGCTTTTAGGGCAATTTCCGGATGTTTCTTATTTCCGCCATAAGGCTACTTTTGTGCCTTCACGTCAAGAAAATGGAAATGAAACAGACACAGAAAACAACACAATTATAAATGTGTTTCCTTCTCTACTGTGTTATTGACTCCATGCACGTTGTAGCAGATTCGGTGTGTATCATATTCCTTCAGCCACAAAGTACCAGTCCTTTTCCTAGATGATCTCTTTAACGAATCAGTACCCAGCCTCTAGTTCTTGAACCTTTGACATTTCTGACTATGCAAATAACTGGGAAGACACAAATATGTACCGTAGTGCGAACTAAGCAGCTATGATTCAAGTGGTTAGCAACATACAAATTATATTACAAGGTCAACGTTTGTAGAAAGGTTAATTTTCAGGATTTGCTGGAGGGTGTTTTATTGCATTTTGTTTTTTTTTAGGTTCCTTTGCCTTTGGCTCCACCTTTGCTTGCTGTTGTGTAGATATACTCCTAAAATGATGCAGACTAGAATCTTGTTAAATGTCCATGTGTACCGTGTTCATGTTTTTGTTTACTGATTATTGATAGTGTACTTCATCTGTCGGCAGATTAAATTGTTGAAAATTCTTGCCGTACTGGGTAGCAGCGACAAAAAGGCCAGCGAACAAATTTATACAATTCTGGGTGACATAATTAGAAAATGTGATTCAACTAGTAATATCGGGAATGCGATTCTTTATGAATGCATTTGCTGTGTTTCTGCATTACACCCCAACCCAAAGTTGCTTGAAGCTGCGGCGGATGCCATTTCAAAATTTTTGAAAGTAAGTATTCATCAACACTTTTTTGCTTTTCTTTAGCAGTTGAGTTATTTACTTCCTAGATATTGAACATGTGCATTGTCTCCAATTGACAGAGTGACAACCACAATCTGAAGTATCTTGGTATTGATGCTCTTAGTCAACTGATAAAGATAAGTCCAGAAATTGCTGAACACCACCAATTGGCTGTCATTGACTGCTTGGAGGTGAGATCAGCAGTTTTTATTCAGTCATATTATTCTTATTGGTCTGTAGATCTGTCTGGCTCTTAAAAGCCAAATTGACACACTTTCTGTTCTGAGGACCTTAAAATTAATTGATATTCCTCCCAACTTTGCGATTTTCCAGATTTCTCGTGTTGACGGCTACCAAATTAGTTAATTTATGTTTACAGTTTTATGCTTGCTAATATGAATCTCACTGCCAAAATACTGAAGCTTAATTTGTAAATCCTTCAATCATTTATTTTTAGTATAGTTGTAAACATTTTTATTATCCTTCTTATAATTATATTTACCAGCACTTGTTATTCGGTATGGTTCATTTTTCTAAGCATTGATGAAAATGCTAAAGAGGAAACTGATATATATTGTGGTGCTTAAAAAACTGACATATTGTGGCCACAGCAAAGTAGTGAAAGTAGGTGGCTGTTTGTTTTTATTCTCATCAAATATTAGGCCTGAAACTCCATGCCTTATATTGAGATGTGTTGTAGTACCAGATTTTTCATCTTTTACCAGATACTGGCTTGAAAACATGTAGTAGTTTTTTTTTTTTGAAAAGAGAAGTAGTGGTTGATTTACTTCATAATTTTAGTTCTTGCAACTTTTCAAGAGCATCTGACTTGTTATTTTTAACAACAAAGAAAAAAAAAAGGATTTAGAAGGACAATTTACTGAAACATTGGTGAGTGACTGAGGCATGAAACTGGGGGGTCACCCTAAGGATTAGTTTGTGCTTGATATTTTATAGGCACCAGTTGTACTGGTGGAAAGAGAGCAAAGCTCATTATATGCTGGAGCAAAGCTCATTCTTTTAAATATGTTGAGTGCCGGTCCTGGATCTTAGACAATGGGAATGAAAGTTAGCTATGTTTGTATGGAAACACACTGCAAAAGGAAAAAAATTCTCACATTGGGTACGAAATCAGAGCTAAAGCATGAATAGCAACATAAAGGAGTACTATATATTTACATGGTCAATGTGAAATGGGAATTAACAGTGTTGAAAGAATGATTTAGGTTACTTATAGCCAGAGAAAATTGATAAATCACAGAGAGAAGAATAAAGAACAACTTCCGCCTGCCCTAGAGAATGCTGTAGCTTTCTTATATGACGTTTTAATTGGGATGTTGCTGAATATCGTTTCTTATATTGAATCCTATGTTCCTTGTTTGTTGTGAATACTAGCTGGCTATGCATCTTCCTATCTAATTTTGACATTCTAGCTACTTTGTTTGTACCGGTGTAATATTTTATTTAGACTTCAGCTAAAGTCTAGCATTCTTCATTATATAGGACCCAGATGATACCCTAAAGCGCAAGACATTTGAACTGCTCTATAAAATGACCAAGTATTCAAATGTAGAAGTGATTGTCGACCGTATGATTGATTACATGATAAGTATCAATGATAACCATTACAAAACTGAGATAGCGTCTAGATGTGTTGAAGTCGCTGAGCAATATGCACCAAGCAACCAATGGTTTATACAGGTTATCTTACTGACTTGATACTCTTTTTTGTTGCATCACCATGACAATTCTGTTATATATTGGTAGGTTTTATTTTTCTTTTTTTTGTTGCCTTGTTTTATTTTCCAGACCATGAATAAAGTATTTGAGCACGCGGGAGACCTGGTAAATAGTAAAGTTGCGCATAATTTGATGAGATTAATTGCTGAAGGATTTGGAGAGGATGATGCCGCTGCAGATAGTCAGCTTAGATCATCTGCTGTATGTCTTCCTTGTGAATTTACTTTCTGATTTTGGTCCACCTAATACCTGTGTAGATAACTATGTATCTAGTTGTCCTTTTGCAATAATTGTTTTCATGGGCATGTATCTTTGGACTTTCAACCTTTTCTACACCTTTAAACTCAGTCCATGTATAGGGTAAACCCGGTGCAAGAAGTTCCCGCTATACGCGGGGTCCGGGAAGTGGTCGGCCACTTTGAACCCAATAAATGCAGTCTATACGCTGCACTGCAAAGAGGGTGTTTCCGCATGCATGTATATATGCTATAAATCCTTTTGTAGCCTTTTAATTAGTTATAGAATTATTAACACATCTGCATATGTTTGGTGGAAAGAATAATGTTCTCTGAGCTTCAACAGAACATGAAAATGGTTTTTGAATCTCCATCCATTGTTGAAATGTAACTTCACTTTATTGTTGAAGTACTTGTGAGCACTGATTGTGTTTCATGCCTCCACTCTTGTGGGTCTACAAACATAAGCATTGTAAGCCTGCTTTCCTGTGAAAAGTACCATTAGGAAGCTAGTGGGAAGTTTTCTTTTTTCCAAAAAAAAAAAACACCGCCACGAAGGCAAGGGTTAGGTTCGTTAAATAGAAAACGAGGGACTAGGCCAAGACATCTGAAAATACATGTAAAAGAATGTGATTGAATATAAGGTATACCTAATTTATGATATTTGTCAAGTTTAACACACAACCCTAATATGCCTATGTGAAATACCAAAAGTGGAGATTTCTAAGCTTCAATAACAAGGGCATCTGCAACCGCAGTTCATTCCCAGATAATGTGAGAGATGTAAGTTTGGTGAGAGTAGAATAACAAGAAAATTTACTAGACGATGTGATAAAGCTCTCAAATTGTTTTGTGAGACTTTAGATGTTGATAGCCGATTCTATTTCAATTTAGAGAGGAGAGATTTCAAGACCAAAGTCGATACTGATACGAATACCTTTTAAATGGCCAACAGCTCAGCATGGATGTTTGTAGCAACACCAATAAATCACTAGACTTCACCAACAGGCTGTCAAGAGAGTTTCTTACAATGCCACCCACCGTTGAGTCGCCATGAATCATGATTGCCTTTACTGCTACCGTCAACATTCAACTTGAGCATTGTTGGTACAACCACGCAAGTGCTTGTGAGATCAGACCCCACAAGCCAAGCCTAAACGGAGAAATTGCAAGATACGAAACTGAAT
Source organism: Haberlea rhodopensis (assembly GCA_907163345.1). Lineage (NCBI taxonomy): Eukaryota > Viridiplantae > Streptophyta > Magnoliopsida > Lamiales > Gesneriaceae > Haberlea > Haberlea rhodopensis. The sequence continues at coordinate 2,625,903 of CAJQUN010000017.1, forward strand.
CTGGACAAAAGATATTGGGATACCACGATGCTTTGAGTCATTCCAGGAAGTCCAAAAAAAACCGAAGGATGATGCAAGGCAGGCACTTCCGAATGTGCCCGTCTAAGACCAACCTGCATTAGTTTTCTGGGCATTGATAGGTAAGATATAATATCAATGGACTTAGTCAAAGTAACACCAAATAGATAGGCAAGCAATACTAGATTTGTTCGACAATGGGGCTACAGATGAAAACATGAGCTGTTGTTTCCACTTCTGCGCAACATTGACATTTAGAAGGTGCAGAGAATCCTTTGCTTGCCGGCGTGCGATCACCTGGCAACCATTTATTTAAGAATCATCAGTGGATGAAAGACATAGTAGGAGTGATGAAACGGGCCCAACATGGATTCCAGATCAATGAAACATTGGTTTAGTGTGATTCTTGATTTAAATTTCTGAAAATTAGGCTACCTATATCATGCTTAGAATAGATGTTAGACCGAGCTTGACGACATGTGAGTTTTCAGGGTTGGGCATCTTTGTCACAATTTTACTTATTTTGTTTTCAAATTTTCTTTAGTAAGACTTAGGTCTTTTTCGGAAGCAGTATTCTGTTTTTCCACTGTGCATTGCTAATGTTGGATTGGATTAAATGACTATCGATATTTATTTTGTCCTTCTAATAAGAATTGCCCGTTCCATTCAGGTCGAATCATATCTTCAAATCATGGGAGATCCAAAACTTCCATCTGCTTTTATTCAAGTATGTTTTATGGACATCCATGCTTCCACAATTGGTCTCTTCTATCTTTGTTCTCTCCCCTCCCCATGACTTCCCATTTTTTTGTCCTCTGTTTATGTGTTTATATTTATAATCTTCAAATTTTTAAACTCCTGTCTCCCCTTCTCTCTCTGTGTTTGTGTGCTGTTCATGAATGTATCTTACCTCTGCTGTCCATTTACATGTTCTGTGTTGCAGGTCATTTGTTGGGTACTGGGAGAATATGGAACTGCTGATGGAACTTATTCTGCCACATATATTACTGGAAAGCTGTGTGATGTGGCAGAGGCACATTCTTCAGATGATACGGTCAAGGTATATTTTTATACTGATTGTTTACAGTTTAAATTTGAGATGCGGTTGGGTCCCATAGCATTACCTTTGTACCTCAATACCTTTTGTTAGCTGATATCCTCCTTTTGATCTCTTGTCACTAAAAAAATTTCTCCCCATACTCTGATACAAATACCATCTGATTGTTTTGCTCTTTGTTCAATAATTGATATTTTAAAGTAATGTCCTACCCTTTTGTGAAAGAAAACTAAAATGACTGAAACTTAAAGGGTTGCAGTTTATCTTAACTTAACAATCATGATGGGTGGCAATTATTTTGTTTATTTGAATTTAGCTGTAATTTTTCTACTAGATCACAATTTATAAATTAGAAATTAGCAATACCTTCGCATGACCTCCATAGACGTGTTGCAGCTCCAAGTTATATTGTCATTCCTAATATAGTGTGTGATAAATTTTCGAGTATGTGCAATGACAACATATCTATGTCTGTCTTGTAATTGCTTTTTTTTCCTGCTTTTTATGAAGGCGTATGCAGTAACAGCACTTATGAAGATATATTCATTTGAAATAGCTGCTGGTAGAAAAGTGGAAATACTGCCTGAGGTAGTTGTTTTACTGTTCCTTTGGCATTCTATCGTGTGCTCAAATGCATGCTTCTATGTTTTTATGTGTAGTGGCTCGATATACTCTGTTTCCTGAAAAACGAGACACAAAGAATCATGCATTGGTCAGCTGTTTTGTTAATTATGAAAATGAACTTTACTGAAATGTTGTTGATTGTTTTCGAGCATGATATTTTCCTTGCTTATCTTTTTTTTTTTGCTCAAGTCTGCTAAATACTTAGTTTCAATCACATTTTTGCACTAGGAAAATATTTTAAAGAAGATTGAGATGTTTCCTTCTGATTCCAATTCTACAATACATGAACATATAATAAGCTTTACAGACTCATGACATCTTGCTTGCTTCAGTGCCAATCATGGATTGAAGAAATGTTAGCATCCAACTCAACAGACCTGCAACAGCGAGCTTATGAGCTTCAAGATATCACTGGTTTAGATGCTCATGCTGTTGAGAATATAATGCCTAATGATTCTGCCTGCGAGGATATTGAGGTAAGACTTACAAATAGAATTGAGTCTTTTTCAGTTGCACTGAAATAGAATGATGGTTGTTTTTCAACTTGACATTTAGTGGATAAACACATAGATTTGACGTTCTCGTGTAGTCAAATGTTTTTTCTTTGGTAGCATTTTGTTTCTTTAGACTCTGGCTGGCACTGAGCTTTTCTGTAGAATATAAGCTTGAAGCTTGGTGTTCTGTGTTTTTTTTTTGTCAGTAAAGTATAAATTAACATGAGATCTGAAGTAGTTTTATGTTTTATGGCTCGGGTAATGTGTTTATGTGGAAGGATATTCTCTTCTAAATGCTATCCTAACTTGCATTTACTTGCCATTTTTCCTATTCTGTTCTATTCGTCAAGTAAAATTCGCCTCTTTAAGGGTCATGCAACTAATCTTCCTTTGCATGTTCCATTCCCATCATAATTTAACATAGCATGAACTACATTATTAATTATTATAAGTATTTTGTCAAATTAGCTGTGCCGATAATGACTAAGAAGCATTGGGAATGACATTAAAACAGAGCATCGGAGGATGGTATAGACTGTAGTGCTTATGCTGTCGGTCTTTGTATAAGTAGCTAGTTTATAGCTTCATTTCGCCTTTTTAATGGTCACAACATTTGTCAAATTTTTGCAGATTGACAAAAACCTTTTGTTCCTTGATGATTATATCCAACGAGCGATGGAAAATGGTGCTCAGCCATACATCCCAGAGAGTGAACGCCTTGGAACGTCGGACATTACCAACTTCACGAATCAAGAAAATCATGAATCCTCAACTCACACTCTTAGATTCGAGGCTTATGAGCGACCAAAACCCTCAGCATCTCTAAATGTTCCTCCAGCACTAGATTCCTCAACCGAACTTGTTCCAGTATCAGAGCTTTCCTATCTTGCAGATATCCAGCAACCTATACCATCCGTGCCATCTGCCTCAAACATTGGCTCATCAGAACTCAAGCTACGACTTGATGGGGTTCAAAAGAAGTGGGGTCAACCGACATACTCTTCTCCTGTGTCATCTACTTCAAGCACTGATATTATCAAGAATCAGAATGAGGCCAATCAACCCATTTCAGCTGGCAGTTCGAACACGAAAGCAAGTATTGTTTCTTATGATTCAAGAAAACAGGTACAGGAGATTTCACCGGAAAAGCAAAAACTGGCCGCTTCACTCTTTGGTGGTGCATCGAAGTCTGATGGAAAACAGTCCTCTTCTAGTGCAAAAGTTTCAAAGACCCTTCATCACCCTGCAGAAAAATCTCGAATAGCCAAGACTGTAACGACTTTTGATGCTACTATTGTAAAACCATCACAACCACCTCCAGACTTACTGGACTTGGGAGAACCATCTTTCACTAATGCCGCACCATCTATAGATCCCTTCAAGCAATTGGAAGGTCTTATTGATCTAATGCCAGAAAAGGCAGCATCGCATGCTTTTGGAGCTAGTACAACGGATGCACCTGATTTCCTGTCGCTCTTTGAGGACATGTCCTTGAATGTGCAGGGTGATAATCTTGTCAATCCCAGCTCAAACATGATCGACAAAAATGGACTTGGAGGGAGCACGGTTGCTCAATCGACACATCAAATGAACAAAGGACCAAGTTTGAAAGCAGCACTGGAAAAGGATGCCGTCGTTAGGCAAATGGGCTTGACGCCCTCAGGTGAGAACCCAAATTTATTCAAAGATTTGCTCAGCTGAATGTTCTGTCAAAATTATGTGGATCACATGTAACTATGTCGCTTATTGTCCACCCGATTATATCCAAGAATGAGGATCTGCATACTGTAATTATGTCGCTTATTGACCACCACCCGAGTGTCCAAGAATGAGTCACGAGCAGAAATAGTAAGGAAACGCGAGAGAGGTGGGTCGAATCTCAGATATAGGGTGATGAGAAAATCATGTGTAAGTACTTTGTATTGGTTGCAGGAAGGCAAACTGTATATAGAGTACATTAGAAGTTCGACTATGGAGGATTTAAACTACATAAAGCTTAATTATTGAGGTTTGAGTTTTTTGAAGCATTAGACATGCCACTTTGTTCAATGTTATATCCATATTGTTATTTGCAATTTCAATAAAAATGTCGGGAGAAATATATTGTCACCCAGGATTGCTGGTTCTTCTTCGCTACTTCCCCTGAATTTTGTGAGCATATTGGCCCGGTCAATTCATTTGAATATTGTTGAGAGTTCCACATTGGAAAACTAGAAGTTATGCTAGCTCTTTATAAGATACATATTACTCTATTCATTGTCAATTGGTTTTGAATTGGAACCTCGTGTATTCTTAACATGTTATCAAAACAGACTTTTCATGTGATTGATTATTCCGACCTCATAATCACAGTCACATGCGTACATGAGTTACTCCACTCATTGCTAATTGTTTTGAGTTGAAACCCTATATATTCTGAACAAATATATATTTTTTGGTGATGGAAATAAACATTTTTCGCTCTATAGTAGTAGCGATATTGCAAGTAAAATGTTTCAAATAATATATCATTCAAAATGCATATTTCGATTAATCTGACACAGAATAGCATGTATAATTGTAACTTTCCAATAGCTAACTTGTAATTTATAAAAAGTAAACTTATAATTTTGGCTATTGACAGTAACTATGATATCGAGTGTATGTCTCGAGTAATTTTAAATCTATATACCCTAATTTACTTGTATCTATATAATAAAATCTTCATATTTTTGGTTCAAAATCTCAAATTTATTTGTTTTATTTTTATCTATTTTTTAGAAAATTAATAGCAAAAACAGTGAAATCAAACAACAGAGTTCTGTTATTTTCCCCCAAAATAATAGATAAGTATTTTCTGAAATTTTTTGTAAAAACACACTACCTATAACATGAACAAGTGAATTCGGCTAATGATTATTAGATACGAAACTATACTATTTTTTATATTTCAAAAATACTCTCCCATTATATATATTAGTGCTCCGTTGCACATGTTGCGTGCATATACAATATTTATTTTGTAAAGTGATGTGGTAATTATAAATTTAATTTTTAATTTTTGCTTTTGAGATGTGATAAACTTTTTATAGTTCAATACCCTCCCAAATATTTTTTTGTTGTGGTTATCCAAATTAGCAGGGTTCTTGCGGTCATTTAGCACATAATAGTAGGGGTATTTTTGAATTTGCAAAATAGCCATACCACTAAGATGCTTATCCATTATAAGATAGTAAGATAGTAATATATATATATATATATATAAGAAAAAAAATTTAAAATATATTTATTTTATTTAAAAGTATATATTGTAACAAAAATATTATATATAAAAATCATCTGGACAATCATATAATGTGTGTAGAGATCACTAGTACTGATATAAAGATATGATCTATGATATACACAGTTTTATATATATCAATAATATAAAAATAAATATATTCAAAATCATTCCAAAAATCAATTTTTAAAAGTTGTCTCTTCAATTTAACAAGTTTTACAAACAAAAATTATTATTATTTTTTTATAGGAAGATGAATTAAAGATTTTTTCGCACCACAGAACTCAAACACAAGTCTTCGCTAAAGAGAGATTGAGTTTTTAAATAAGCAGACAAAACTAGACAAAACCAGAAGCTATTAACAATTTTTTTTACCTTAAATTAAAAAATTTAAATACCAAATAAATTGGATGAACCGGTGCTCATTTCCCACTTTCCCGCCTGATGGATTTCCCCACCATATCTAGGCTCAAATTAGTACCTTACAATTTCAATTTTCTTTAACGAAGAAAAGTACAATAAAAATGGAGAACGCCGAATCAATCCCTGGATCCAGGCTTTCCAATTTGAAGAAATCTTTTAAACGCGGCTTCCGGTCCTTGTTGACTGCCTGCACCGAAGAGGTGCTGTAGCTTTCCTTTTTCCCTGTTTCTTATTTATTAGTTCACATCATTCGTGATTACATACCAAAATTGAGCATATTTATTTGGATCTCTGCTGATTTTTAGTTATTCGATTACTTGTTTTTTTCCAATTTTGAAGGAATTTCGTAAAGCATTTCCGAGTTTTGCTGCAGCTGAGCAAGAGCGCCTCCACCGCCTCTTCATAATGGTGATGTTCTTGTTTTAATCTTGATTATTGCATTAAGAGTGTCATTATTATTCAATATCCTTGGATTTAGTGTCATCAGTTTGGAAATATATGTTACGTTTAATTCCTGATGAGATTGAGACAAATTTCGGATAAAACAATTTCACCCGCTTTGAATTTGTCATATCATGTTTCCCATTTGTGATGTTATAACTGTCTCATCTTTGTTTCATTCAAACTTTCAGGTTATTGCATCTTTGCATCAATATGCTCAGGTGCGTAATGTTTTTACCCTCACTTGTTGACTAAAAAACTATACACCTTTTCTTTGTAAATATTCCGTAGTTCCTTGATGCTCTATTTAGCATAATTTGTTATACCCCGTGCATATGTTTAGATTAAATGGGCTGGGAATTGAAAGAAAAATTGAGGAACCTCCACTCTAGAAAATCGAGAGGGAAGAAGCGAAAACTAGAAATTTGTGACTACGACTTGCTAAAACAGGGCACAAGGTCACACTGGATAGAATCAGATTTACCACCATATAATCTAACGCCATATACTTCTACTACCATATACTTATAATTTTCTAAGTCTGTATTCTCTAAATCTATATGTATGTGTCATGTGTCATGTGAAATCTATAATCTAAAATGGTATGTGATCTGATTGCCTAGGCGCTGTTTCATGTTATGACTTTTCTTCCTCATAAAGGGTTGTAACATCATCTTTTCATGTATCATGTTCTTCTTCCAACTTATATGTCTTGGTTATTTTCTAGTTCTTTCCCTTCAATTTTGAAAATTGTAAGTAATGAGCTTCATCACATTTTCCAAACTATTCGCCGTAATTCAATGTGGAAAAGAAAAAAGTTTCACGACATATGAAGATTTGATTCACTGTGACTTGTTCCTTTTCTGTATCATGCAGGAAGATTTTGAATCAATATTGCTTGAGGCAAAGGTATAATCCCGTGGAAGTATTTTATATTATTGTTTTTATGCTCTCAACTTTTCATTCGATTTTCTTTCTTACATTTTGTTTCAGCATGAAATGTAGAGTTAAATGTTTGTCTCAGGTCATTATAAATGTATCTTCCATTTTCTATATAGGGCCTGATGGTCCAATCATCAATCATCATGTTTTTTTAGTTTACTTATGGTTGGGTTGCCTTGTCTATGCAATTCTTTTGTTACTTTTAAGCTTGTCACTTTTCAGGTGGGAAACGTTCTTGACAATGTAGATGAACTAGTGGATGAGCATAGTCTTGATCCGCTCATCTCTGAAAAGTATGCTTTACTTTTTCAGTTCATGATTAACTATTGATTTTTGTTTCTAAAATGAACAGATATCTAGACAGAAATATTTTCCGTAACATTAAGTTATTCAGATATATTGAAATCGTTCATCTCAAAAGCTTGAGCTCACATGCAAGTTGGTCGGTGACACTCCAGCACCATTCATGGCCAAACAAAAGCAAATGATTGATGATTGCATAATTCAAGCAATCCACTCAATAAGTAGGCTTTAATGTAAATGACACAATGTATGTACCTTCATTAGTTAAAGGCTTAGTTAAAGGATGAATTAGGCTTAGTTAAAGGATGAATTATAGGAATGTAATTACTATAATTGTACTATATATATTTGTAATGAAGAAGAGAAAAGATTATTCTGTGCAATTGACATGGTATCAGAGCCAGAACTTCAGAACTAAATTTTTTTTCTTCTCTTTTGTTGGGATTCCATCGCTGCCTTCATCGGAATTATTTCCGACTTTGATTGTTCAGCACTTCGGTTTCTTGCTCGACGTGTTCGTGCGTTGATCTACATCGGATATTAATATTCCGAAATTGGTTGGTCAGCCCGTGAATCTCCATTTGCGCTGATCTTCATCCGGAATTTGTTTTTCCGTGAAATTGAATGTTCAGCCCATCGGGTTCTTGCTGTTTTGCTTGTGCGTTGGTCTTCATTGGAAATTCACTTTCCGTAATTGATTCACCAGCTTGTTATCATCTTCTTGTGCGTTGATAGTCATCGATTTACATTGAAACTGACTAATTGGCTACAAGATTTTTTTTTCCTTCTCTTTTTCCGTATTTTGTCTTGATTTTCCGGAATCAATTATCTTCGGAAATAAGAGATCGGACTGTGTGTGTTGCTCGTACACATTTCAGATATTTTTTTCTCATTGAGTCTGTCGGTTCCACCAATAATTATAATGAGTAATTTTGAAAGTTTTGGGGTAAAATTCACTGGCAAAAATTACTCAGCCTGGGAATTTCAATTTCGTTTATTTGTATTGGGGAAGGAGTTATGGGGTCATATTGATGGGAGTGACCCGGCACCCAAAGACGATTCTCAATTAGCACAATGGCAAATCAAAGATGCTCGAATAATGACTTGGATATTAGCATCTGTTGATCCTCTCATTGTGCTCAATTTACGACCATATCAAATCGCCAAAGCCATGTGGGAGTATCTCAAGAAAGTTTACAGTCAGAATAATGCGGCTCGACGATTCCAATTGGAATATGAGATTGCAAACTATACTCAGGGCGAACTTTCTGTCCAGGAATATTTCACTGGTTTTCAGACGTTATGGGCTGAATTCGCTGATATTACTTATGCTAATGTTCCTGATGGCTCGCTGGCTGCTGTCCAATCAATTCATGAACAAAGCAAGCGAGATCAATTTCTGATGAAATTGAGATCTGAATTCGAAATAGCCAGATCCGCACTGATGAACCGCGATCCCTCTCCCTCATTGGATGTTTGCTTCGGAGAACTCCTTCGTGAAGAGCAACGTCTTACTACACAAGGGACGTTCCAACACCACACAAACTCGACGAATGTCACTGCTTATGCGTCCCACGTGAAAGGAAAAATAAAGGACATTCGCCACGTCCAATGCTATACTTGCAAAGAATATGGGCACATAACAAACCAATGTGTCACTAAGAAATGTAACTACTGCAAGAAGCCTGGCCACATCATCAAGGACTGTCCCACACGTCCTTCAAATCGACGAACCACCAGTTATCAAGCCACAGTAGGACCCTCCCCGCCTATAGTTGGAGACTCTTCGGTCATTACTCCTGAAACCATCCAACAGATGATCGTTTCTGCACTCTCTACTTTAGGCCTTCAAGGTAACAATCTCGCTCATTTGAAATCTTGGCTTGTTGACTCTGGTGCTTCAAATCATATGACCAGGACTTCGGATAATCTTCACAATCTTCGACCATATACCGATTCCTTACAAATTACAATCGCTGATGGTAATAAACTTCCGATTCATGAGACTGGCGATATTAATTCCTCTGTCAGAGATGTGTTTGTATCTCCATCACTGTCTACCAGTCTTTTATCCGTCGGACAGTTAGTTGATGACAATTGTAATGTTTTGTTTTCTCGTTCTGGTTGTCTTGTGCAGGATCAGGTGTTGGGGAGGATACTCGCGAAGGGCCCTAAAGTTGGACGCTTATTTTTCTTACATTTTTCCATTCCTTCAGTTATTTCCATGGCATGTAATGCTGTTAATAATACCAATGACATTTGGCACAAGCGTTTGGGTCATCCTAACCCTACTGTCTTATCTCATATAATAAAATCGGGTTTGTTGGGAAATAAAAATCAATTGTCATCTCAATTTTCTCTAGATTGTACTACTTGCAAATTAGGAAAGAGTAAGTCTCTTTCATTTCCGACCATTGGTACTCGTGCATAAAAATGTTTTCACTTGATTCATAGTGATGTGTGGGGCGTCTCCCCTGTTATATCTCATGCACAATATAAATATTTTGTTACATTCATTGATGATTATAGCAGATACACATGGGTTTATTTTCTTCGGTCCAAATCTGAGGTATTCTCTATGTTCCAACGCTTTATATCTTTCGTTGAAACTCAATTTTCTACCACTATCAAAATCCTCAGATCTGACTCCGGCGGAGAATACATGTCTCGTCAATTTCATGTTTTCCTTGACCAAAAAGGTATTATTTCCCAGCATTCTTGTCCATATACACCACAACAAAATGGGGTGGCGGAACGTAAAAATCGTCACTTACTAGATGTCACTCGCACTTTGTTACTTGAAGCTGCGGTTCCTGCAAAATTTTGGGTTGAAGCTCTATCTACGGCCGTTTACCTCATAAATCGATTACCATCCAGTGCACTTCAATTTGTCACCCCATATTACCAGCTCCATAAACATCACCCTAGTTATCTTAATTTACACACTTTTTGATGTATTTGCTTCGTTCACTTACCTAGTATTGAACAAAATAAATTGTCGGCTCAATCAGTCAAATGCGCTTTTATGGGATACAGTGTTTCTCATAAGGGATATGTTTGCTATGATTCTCACTCTAACAAGTTTCGTATTTCTCGTCATGTCATTTTCTTTGAAAATCAATATTTCTTTAGCAAATCAGTTGGGTCCACGCATTCACCATCTGTTCTTCCATCCTTCGATGAGCCATCTACATCTTCTCCACGCTTCAAGCCTGGTATTGTTTATGAAAGACGACGTCCAACTTTGCATCCTCGAGAGCCCGACCCTCCACCTGACACTGCTCAAACTCTGGATCACGTGATAACCACGGCCTCTGACACTACTCTTCGGCGCTCATCACGTTCTTCTCATCCTCCTGATCGGTATGGCCTCTCTCCTTCCTCATATCATGCTACTTTGTCAGCTAATCCCATTCCTACGTGTTACTCGGAAGCTATTACGCATGAATGTTGGAAGACCGCTATTAATGAGGAGTTACAAGCTCTTCAAGAAAATGCCACATGGGATATTGTCACTTGTCCACCACAGGTTAAAGCACTTGGCTGTAAATGGGTTTACTCTATCAAACTTCACTCCGACGGAACTTTGGACAGATACAAAGCCAGGTTGGTTGCTCTTGGTAATCGTCAGGAGTATGGAATTAACTACGAGGACACTTTTGCTCCTGTTGCGAAAATGACTACGGTGCGTACTATACTATCTATTGCTGCTTCGCAAGGCTGGCCTCTACATCAAATGGATGTTAAAAATGCCTTCTTACATGGTGATCTCAAAGAAGATGTGTATATAAAACTCCCTCCGGGTTTTTCTTCTGATTCTCCATTAGACGTTTGCAAATTGAAACGTTCTCTCTACGGCTTGATACAATCTCCTCGTGCTTGGTTTGAAAAATTTCGATCCAAGTTGCTCCACTTCTCCTTTCAGCAAAGTAAGTTTGACTGCTCTTTGTTTCTTTGCAAGACATTGACGGGTATTGTTCTTCTTCTTGTCTACGTGGACGACATTGTCATTACTGGGAATGATTCTGCTCTAATTACACGTCTCCAACAGCATCTTCAGGCCTCATTTCATATGAAAGAGCTGGGTCAGCTCACCTACTTCTTGGGGTTGGAAATTCAGACAAGTCCTTCTGGTATATTCTTGAATCAGTATAAATACACACTGGATCTCATTGCTTTGGCACGACTTCAGGACTCTCCTCCTGTCGACACTCCATTGGAAGTTAACGTGAAATATCGGGGTGCGGAAGGTGATCTTCTTCCTGATCCCACTTTGTATCGACAACTTGTTGGCAGCTTAAATTATTTGACTATCACACGACCTGATATATCCTATGCGGTTCAACAATTAGTCAGTTCATGCAATCTCCTAGACATCTACATCTTGCTGCAGTTAGGCGAATCATTCGCTATCTTCGTGGCTCTCCTATGAAGGGGATATTTTTTCCCGCCTCGAATAAACTTCAACTTGTTGCCTATAGTGATGCTGACTGGGCGGCCTGTCCAGATACTCGTCGCTCTGTCACTGGATGATGTATGTTTCTTGGTCACTCCTTGATCTCATGGAAAAGTAAGAAACAACCTCGCGTATCCAAATCTTCTACCGAATCTGAATATCGTGCTATGTCTGCTGCTTGTTCTGAAATTATGTGGCTACGTGGACTACTAGATGAACTGGGATTTACTCAACACGAACCCACACCTCTTCATGGAAACAACATTAGTGCCATTCAAATCGCAACCAATCCAGTATTCCATGAACGAACGAAACATATTGAGGTAGACTGTCATTCTATTCGAGAAGTTGTGGACAACAAGACAATCACCCTTCCTCATGTCTCTAGTGACCTTCAACTTGCCGACATATTTACAAAACCAATGACTCGACAACGACATCATTTTCTGATTGGCAAATTGCTGCTTCTTGACAAACCAGCATCAATTTGAGGGGGGATGACACTCCAGCACCATTCATGGCCAAACAAAAGCAAATGATTGATGATTACATAATTCAAGCAATCCACTCAATAAGTAGGCTTTAATGTAAATGACACAATGTATGTACCTTCCTTAGTTAAAGGCTTAGTTAAAGGATGAATTAGGCTTAGTTAAAGGATGAATTATAGGAATGTAAATACTATAATTGTACTATATATATTTGTAATGAAGAAGAGAAAAGATTATTCTGTGCAATTGACAGTCGGGCATTAGACAAATGACACCAAAGACCAATTTAAGAAATATACAGGTTTTGTGCTCCAGGGTCTTGAACCTTACACCTCATGACTTTGATACCATGTTGAAGCCGCTTGTCCCAAAAGCTCGAGCTTATAAGGGGCAACACAATCAATAATTTTATATTTTAACAAGATATACTCGGTTTTAAATTTGCTTTTTCAAACATCAAGTAGAAATGCATATCTTGAACTTTCTACCTCTGCTTTATTGCGTAGTATATGAATTCCAAAGGTGTTATAGGGTGCAAATTGCAGGAGTAATGTAGCGGAAACTGTACAAAGTTTGTCAGAAACAAAGAAGAATGAACTCCAACATTTGATGGGCATGTTGAAAAAGGTAACCAAGTTTGCGACATTTAAAACCTCCTGTATTATTTTAAAGCAAAAGAACTAGTTCATTACAATGCATGCGTAATGAATCTTCCGTGACTTTTAGGAAGAACGATGTAGGGATTGTTTGGTTTTGTTTTGGGAATAGTGGGGGAGGAGTTTGGGAAATGATTTATTAAAATAAAATGTATATTTTGCAGAAATAGAAATACTGCGATAGATGTCAAATCATATCTGAATGTTTGATAAATTATTCTAAAATCTAAGATTTTTATTTTTGCTTAGAATATAATACTAATAAAATTTTAGAAAGAGATGAAAAAAAAAGAGTTGAGCAATGATTGTGTTAGGGTGTTGGGGGGGTGGGGGGGGTCTCGGCAGGAAATTGTTTTTGGGAAACAAACAAGGCCTTTGTTTATAGAACCTGGAGTTTGTTCAATCTACAAACAAGGCTCATAGGTATCTTGAGATATGCACAAGGCGGAAGGTGGGCCGTGCTCTTTGTCGAAGTCGAGCGCCATAATGACGATATATTAGAATCTAAATATTTTGATCAAATATCATTGCATATACCCCATTATTGTATTTTACTAATTATTAAAAGATATAAAACAGATGCTCATTAATCAATGAGCGAAAAAGAGTGAGAATATGTTCTATGTCATCTTGTGTATATTGACCCTACATTCTTTTAAAGAACACCAAGGCCAGCTATTTATGATTAAGGCGCATGCTTAATGGAAGAGCTGTGCCTTGGCTTGTGTCAAGGTGTAAGGGCTGGATGAGGCTTGAGCCTATGTGCACCCCTTGTGGGTTTAAATAACAATGTGATTTATTAGCTTCATGTGCATTTTTTTACTGTTCTTATCTTGCCACTGCCGAATCATTTTGGTCCCTAAATTTTTGTTTATTATTTATTTCTTTTGTTGTAGGCTGAGGAACAGAGGTGCAATATCCGTGCTCGTCTTGAACTTGTAAAGAAAGGAAAGCAAGACTTGTCTGGCGCTGCAGATCTTGTAAATGAGGTCCATATTTTTATTCAATTTTCTTGTTGATCCACATATATCATTTTCTTAACAGTCACCCATCTTGAATTTTACAGTTGAGGACAGGGATATTAAACTACGGCAATGCCCCTCATTCTAGGCCTGTGAAGAAGTAAGTGCCTGCTGCATTGTCTTAAAAGCTTTCATGGTTAGGCTGTGGACTGTGGTTTAACACTTAAAACCGCGTAACATGACCTCTCTCGTTTAGCCGCTGGATCTGTTAGAAGTTTATTGATTATCGTCATGTTAGGGAGTCTATTTTTAACTCTTGCTCTGTCTTGGCTTCGTATAATAGGCTATTCCTTGATTTCAAGTTCTATTTACTTCAAATCTTAGCTGAGTTAATGGTCGCTCACCGTTTCCAGTTGTAACGCAAGTTATGCTTCACAACTATAGTTTGTATGCTGTAGAACTATCCTGAACAGACGCGTTGTATTTGTAGACAGTGTCCCTTAAAATCCACTTTTTTCATCCTACGCCTACTGTGATATATATTCCAAGTGTAAATTCCTTTGGATCATATGTAATTCGGTCGACTACATAATTTAATAATAATCTATACTCTGTATAATACATGGCAGGTCGTGACGTAGAGAATCCCTTCAAGAGATTGTTGCTGTGTCCTCTTTGGCAATATAGGTTCATCTTATCATCACGCTTATATTTTTGTAAAAATTTGTCCTCACAAATAATTCAGCCTGATATTAGGAATCTTCTTAAATTTATATGTGAATATAAATTTAAATTTTCGAATATAAACTTTTAATAATTTAAAATTAAAAGGATAAAACAAAAAAATTTCCAAAACAATTAATATACGAAGTTATTTATGAAAAAATACTATTCGGACTCAGCATGATTTCTCTTGATAAATTTATATGTGAATCTTCTTTGTAAAAAAATAAAAATAAATAAAAGTATTAAAACAAGGCTAAACTCGCTTAAAATACCTAAAGCCAGTGTTCATTAATTTTATGTCCCCAATCAAAACTATTTGTTAGTTTCAACTCTCTAATTAGATAAAGTTACTAAACCACCACTTTCTTTACCATTTTTTCAGCACTCTCTCTTTCCATTCTTCTAAAGAAATGAAAAAAAAAGCTCCTGAGCAATATTCAATGCCCAACAGTACGATCACACCTGCCCACCTTAAATATTGACCTCGCCTCCATCGATATAGCAGAGGCAATAACGACCAGGGGCTGTGGTTGAAAAGGCGGTGGTGAGGATGATTAGGCGAAGGCAGTGGCGGATTTGGCCGTACCATTGAAGGAGACTTTGGGCCCGTTGACTGCGATTCCATGGAGTGACTCCGAACACCACTCGTACGGCGGGATTCCGAGCCTTGAGATGACGTAGGCATTGTTTGATAGCTGTTGGATTTTCTCATCTAATGTGAGGAGTGAGTGCAGGAATTGGGCTCTAGATTTGGTGGAGAGTGAAGTGTTGCAGGAGGGGTAAGAATTGTGGTACAATAGTTGGAATAGTTGGCATGGGTATTGAATATTGAGATTTGTTGAACTGCGGAAAGTAATCAATTGCAAAAATAATACGATGATGGGAATGAAGTACAATTGGATTTTAGACATTTTTGCAAGAGAATTGCTTGAAGAAATGTTCAACTGTCACCTACATGATCAACTCAAATTCCAGTGGACTCAATCTTTTAAAGATTGATACTCAATCAAGTTGGGATCAACTCAAATTCCAATGGACTCAATCTTTTAAAGATTGATTGGAACTCAATCAAGTTGAGAGCCCAATTCCTGGACTCACTCCTCACATTAAATGAGAAAATCGAACAGCTATCAAACAATGCTTATGTCATCTCAAGGTTCGGAATCCCGCCGTACGAGTGGTGGTCGGAGTTACTCCATGGGATCGCAGTCAACGGGCCCGGAGTCTCTTTCAATGGTACGGTCAAATCCGCCATTGCCTTCGCCCAGTCATCCTCACCGCCGTCTCTTTCTACCGCAACCCGTGGTCGGCTATTGCCTCTGCTATATCGGTGGAGGCGAGGTCGATGTTCAAGGTGGGTAGGTGTGGTTGTATTGTTGGGCATTGAATGTTGATGTGGAGCTTTTTTCATTTCTTTTGAGGAATCGAAAGATAAATTGTTTAATAAATGGTAAAGAAAGGGATAACTTAGTAATTTTATCTGATTAGGGAGTTGAAACTAACAAATAGTTTTGACCGAGGACTTAAAATTAATGAACATTGACATAGGTATCACAGTCCTCTCTCTTACAAAAGTTCAGGTGAAAGATTAATTTAGCCATAGTGCTTGCAGATTTTTATGCGAGATGTATGAGATAAATTCATGTAAAGCTCACTGATAATGGGTAAAAATATAAAGGGCTTAATAGTTAATGGTACCACAGCCTTAGTCCCATGGATTCACGGGTCTGGTGATTCAGACGTGATTCACTATTCTATTAGTCATTTTAGTATGCTCGTCATATGTGTGTTAGCTTTTGCCCACATATATTTTTTGTTGTTTTATCGTGTTTGGTGGGATTTATACGCTTTCTCGTTGTACCAGTAGATTTATTAATATAATTCATCTTTTAAAAAAAACAAGATGTGTAGAGTTAAATTCTAATAATTCACTAAAGCTTAACCATAAAAGAAATTAAAGTGGGCCTAATATCATGGGTATTTGCAATTAGATTATTATTAGTCTCGGCATTGAAGAGCAAGTATTAGGTCACCTTGGTTGTATTTACTACTTTTTTCATACTAAAAAAATGTAGGAGACAACATAAAACGGAGCAGTTGAATTTTTTTCTTAGAATATATATTTTATAGGGGCATATATTTTTTTCTTAGAATATATATATATAAACATTTTAAATTAATAATCAACCAGCTTGATTTTTTGACACTTACGGTTCTATGTGAATTGAGGAATTTGATGCCATTGATTTCAAATCTATTTAATTATTTGAATGAATTTATATCGAGTGTATTTCAAATCCATCTCTTTATTAATTTATGCGAATATAATGACAATTGTGATGGATTTAAAATGCACCTAAAATAGGTGTTATTTCAAATCAATTGTCAAGTCTAATCTATTGATTCAAATGAAATTCATTTATCCAAACACAATATTGTTTAATATCAAAATTCAAGTATATTATCTGTTTTAAGAAAAAAAAAGCTCTCAAATTGTATTATTTAATGAAATTAAATTTCACCGAGTCGGACATTGCCAGCTGCGCTGTTGACTTTTCATTTACGCTAGCTCGGCAGAAGTTGACCTAATGATGGAAATTATAAACCAATTAACATAATTCAAAAAAAAATATTTTTAAGTAGAAATTTTTTTTATACATATAAAGTATAACCTGATATTGTTAGTATACCATTTTGATTATTTAGTTAGAAAACTAAGTTATAGATTTTAAAAGAATTACATTGTCTTGTTGAATATTTTATCGAAAATAATTTTTAATTAAATGAGATTTAAGATAGAATAATGATAAATGACTTGTATAATTCACTACTAGACACATTTTTTTTAAAACACACGTTGAGAATTAACTAATCACCGTTCTAATTGTATCAGGATAATTATGATCCGCTTTTTCGGATGTATGTATGGATTTCAGCACTTTCACGAGAGCAAGTGGACGATCGAATAAGACATGTCTCAAAATTGTATACACAGATTTGGAGTCCAAATAAATCAACGAGAATGTTCTGACAGAAAGAAGCTCTTGAAAAAGATTGACGCATGTGCACGACCCGACATGATTTCTCTTCAGTTCATATAGTTTAGCCCAATCCATTGGGATTAAAAGCTTAGTCGTAGAAGTAATAGTTGTTATATGTATATATAGGGCCGGAGCCGCCCTAAATGCTAATGTGAACTAGAAATTTTGTTCTTTAGCCCAAGACTCAAAATCGTGTTAGCATTTAATCCTTCTTAGGAATCGTTTAGCTCGAGAAAATTTAAAATCCTAAAATTTTGGATAGGGGTACACTGAATTTAGAAATTATTTTAATCCAAAGTTTAATTGATTTTTTTGTTACAAAATAATCTCATCATATTTATTCCAATTTTGTTGTAAATATCATATATGTCCTTTCCAACTTTGTTTTTGCTATTGCAAAATTTGAAATTCTGTCCAAAAAATTTCAACTTATTTCCTACAATTTAATTCCAAAAATTATACGAAACATCATATAACTTAACATATTATATTATTTATCATTATCACTTTCATACTTATAATATCTCTAACTTCAAACGACACATAAATATTTTGTTCACCATTATTTATTAGTTTTATGATGAGAATGTCAATTCAAATTTCAAAGTACCGATTTGGGAGAATTCCATCCAGTTTGATTTAAATATATATATATAAACTTAATAAGTTTCTATGTCCTAAGCAAATAAAGAAAAAAATTGTGTTAAATTTTTAGATAATTTATAGGTATTTTTCGTACAATTAGTTGAGTAATATATGATTTTATTAATTATTAAAAAAAGTCAACAACCATGAATTAATTAATAATAAGAGAAGTTAGGCCAACCATGGACGTACTGTACACAAGAAGGCCAAGCAAGCATTTAGCTGCATCTCTTTCACTAGCTAATTATCTCATGACCAAATGCATCGTGCTCACACTTATATTGTTTTATAATTATTTAATTACTAAATGATGACTATATTCAATGAATTTTGCTCAAGATTTCAATTTTATCAAAACCCAGAACCCGGATCATTAAGAAAAACCCATTGAAATTGGGTTTTGGAAAATTCTTAGAGGGTGATCTACCCTCTGATTTTTCCGGGTTTCTTCTATTTTGTCGGATTTCTTGGGAAATTGAAAATGGCTTGGAACCCATTGAAGGGGGTGGTGCAATCCAAGCCATTGTTTCTGACTATTTACGGCGCTGTTATTATAGGAATTTTAGTTTCATCCTTTTATGTATTTTCTGCAGTCTTCTCCAGTTCAGGGTCTTTCTCCTCTTCATGGTTGTCCAGTTCAACTGCATACCGTAACGTAGGTATGCCATTTTTTCCAAGGTTGATTTTTTATTATGTTGAAAAGTAGACAAGTTATTGGATTTAGTATTTTCTGCTTCATGCTTGTAATTTGATGTTGGTGTAGATTTTTCATATAAACTGACATATATATATATAAACTTGTGAGATTTCTTTTAGCAGTCGACAGAAATTTGATTGTGGTCGATTCCTTATTGCAACAATTGCTAAGGCGTTCATTAAATTAGTGAATCAAGTTGATATTGATGGCATGATATATTCAATCAGAATGATGAAAGAAGTGGATAATCAATCAGAGTTTACACAGACTTCTCCACTGTATAAATTGGAGTCGCCTCCAGACTCACCATTCTCGGATTCAAACTACTCCGATGAAACGGTACCACAAACACTTTTGCAGGAAGTACAGTTACACGAAGAGGACTATCAATTTCAGTTGAATAAAACAATGAACTTGGATAAGTCCAGGGA
Source organism: Haberlea rhodopensis (assembly GCA_907163345.1). NCBI lineage: Eukaryota > Viridiplantae > Streptophyta > Magnoliopsida > Lamiales > Gesneriaceae > Haberlea > Haberlea rhodopensis. The sequence goes on from CAJQUN010000017.1 coordinate 2,645,572, forward strand.
GTAGATTCAGGTTCTGGAATTAGAGGAGCACAAAGAAGACAACCACACTATTCATTTTCATGAAACAGAAATGACGGATAGTTGTAGTCGTAATCTAAGGAGTACACCTGTTAGACAAATGGACCGATCCACGGGACAGAAACAGTTCATCAAAACTTATCAGCGAAAAAGGATAGTCGAAGGAAAAAGAAAAGTGATTGACGAGGATAGCAAGAATATGCCTAACACTCAGACATGAGAGGAGGTTTGTTTTGCCAAAGCCATTCTGCTTTGGACCATTGGACAGAATCTGGGGATCATGGGACACGGAAATGATGACTAAATCATTAAATATCTTATGAACATGGAAAAACGAAATGAGGCAGCCATTCAACAACAAAGAAAACATAATGAGGGTTTAGGTGATGCCAATGTGAACCAATGATCATTGTAAGTTTCAACATACATTGAAATGAAGATTTTCAAGGTGGATTTCGAAAAAGCATATGATTCGGTCATTTGGAAATTCTTAGATCATGTGATGACATTAATGAATTTTGATTTAAAGTGGAGAAGGTGGATCATGGAATGTGTCACGAGTGCCAGAGCCTCTATTTTAATTAATGGTAGACCATCACAGGAATTTGCATTACAGATAGGGATAAGACAAGGAGATCCCTTATCTCCTTTTCTTTTGTGATAGTGGCGGAGGCTTTAAGTAGAATGATTGATAAGGCCATCCAGATTAAATTATTACCGGCATTACGACTAAGGGAGGAAGAGGTAAAGATTTCACATTTACAATTTGCGGATGACACGTTGTTGGTTGCTGAGGCGAAATGCTAAAACATTCAAAGCTATTTTAAGTAATTTTGAGATGTTCTGAAAATTAATTTTCATAAGAGCAATCTCTTGGGGATATATCTGGATCAGACAAGGTTGGAGGAATTAGCAGGCTTGCTGAATTGTAAAGTGGGGATATTCCCTTTCAAATATTTGGGGCTTACGATTGGAGGAAATCCAACTCGCAAAAGTTTGTGGGAGCCGGTGATTGACAAATTTAGGAAAAGGCTGTCATTTTGGAATGATAAAAGTTTGTCTTTGGGAGGCTGCTTGGTCTTGCTCAATGTCGTGTTGACTTCCTTACCGATCTACTTTTTCTCCTTTAACCGTGCTCCGAAGATCATTTTAGCAAAATTGCAATCCATGCAAACAACTTTTCTAGGGAGGTGGGAGAGTGGCTGGAAAGTAGCCTGGATCAAATGGTCGGATGTATGCAAAGCAAAAGTGAATGGGGGGTTGGGGGTACGCAACTTAGAATCTTTCAATAAAGCGTTGTTGGGAAAATGGGGTTGGGACATTCTTAGCAATGGAAATTCTCTTTGGGCAAGGGTTCTTAGGTCCAAATATGGGATCAATGGTGGGAGATTGATCACTTCAAGGGGTACAGGGTTTAGGAGTAAAGCGTCGGTTTGGTGGTTAGATATCTTTGAAATATTTTTTTCTTGACATGTCGGGTTGGTTCACAGGCGGGTTGAGGAAACAATTGGGGAATGATATGGGGACTAAATTTTGGAAAGATGTATGGATAGAAAATGAGAGCTTACAGGTTAGATCGCGAGAGATAGAGATATTTTGGTGGGAGGTATGGGAGAGTGGGTAGGGGTTCGTGGTTTTGGAGTTGGGATTAGAGAATAGCTCTATTTGATTGGGATGAATCTTTATTACTTAACCTTTTATCTTTTTTGGACAGGTTGCATTTAGAACAGGATCGTGAAGATTTCTGGATCTGGACAATGGATGAATCAAAAATTTATACGGTTAGATCGGCTTATGCACGTATACAAGAATAATCATGTGCGGAAGGAAACATGTTAGAAACTTATAATTCAATGTGGAAGACGTGTGCACCATCAAAAGTTGCGGCCGATACTTGGAGGGTGTTTAGAGACCGAATTCCAACTAGAACAAACTTGCGTCGAAGAAATATATATGCTGGATCGGATTCAGACGAATGTGTCCTTTGCCACTTGAATCAAGAGACAACACAACATCTGCTTTTGCTTTGTTCAGAATCTTATAATCTTTGGATGAAATGCTACAAATGGTTAGAAATCACAACAGTTCTATCTTCAGATCCAGTAGATCATTTTTTGCAACACAAGAGGTTGTGGAAGCACAAAAAGGGGCAAAAGGAATGGATAACTATTTGAGAAGCAATCATTTGGACAATTTGGCTTCATCGCAACCATTTGATTTTCAGCGGATCGGAGGACAGTGAGGAAGATTTGTTAATATTGATTATTTTTCGGTTGTGGTTTTGGATTAGCAATAGAGGACATAGTGGATTGGACTACTCTTTTGTTGATTGGAGGCAGTAGCCAATCATTTGTTTGTTAGTTGTCTAGTTGTCTTAGTTACAGAAGGAATCTTTAGACTCAGTCATTTTTATTTCGTCTCTTTGTAACCTTTTAAGCCAACCCTGGTACTTTTATTTAATATATTATTATTTGCCTGATCAAAAAAAAAATTGGTGGCAAAGTTTGATGGTAGTAAACACTTCGAGAAATCAGTTGTAAATCAATATTGAAGTATGCTGTCATGATTTGGATGGATATTCTGAGATTTGACTGTGACCTTTTGTTTTTATTACTTATTCGATTTGGGAATAAGTTGTTTCTTTATTGTTCTTTTAAGGATAGGAAGATTGTGAGAGTTTGAAACTTGTGAAGACCAAAATTCTTTGGCCAAATGTGTGTGCTTTAGTAAGCCAGTCCAGAGTGTTTCATCTAGTGTATTATCTTTCGTTTATGTACTTTATCCCTTGAAATTCCGACTTCATGAAGTAGTGTGCCGACACAATTTTTTCCTATGGTTGGTGGTTCATATTTTGTTCACGTTATGTCAAACATCACCTATGGTACAATGAATGCATGTGTGTCATAATATAATTGGCAGGAAAAAAAGTGTGCCGACACAATTTTTTCCTACGGTTGGTGGTTCATATTTTGTTCAAGTTATGTCAAACATCACCTATGGCACAATGAATGCATGTGTACCATAATATAATTGGCAGTAGCATAATATAATTGGCAGTTTCTCTCTGAACCTTTGTATTATAATTTGTCACTGATCCCCTCCATGTTATAGACGAAGTTAGTTCAAGATTCATTAATCAAGCAGCTAATTATTCTCAACAAGAAATGGCGACCATTCAATCACCAAGAAAATCTCTAAAACCCATTTGGAAGGCTCCTCCTCCTGGATCAAAAATGCCACCTCTGAATACCTTTCAGTTAACTAAGGAACTGGTTCGGCTAAGAGCGAAGGATAACGTTATAGTGGTGACCTTTGGCAACTTTGCGTTCATGGATTTTATTCTGACTTGGGTTAAACACTTGTCAGATCTTGGTGTCGACAACTTCCTTGTTGGTGAGTTTTCTCTGGTGTTTGAATAATATTTTGTCACGTTAATTGTTTCGTAGGCTAAGGTAATTTTATGTACTCAGGTGCAATGGATACGAAGTTGTTGGAAGCTCTATATTGGAAGGGTGTTCCGGTTTTCGACATGGGTAGTCACATGAGCACGATAGATGTTGGATGGGGTTCGCCGACATTTCATAAGATGGGAAGAGAGAAGGTTATTCTGATTGATTCTATTTTACCTTATGGCGTTGAGTTACTGATGTGCGACACTGACATGGTCTGGCTAAAGGTATCCTTCATGATCAAGCACCTGTCTTCTTCTATGAGCTCTTTGACATGCGTTGTTTCTTGTGCTGACTCATAAGTTTATGCACAAGTTTTCTCGTTGCTTTTTGATCTTACCCCAAAGATTTTAAATATTGTATTACTGTTAAAAAGGGGTCATTGCGAGCTTAAATAAAAGACTTCTTTTAAGTACTCTGTGAAATTATTTCCTCCACTTTTGTTGGAGAAGTACAAATTTGGATGAAAGCTCTAGTTGGTCCTTTTAATTACAACTCTATATTATTCAACTTTCTCTCTGTATATATTCGAGTATACCTGTGTTTTTTATGATAAACAAAGTTAATTAATAAATTTAAAAAAATATAAAAGAGGATAAGCATCTTTCTAACCAAAGTTACAAAGTGACAAATTAACATCCCAAATTAACAACCCAGTTGGATGCTTAATCTCAACAAGAATAATTATTCAGTCTTTGATTTAAGCTAATATGAGTATACATGTGTTACATATCTGTGCGCATGTGCGTACTTGATTTTCCATACTCCATCTGCTCGCTAACTTAATTGATTTGCTATTTCAAGTCTTAATGTAAGATTCTATCCTTGTGTAATGAGTAATATTGTCTCTATGGCTTAATGCACACGCACTTTTTGTGAACAGAATCCTCTTCCATATCTTGCACGTTTCCCTGAAGCAGATGTTCTAACTTCCACCGATCTAGTTGCACCTACGGTTGTTGATGACAGGTTGGATGACTGGAGACAAGGTACAACTTCGATGGACAAACAATATGTTTCTTAGCTCTTTTTTTTTCCTTTTTTGTCCTTTTGCTGGGAATTGATTGTAATAGAGTAAGATATCATCTTAGAGTTTTAGCATCCGATAAATTTGTATAACCTGAAGAAATATTTTTTGAACTAATTTCATTATTCGCATCTTTATTCGATTTGTTTCATAGGAATAATTTGAATGTCAATAATTTATCTATTGTTCCGTGAATTTTCATTTATCTGTTGTGTTTTTCACTGTAGGTGCTGCCTATAACATAGGGATTTTTCACTGGAGACCAACTGACTCTTCAAAGAAATTAGCAAAAGAATGGAAAGAATTGCTTCTAGCTGATGAAAAAATATGGGATCAGAACGGGTTCAATGAACTTGTTCAGAAGCAGCTAGGGCCATCTGTTGACGAAGATAGTGGACTCGCATATGCTTATGATGGAAATCTTAAGCTGGGCCTTCTGCCATCAAGCATCTTTTGCAGCGGGCATACCTACTTTGTCCAGGTCTTTTAATATTTCTTAGCAACCCGCACGATAATGATTGCAGATGTAAGATGTAAAATAAATAAGATTAAGAGCCCGATTGGATAATCAAATTTATTTTGTTGTAAATTGATTTTATGGTGTCAAATGTATTAGTGCAGCATACCTTGAGGTTTAATAAATCATTTTGCTGCTTGGCAGGCGACGTACCAGCAACTGAGATTGGAGCCATATGCTGTGCATACTACATTCCAATATGCTGGTACTGAGGGGAAGCGGCATCGGTTACGTGAAGCTATGGCCTTCTATGATCCGCCAGAATACTATGATAAACCAGGTTCTTTTTTTTTCGCTACTTCAAGCTTTTTACAATTTCACAGTATCCAAAAGAACGCAATATATCTATGATCCGCCAGAATACTATGTTTACATTCTGTCCAGCTTCCTAGCAATTAGCTTTAATGTGGAAAAAATAGTAGTTAGTGAAATGTAGTGGATATTGAATAGAACCTTAGAACTGTCTACCTACTTCTTGACCTACAGGCCAATCCCTGCCTATGGTGTGCTCGTTTAGGATGTTACATGTAGCATTTGCTTTTCTTGTAAACAAGAATTTTTCGCATTAGGTTTGTTCACACCTTTAAAAATCCATATATTGGTATCTTCAGCTTGCAATTTTAGGCTTTCTTATAGGAAGAACTTGATTATAGATATTGTATTTCTGAAAAGGAAATGTCTCTGTGAACTATACAGTGGACTAGGATAAGTCTTGCTTTCAGTTTCCATTCAACTTGATGTTTCTGAGAACTTTAAAAAATACTTATGTAGTTGTTGTTCTTCCTTTTCACGCAGGAGGATTCCTGTCATTTAAACCCAATATCCCAAAGAGCTTGATGTTAGATGGAGAGCATACCATCGAGTCTCACTTTGCTCTCGTTAATTACCAAGTATGTGCTTGTGGATTTTTAATTGTGTAGGATTATGAACCAACCACGTGTTTACTAATTATCAACAGATGATTTTCAGATCAAACAAGTAAGGACTGCACTAGCCATTGCATTACTGTTGGGTCGCACGCTGGTGAGAACTGCTATAATGTAGATGGATAATCTTGAGTTTTTTTCGGTAATTTGGCTGATCATTGTTACTCTCTTCTATATTCAAACCACAAGATGTAACATGATACTTTATTGTCTCCACGAATTTTCATTTTGGTACATTTACTCTTCTCAACACTTCCTGAAATAGATGTTTGCCATTTCATGGCCTCTATCATTAGTTACGTAGAACGAAGAGTGAGCAGAATAATAGTGGTGGAAACTCTATCTGGTCTTGCTGCATTTTGCAAAAAAATAGTCTAAATAGTCATCGAGTCATTGCTATTGATGAACATGGATATCAGAGATCTTTTGATTTTCACTTATTAAATAGGTTGTTGCACCAAGGTAGTTAATGTTCCATTTAATATCTTTGTAGGCAGTCCACATCTTTGTTTTTAGCACATTGTCCACGTGCCTCCTTAATCTATTGTACTCCATGTACTCTTTTTTTTTTGTCCAATTTTTCTAGTTTATATTTGCATGGTGTTATCGAGTTCATTACGTGATTGTTGTTCTAATTTGTGATTTTAGGTAATGCCTCCCATGTGGTGCAGGTTGGATAGGCTGTGGTTTGGACATCCAGGGATATTGCAGGGATCTTTGACTAGGCAACCATTTTTATGTCCTTTGGATCACGTGTTCGAGGTATCGATCATTTCACTTCTGGTGCTTAAAATAATGTCTGATGATATGGTCAATACTAAGAATTTGGGTAGGAGGCAGCTTATTACAAACTTTGAAATATTTTTCATTCGCAGCCAATGATAGCCACCCTCTCGCTAAGTATTCATTCTAATTATAGATTGCTTGATCTGTGCTACTGTATTAAGTGCAAAACCATTATAGCTATCTTTGTGTATCAAATGTAAAATAAACTTCTAACAAAGATTTCCAGCGATAACAATGAATACTTTGTAAAATTCACCGAAAGGAATCGACAACATGTCCTCAGCAGAGTCAAGTGCCTATATCATTTCTATGAATTGGCAAAAACTTCATGAATGTTCATAATGCAGGTCAACACGATGCTTAAGGAACTTTCAGAGGAGGAATTTGGAGCCAATATTGATATCAGGGAATACTCGTTCCTTGAAAACCCATCTCTACCGAATCAGGTCCACATTATGTGCCTATACAGAACTAGTTTTAACATCCATTTTGTTCTATGCTCAAGTAAAATGCCCCGCGCTTATTTCAGGTGAAAGAATCGTGGCTCGATGTTCACCTTTGTAAGCAAGGATCCAACGGTTGTGAAGCTTCAAACAGAACAAGTCAAACCGGAATTCTCAAGTTCCCTAAGCAGAGTGCAGAAAAAACGGTATGTTGAATTCTGACATCGATTCTTAATCATCTTAATTTATCCCCATTCTGTGGTGGATCCAGAAAAGCGAAACTAAAACTCTGAAAACTAGTTCCCTGCATATGTGTAAGAAACATTGAAGTTCTTTATAATCTCATATATTTGTTCTTACTGAACAGTTCAAGACAGTATTCTCGTCCTTCAAGGATGTCAAAGTCATTCAATTCTCATCATTGCAAGACGCTTTCTTAGGTTTCACTGATAAGGCATGTTTCTTTTTCTCATCAATATCACTTTTATCGACATATGGATATATATTCAACATGTATGTATTCTGGTGACCAGACAAAGGAGGAAAAATTTAGGAAGCGCGTAAAACGGTACACGGGTATTTGGTGTTGCGTACAAGATCACCATCCAGGTCATATATATTACGACATGTATTGGGATGAAAAACCGGGTTGGAAACCGATACCTCCCCAGACTTCAGCAGATGATCACCCACCGTTCTGAGGCCCTATTTAAGAGTTTGTAAATGCTATATTATACATCTGAAACAGAGGAGAAAGGAAGAGTGTGAAAAATGCAAGTTCCATAGCCGTTTCGAGAAATTGTTTAGTCGATATTTAATCCTGGTTATTTAGTTATGTATTTAAGAATAGTATTTTTTTTTTCTGTATGACAACAATGTTAACATTGAATTGCCCATATGGTTCAAAATAAGAGATGTAATGATATTTTTGTATCAAGGAAATTTTTGTTTATTCCAAGATTTGAACAAGTATTTTAAGTTGAATACGGTTAACTTAAATGGAACTGAGTTGGTTTTTCTACTTTTTATTTTTTAGGTGATTTCGAAAAATATTTCTTGAAATATTTTTGAAGTCTAATTGAAAAAGATCAGCATAAAACAATTGTAATTTAAATTCACAAAAGAAAAGGAAAAAGTGCATAAAGTCATTTCACTTTATAATCCAAAATAGCATCACATCCAATCATTTATACAAAATTAAATGGTAATATAAAAAGAATTTTCAGATATTCTACAGCAAAAAGCAGGGGAGGAGTATAAAAACTTCAAGCCAGTTAATAAAATAGTGTAGCTTATTAATCAAGATCCAATGTGAATAAAATAAAGAAAATAAAAAGTAATAAGGTACATGATGGCTTTCAAGACTTTTCAAGTTAAAAATAGAAACTGGAGAGAAAACAAAACAAAAATGGGTGACCATTTGTCCATATAACTCATTGAATATGGTCAAACCGGGGGGGAAAAGCCAACCCCAGCTTAGCAAAACCCAGTGTAGACATTCATGTGCATTTGTAATTACTATAGCTCTCCAAAAAGTGCCTTGGTGCATCGAATTTTATTCTTGACTTGCAACTATCACAAGTTGAAACCTTTCCATCATTGACCACTGGTGCGTGAAGTTCGGATCTCGGGCTAATAAACATCTAGCTGCAGGCCAAAAGAGGTAAACGACCAGCATTTTCAACTATTGTTTGTTAATTAAATTAGTCATCCAAATAATAATAAGATCCGGCAGACTTCTGCTCCCGGTCCTTGGTCGAGTCCAGTTTGTTGATTCTAGGACGATAATTTGTTGGATCCCGTCTGAATGTAATGTCCAGATGCTGCATATATTGACACACACACACGATTAGAACAACAGTAGATATGGGCGTTAGCTAGACTATGTTTGGATTTGTCATGCCCAGGGCTCTAGCAAGAGAGACTCCATATAATAAACTATTCTAGCAACTATTTTGTATCTCTCCACTTTGCAAAAATGTTCTACGCAAGTTGCTAGTAGACTCCATTTCAGTTTCTTATAAGTAATTCATACTCTTTCCCAAAATATGACATGGAATGGAATGAGGTATAACATGTATAACAAAGGATGGGGTTTGATGGACATGGATGGCTTACGGATAAGAATAAGTTCATTCCGGTAAGCAATGACTGAGGCGAATTGGCGATACAATCGATGGAAGGTTTCCCCTCGTACACAATCACCCTATCTGCCAGGTATGTTGCCATTATGAAGTCGTGCTCTACAACAAATGCTGTTTTCTTGGCATGAAGTATGAATCTTTTTATGACTTTTGAAGCAATAATACGCTGCTCAGAGTCGAGATATGCACTAGGTTCATCTATCAAATATATATCTGCAGGCTGCAAGAGGATCCAAATACAGCAAATACGATAATAACATATATTCAAAGTAATCAAGTACATCACGGGGTAAAGGAAATTGAAAAAAACAGGAACACATTATTTAAGATATGCAGAGGAGCTGATAGATTAAATGGCAAATTACCTAAAAATCCATTATAACAAATTTCACATCCAAAAAATATCCTACAAATTTATAATTTATCTCGAATAAATAACTAAATTACATTAAGTTATATAAATCTTTTTTATAAGTTATTAGTCTTATATCTATTTATTTTTTAAATATTTAAATTAACGATTTTATGTTAAAAAGCAAACGATTTTAAATCAAGTTGAAAATGGTACATTGGTAATAAAAAATCATGCATTTTGATGATCTGGAGTTTTTAGTATGAAAAATAGTAGAATGGATTTTTAAGAGAAAAAGTACCAAGTTTTTTGGATATGAAAATATTTTTATTGAGTTTTCAATAATTTTCCATAAATTAAACATCATCTCATTTTTTTCAATAAATTAACGACAATTTGCGTGAATTTTTTTGACAAAACAAAGTACATGAAGAGAAAATTAACCTTTCCAAGACACAGCGTCAGAGCAACCCTTTGCAATTCTCCACCAGATAGATTAACCACCTCTTGATCCATTAGTTGCTCAATAAGGAGTGGCTTCATTACATCCGATACAAACTGTGGATGCATATAGGAATCACGAATTTTTTGATGTAACAAAATTCTCACAGTAGATTGAAATTTCGGACTGATCTTCTGTGGCTTGTAAGAGACATTGAACTCGGGTATTTCCGTATCAGAGCTTTCTATTGAATCAGGCTTCAAAAGACCGGCCTACAATTTGCAAGGAAGGACTTGTCGCGTAAAATTATTTAATCAATCACACATTGGAGGAGAAAAATGTGATAATTTTTTTACCAGCATCCGTATGAATGTTGTCTTCCCTGTCCCATTCTCACCAAGCATCACAATGATTTGAGAATCAGTGAATTCACCCTCCATTACCTTTAGCTGGAAATTACCCTGAGTCTTAGTCATTGTTGGATACTTATATCGTGCATATGTTTCGATTTCTTCGGCACTTTCCTGCGGAGTCTCGGCAACCTGAGGAGGAAGGACAATTAATGTAATCAAGGTCATAAACAAAATCCAGTTATTTTCTGTTGGGACAAACAAGTTTACCTTAAATATAAGAGATTCATCCCGAAATCTTAGATTTTCTGTTGGGACAAATCCGGCAAGAAAAATATTAATTCCTTCTCTGACAGAGAATGGAAGTGTGACCACCCCATATATACCAGGCTTCCCGTAAAGGCAGCAGATAAAATCCGATAAATAATCAAGCACACTGAGATCATGCTCTACGACAATGACATAGCTGAGAAGTGAAATATTAACTAGGTAAGGCTTCATAATAGGAACATAGAGCTGTGAATTCTAAATAATGATAGACAAACCTATTTGAACGGAGTAAAGATCTGACAACTTGAGCAGCTTTCAGCCTCTGCTTAACATCAAGATAACTTGAGGGTTCATCAAACATATAGATCTCAGCATTCTGTATAGCAACAACGGCTATAGCAAATCTCTGAAGTTCCCCACCAGATAAGTCTCCGACATTACGATCCATAACCTGTGTCAGCTCAAGATCAAAACAAAGTTCTGCTTTCACATCTCTCTCATCTTTCTGAGAAAGAACTTGCCCAACATTTCCTTGGACGGCTTTTGGTATGTGGTCGACATACTGGGGCTTGATTATTGCCTAGGAAAATGCATCAAACATTTGTAGCATAAGTAAATTATAAATAGGAAGCAAGATATGATTATCAAGCAGTTGTTGTACATTCTCAAATATTTTCACAACATACCTTCAAATTATCTTCCAGTATACGAGTAAAGTAATTTTGCAGCTCAGATCCTCGAAAGTACGTTAATATTTCCTGCCAATCAGGAGGATTCTGCAAGAAAATTTTATGCAGAAAATATTAAGCTAAACGTGAACCTCCAATTACAGGAATTTAAAATATTGATATGATTACATTAAAGCGTCCCAAGTTAGGTTTCAATTTCCCAGCCAAAACTTTAAGAGCAGTTGATTTTCCAATGCCATTAGTCCCAACCAAGCCAAGAACCTGTCCAGGTCTAGGAACAGGTAATCTGAGATATATATATGGTTAGCGAGTGATAAGAACCCAAAGCTAAAACTTCAGAATACCATAGTTGAGCCAAACCTGTGCAATTTAAAGGTGTTAGGACCATAACGATGGGTGGTATCCTTATCCAGATCTTTTGGCAGATTAATAATCTGGATTGCTTCAAATGGGCATTTCTGAAAAAACAGGTATAACCACAGTTAATTGAGTATCCCGTGAGTTCAACACTAAGGCATTAAAAATATATATTTTTCTTGCATATGACAACCTTCACGCATATAGCACATCCAATACACAATTCCTCTGAAATGAAAGCAATTTTGGATGCAGGAGTCACCTCAATACAAAGTTTACCTGCAACCATACGAAGTTGGTAACATATAGAAAAATTATGAATTCTGATGAAAATCCATGTATCAATCAGTAAAAGAAGCCAGTACTTAAGAATTGTCTCAGCGTTCTCGAATTAGAACCCCAAATCTCAGCATTATAGTCATTTTTTCGTAACTAACACATCATTCTATAATTACATAAAAGTTTATTAATTCCACTAAAAAAAGGAGATGGGAGGGAAGGACAACCAATCCACCTTGAGATAGATTCAATTTCAGGGACTAATTTATAGAGAAGAAGCTGTTAAGCACTTTCCAATTAAGAAAAGGTTGTGAAAAAAATCTAAAAATAGGATGATTTAGCATGCATTGAAAATCCATAAAAGTGGAAAACCTGGGGCGCCGAGTACTAGGAATATTTCCCTCCATGGTAAACTCGGTTATCAATCCAAACTCAGGTAAAAAGGCTCATCCTATAACAGCGGCATCAATATTTTAAAAAACACTCAATTCTTTTTCGTATACATGCTACACACAACCAATGATTCCATCAATTAAACGTAAAGTGTATCCAAGGCCAAAATAGAAACCTTCAACAAAATCCAAATTTAAACAAAACCCATGAATGACTCGTCCCGTCAGAAAAGGGGATAAGAAAGTTACCAGTTTTAACAACAGGGCAGCTCTTTTTACACTCCTGGCGACACTTTTTAGGCTTGCACTTATCTGAACTCACTATAGCTATACGCGTCAGCCTCTGATCCGCCATCTCTCTCAATTCAACTGATCGCCAAAATTGAACGGGAATCAAGACCTTAACCCAATGAGTAGGGGCCTAGAAGATGTAAATATATGTAATATAGAGAAAATAAAGAGAGGAACAACACCTGGCGATGAAAGATGTAGAGAAGGAACGTGCCAATCCAATGGTGGACACGCGCAGAAGAAAACAGACCCTGGTGCTAGGGTTCAACTTCCAGCCAAAAGTTTGAAGAATCGCACTTCACAAATGTATTTCCTTAACACTTCGATCTCTCTTTTAAAAAAAAATTACTTTTATTATTTTTTTTATGAGGAGAAAAGGTCTATAGTAAGATGACTAAGTTGAGCTCGTGGACCTAATTTAGTTGATAAGAGCTCAGCTCTATTTTAAAAAGATTTGATTTCGATTCCTGAAGTGTGAAAAAAATATTTAGCCATTCTCCCTCTAAAAAAAATAACTTAACTAAGTCATTAAAGTACATGAGCATGTACAAATAAAAAACAAAAATCCACAATAGCTGAAATAAACCCACGAGAGACAGCTCTAGATGCTAAAACATGAGCTGATCTCCTGCAGTCAGCAATAACAAATCCATTTTCACGATCACAAAATTAGTTCACATTAAAACTATTTTTTTAATAATAAAAAAACTAATATTTTTCTGTATAAATCTCCAATTTAACGTGTAGAGCAGTGTTTTGAAAATCGATCCGAACCAGCTGTTTCAACCGGTTTAATATGTAATCAGTGCTTGGTCCGGTCGGGTTGACCTTTCAAAAACCACCCTGGTAAAAAATCAGTGGGAATCGGATTAAACCGGTAAAAATCGGTTCAACCAGTGAACCGATTGACTGGTTGAACCAGTATGTTCCTTCATTTTTCTTTCCTTTTTAAATTTTTTTTTTAAATTATAAATCAAATTTGTAGAACAAAATATATTTATATATAATTTATTGTTATTGAAATGATTACAAAATAATATTTTATGTGTGCTTTTATTAAAAAATTCATATAATTCAATAAATGTGTCTTGTATATTATATAGAAACATGCTTAGTTTTTCATAAATTATAATATATGTGAACAATTTCATAATATTTTAAATATTTTATTATAATTTTGAGATATTGTTCTTTTTGGGTATTATTTTGTTGCTTTTTTAGATGTTTTATTATTATTATTTTATATTAAGACATTTGATTTTATCTGATTTTTGAAGTTTAACATGCTATGTTGGTGTAATGATATTTTTTTAGTTTGAACAACTTGAAACTATAACAAATACATGGTATATATATTTTACAAAATTTAAAATAGATATTACATAATGCTGACATCTGTACAAATACAAATATGAAGGAAATTATTAGAAGTTTTAAAAAAATGAAAATTATAATAAATATATCTGGTTTTTTTTCCATCTTTCTTGTTTTTATGGTTAGTTTTGGAATAGCACTTAAATTAATATACTAAGTCCGTTTCTACGAGGCCCTCTTATTTTATTAAATTAAATAATAATAATAATAGGAGATAGACTAAAAAAATATCCGGCATTTGATTTAATTATGCTGGAGTTTAAAATTAAATGAAGTCAAACTTAAAGCGAATTAATTTATTTTCTTGAAAATATGTTTGTATATTTCATTCCAAATATTTTACACAAAAGCTTTGAATATGATATTTTTAGCTTTAGTAGAGACACCGGTTTAGTCTATGCTAGTAACTTTTTTTTTTAGTGGGAGGTAATCAATTTTTGCGCCAAACGCGATTCGAACTCTAGTCTGTTTAAAGTGTATATGAGCTATTATTCATTCCGACAAATCCGTTAAGCAACTATGCTAGTAAATCTTGGATCCTATGCATATGCATAAAATTAGATATAAAATTCAAAGAGTTTAGTCAATTTAAATTCTTGGGAAAAATATTTATATGCATCTGGTTTGGATCTTACTTATAAATTAAGTCCATATTGAAACACATCTTTTAAATAAAAAATGCATAAACTAGTAAATAAATCATGTTAGGCAAATCACATTAAGTTGGTCCATAAATGGGGTTGTGAGATAAGCAGATTGTATTATTAGTTATAAGGTCTTACTTTGCTAAGATTGATCATTTAGCACATCATTTGTGGTTAGTCCACATGTCATTTGGTAGATTTCCTCTTGTACTGGTAAAAAGGGTTGAGGCGAGGCTATAAATCAATTACGTTCAAACAAAACAAAACAAAAAAAAAAGAATTTACCATGTTGGTTATGTAATATAGGATTTTGCAATATGGACTTCTCGAATGAGAATTTATACTCGAACTAGGAGATCCAGCTTGCTTGGAAGTAGCCTTATAGATGAATTAAACCTATACTGCAATTACCACTCGTTAGGCCTTGGATATTGTTGGCATGGCAACGAATATTATATATGTGAGACCAGATATTCTAACATACAACGAACATTACAGATGTAAGACCGACCAGATATTCTAAAATGTCTTGAATTGTCAAGATTCCGGCATAAAAAGACTAAAAATGCAAAAAAGCTAAACAATTTATTGAACTAAAATCAAATTTTAATTTTAACTAACTGAAACCTAAAATACACCGACTTTTGCTTTTGGTAATCTTCTTATGAACTATCATTGTAGAAATTTTCCAAAAATTTAATAAATCGAGCAATGTTTAATTTAAATCTTTATTTCTTAAAATCGTAGGAGTCATATTTTAGAATAAAATAAATCACCCCACCTTCTGGAAAAATAGCCGTCACAATTTAATGAGAGAACAAAAAACATTCAATCACACATACTGAATATCCATTCAACGTTCACCACAAAGACAAGAAATAATATCGCGTAGAGCAGATGAAAGCCCCATTAAACATCCCACAAATAGAAGTATGACAGATACAACAAACATCTGTGGTTGCTTTACCAAGTCATCGATTATTTAACATTGTGTATTCGCAATAACCCAAGATAACTTTGGAGTGAACATATCACTTCCATTTCTTAAATTTCCCCCCACCATGCTTTCCCTTATGCTTGCCGAATTTTCCATGCTTCCCGGGCTTGAACTTTCCACCATGCATAACGTTTCCGTAGCCAGCGTGGCCACCGCCACTGTGGCCGTACCCAGCATGGCCACCGCCACTGTGGCCGTACCCAGCAAGGCCACCGCCACTGTGGCCGTAGCCCTGGCCTTGGCCATAGCCATGGCTGCCTCCATGTCCCAGATGTGAAGCACCATAGGCAGCAGCAGCAGCAGCAGCGCCTCCAGCCAGCATTGATCCCATCCCACCTGAACCTGGAAACGTAAAAAGATCACATATAAAGCAATTCAACATGTAAATTAAGAACTTGAATATAAGAATCTTGCGCATAGTGGGATAATGGTTGCCCTTTTTTTTCTTATTTGGAAAGTGTTTATTGTGATGATCAAAATTTCTAACTCACCAGAGATTATTAATTTATCTACGGTAATAGACTTCACAGAGTAAGGACTTGATGAGCAACATTCACTTTTATAGTGAGGGCTCGACATACTTTTGCTACGTATTATGTATACTCTTGTCTCAGCTGTCCATGATATGGAAGATGTTAAATGGGAAATCCTTGCATGCACCAGGTGCCCACACACACATAGACATATATATATATATATATATGTATATTTTTTGCATGTGTGTTGGTGCATGCATCGGAATTCTTCCGATGTTAAATATCGATCAATATGTTCTAAATCAGATTTTATGTTATCAAGATTATAATATTTTTATGGCAATTATTTCCCATCATATTTATCCCAAAAAAAATGCATAGAGGTGATTGTGATGATGAAGATCTAAACTAAAATATATTGATAAATTTTTAGTTCTTCAGACATTATGTAATGGATTGTATGACTACATGTATTGATAAATTTAAGTTCTATGTATAAAGCATTCTTCAAAACATAACTACTATACTCCCTTAAACCTTTGGGATAACAAAACTCCAAAGTTACTTGACTATACAGTATCAAAGACACGAACAAAGAAATATATACTCGGAACACACCTGAGTGGTGACCACCTGAGTGATGTGGGTCAGACGAACCAGGATAACCTCCTGGGGGATACCCTTGGGGCGGATACCCAGATGGTGGATATCCTCCCTGGGGTGGATACCCTCCTTGGGGCGGATATCCTCCTTGGGGTGGATAGCCTCCTTGGGGTGGGTACCCCTGTGGAGGATAGTGTCCCGCTGGATTATGACCACCACCGGCAATAGCATGAGTCAGAGTCGAAAAAAGCCCTTTATCAGATTCATCATGCCCATCCTTGTCCTTACCACCTCCCATTTTTTCTCTACTCTCGAACAATCAATGTGTCCTGCAAGATCTGAATGTGTGTGTGTAAATAAAGCATTAGATGCTACAAGTCCAAGAGCTAAAAAATGAGTTTTCATAAACAAAATATGCTGAGTTGTCCATCTCCACCAAATATTAACCTTCCATCACCTCATTTGATTTCTATTGTGTTTAGTTCTATCAAAACACACAAATTAAGAGCAAAAAGATCCAAAGCACTACAGATCATCCAAATCTCTTAGCAAAGAAATGAACAGCTTTTACACAAACCAAAATTTCCAGTACACACTAATCCCAAACCAAAATCCAAGAAAGAGAAATCCAACCCTGTACATCAATAAATCATTCAACTACTAAACCTTTAAAAAATTCTATGCATAAAATTCCAAAGCGGTATCCCTTTTTGTGGATCAGCGCTGGATCATGAACACATAACAATACAAGGATGAACGGTGGCTTGTAGAACTAAAGTTTCATAGCGAAAATACATTAAGGGTGGTTTGAATTGGGTTGTTTGAAATCAATTTTATTTGTAATTTTCATATAGATGAATTTTGCATCAATTTATACTCTTTATCATTTTAAAATCTTGTAAATATTTATAAAGCTTGAAATCTCCTCTCAATATCAAATCCAACGACCTCAAAAATATTTCTGGATCCAAATGCACATTTAAAATCCACAAACACGCGGTAATAATACAGGGAACATTCGGATCCAACTGCTCGTCATAATCATAATCTAGAAAGGAAAAAGCAAATCTACTGTCTAACGAAAACCCAGTACAAGTAATCAAATTTCCACGTAAAATCTTTGAAACCAAAAAAAGCATACGGAATGAAATCAGCACAACCAAACACAGCAGATAATCCAGATCATCCACTTACAACAAAACATAAACAATCAATGGGAGACGTGTGAGAGAGAGAGAGATGGGTGGTTCACCTTGAAGAAACTCTTGAATAAATCTCGAATAATCCAAGTTAAGATAAATTGGAAGTGGATATGCACGACTTAATATAGTTTCCCACTTTCCCTTCTATTCTGCTTCTCCGCGTTGCTTACGCGTATACGTGTTTTAAAGCAGCTACCGGTCCTACAATTTTGGTCAACTTTCTTATAAACCTCGCGGGCCTTCTTAATTTGGATTGGATATAGTATAAGGTCTGCTTGGTTTGAAGTATGTGATTATTGAATGATTAATAAATAAAGTGACAAAAATGACGATTAGAAATTAAAAAATGTATCATGATAAGATAGTGTCATGTTTGGTGTGAATATTAGACACAGGAAAAATGTACCCCAATACAACCATTTTGTCTAAAATGCCCTTTGACAACATAATGAACCCTACTTCACGTGTTTCAATCTTTCTTCCTTCTCCAATTTTCCATCAGATTTGTTCCTTCTTTCTGCAATTTCTTAATCTATTTGTTCCCAAAAGAATTAAACCACACATGCATTACACGAAAAATCAACTTGTTCAAGAAAGCGCATAGTCTTTGGGTACAGGTCATCATAGTCGGCCGAAAGCATGAGATTCAAGGGTTAAGGCGGAATTTTCGAGTTTTTCCAAAATTTCTGGTATGTTTATCGTTCAGATTCTCATTTGTTTGCTGTATTTGAATTTTTTTTTTGTTTACGTATTAATTAGGGTTGAAGGGTGTTATAGTAAATTCCTAGCATTGTCAAGTGTTATGATTGTTAATACTAAGGGCTTTTGTCTGATTATTATCCAACAAATAACCCAACAATTTCACGGGCCCATAGGAATTAAAGGGTTTACCAAAAACTGAACCAAACCCATGATTAACACATTAATCACCTCATTATCAGGTCTAATCAGACATACCAAACAGAGCCTAAATGTATAATTTTTAAAATAATATTTTATCAGTTTTTCAATTTTTTTTTTAGAAAATATGAATTTTTTTTAATATTTGATAAAGAACTTGAACAAAATAGATTTTTTTTTTCCATCCGACAATTATTGTTTTTAAATAAGTTTAAAAAAAAAAAACAATTGTGAGAATTGAGTTAGCATTGAGATGCTATCTTGATTAAGGTATGTCTGCAATTACTTATATAATGCATTTTTATATTGCTTTTATATAAAGTTGTAATTTTAATTTAAATCATTGAGTGTTTGCTGTTAAAAAAAATAGTTTAATGAGTTCAATTAATAACAAAATTGTCAGTAATCAACTTATAGTAGCCAAAGACATCTCCTGACTAGATTATCTGCTTCTGCTTTTACCTGCTGTTTTTTAGAGAAATAATAGCAAAAACTGTGAAATCAAACACCAAAATCTTTTTTTGGCCTGAAAAACCGATAACAAAATAAGTGTTTGCAAACGCTCACTTCATTTTCGTTATAATTCTAAGTATACCATTGGTGAGTTCCTTTTTTTTTTTTCCCGGGAACGTGTATGTCTTGTTTTTATCACGACTCCAAATGATTCATTCGGGGCCTGGGCCGTTAAGAGTTAACTTCCTTAGTACATTGCCATAAATGTAGGTCGAACAACCCATAAATTATATTTTTGAAAAGTGTCGCGAGATAACATGAGTTTAACCTACCCTTTTGTCCAAATATAATATACGGGAAGACGATAAATTTTATAGTATTTTTCAAAAATTGTGTATATGGCAATCCTACGGAAAAATCTTGAATGCATGGGGTATGGGGGTTTGTTTGATGATGCCCTTAGTGCCCTTAGGGGCATCATCACCATTCATTTGGAATCTTTTTTTTAAAAAGAAAAAAAAGATTCCACATGGATTGGTGGATGATGCCCCTGATGGCAGTGCCCTTCAGGGCAGCAACAATGTTTCCGAGTATGGGCTTGTGTATACATCCACATTCACATGCATGCAAGAATTTTCTGTAGGACCACAAGGCAATATATCTCTATATGCTTTGAAAATATTTTTATTTCCTAAAAATATTTACATCCTCTAATCCCAAATCCGGTCAACATTTACATGAACACATATTGTACATTTGGGGAAATTACAAGAAAATACCCTTTTCAGAAACATAATTCGCTTGACTCTTGGGAAAAAAACAATAGTACAGAAAAATTCAAATTTTAAATTTCAAAATTTCAAATCAATTGTGTGTTTTATTTTGACTCTTTTACTCCTCAATGATTTGGTAAGTTGCATTCTACTCCACAGGCTTTTGTTTTGTTTACAAAGAAGCCCCTTTATAATATTTAATAATCTTTTATATCCTTATGTTTATAAAAAAGTTGCATTTAACTTCATCTTTTTACAAGTCCCCGTTATTTGCGATCTTTGAAGCAAAATATTATCAGAGCCTAGGTTTATTCTGAAAATATTATACTAATATCTTGAATATTAATTTGTAACTTATACGGAGGAGACGATTCAAGAAAAATTATGGATCCGAACTTATGTTTGAGGTGCAACTCATACAGGTGACATTTTCGAAAAATGGAAGAACTAAATCAAGGATATCTGGCCGAGATAAACACTTCAACCAGAAATGGAATATTCTACTGGAGATTAGTGCTAGCCCTGCTAGCATATACCAGTATCAAGAACAAGAGAATGTAGAGAGAAACCTTTACATGATGAACCTCAAGCTACAATTTGAGTTAACTGGGGCCCAGGAGAGAGATCATCCTGAACATAACCACGTGATTCCAGGTCCCCACCACTTAACCGGATCCAGACCAGACGAATAGAATGGTGAACCAACCTTTCGAGAAATCGAGTTGGATACTTCTAAGATATCCCAAGATCTTAGAGAGATTTAGAAGACGGTGCAACGTTATAGATACTTACAATACCATATCCCTACACAGATCGATCAGATTCAAAGTGAGATGGAATCATGATTAAACATCAGGAGGAAATTCTTGAAAACCTTCGAGATGTTCAAACCCGAGTTAAGGAGTTGGACTGTTGGAGTCACGACCAAGTTCTTCAGGAAGAAGGAAAAGAGGTGGTTACCGCCGTCATATGGAACAGAACCCCTTTTACATAAAAAAAAAAGGAAAGTGGAGGAGGTCCGAAGGCCTTTGATGGAGACTGAAAAAATGATTGCAGACCTACGAGGAGATCCAATACTTCCTACAAAGTAATATAAAGAATCAACCTGTAAGATTTACGGGATCTTGTTGATTCGTTTGTGGGATTGAATCTCGTAGACTTTAAAACAAATCAAGTTGGCGGAATTCCTCGACTTCCACCACAAGAGAGTTTCGGGATAAACAATCCACCACCCGAAGGAGATCAAAGAATGCCCCCACCAAGACGATTTTACTGCTGGAGCAACTTTAGATCCCTCAGTTGGAACAAGAAGTTCCCGCAGGCCAGACTTATATCAAAAGCCTTATGGGAAATCCCAGTTAGATCGATACATCCATATGGACTTATGCTCAACATGGATATCTTAGATTTTAAAAATAGAGAAGTTTTTATTGATGAATGTGCTTCAGCAATGAGAATAGCAGTATGAACGTTTGATCTCAGCAAAGAATGATTCATATTACTCTTAATATGATTCTAGAAGGATCAGCCAAAATGGCCTGGGAACTCGGAGATCCAGGTACCAAGAAGAAGTTTTACCCGGAGAGTCCCTGAAAGAAATTGTGGATAAGATGACATTTTTTAAAAAAAATCTGTTTCATTGGAGTGGGTTACTTCGAATGAAATGATGAAGAGAAGGTGAAAAATATAGACAAGCTCTATATAGCCTAGAACTACATGATATATGTTATGTAGGCGAGTATATCAAACTCTTCACAGAGTATAGATGGAAGGCAAATATAATAGAAAAAGATGCAGCATAACTATTCTTTGCCAAAATACCGAGCTCATGGAGCTCTTTGTGAACATAAGATTATTGTACAGAGACTAAGGGATGTGTTTTACAGAAAGTTCCCCATTAGTTTTCGCAGCAAGCGTTGTGATGAAGGAGAACTTTGACACCCAAAGATGAAGGATCGGCGAAAATTTGGTGAAGCAATCATTCAGTTTCGACAACAAAGTCCTAGTGAAAATGATTCTTAAACTTTTGACTAGGTTAATACAATGTCTTTCAGATAACAGGATGAGGAATAAGTCACTCCAGAAACCCTGTGGTTACTGAAAACGGTATTAAAGAACGAGGTTCTACAACCTGAAGCTACCATCGAAGAGCAAATTACTCTAGAGGATGTGAAAATGAAGATTAGGAGGAACTACAACGAGGATCCACTGACATGGTCGAATAAGAATGAACTCAAAGCTACTTTGAAGGTAAATGCCGGAAAAAAAAAATGAGTTCGTCAGTCAGACCAATCCCCATGAATATGGAAGATCAAATGGATATGCATATAATACTTAAGGAACATCTTGACCTTAAGTTAATCTCATCAGGTGTTTTTCATATAGCAGTCCATGATTTCTTGTTCGGAATCATGGAGAAATCAAACGAGGAAAGCCAAGGTTAGTAATCAACTACAAAGGAATCAACGACATCTTGGATTTCGATGGATACTTTATCCCTAGCAGATAACATTTGGTAAACAGCATCAAGAATGCCAAAGTGTTCCAAATTCGATTGTAAGTCGGATTTTACCAGATTAAAATGGAGGAGGCAAGCAGAAAGTTCACATCATTCTCCACACCACTAGGACATTATATCTGGAATGTCATGCCAATGGGATTGGCTAACGCTCCTCAGATATTCCAAAGGAAGATGAATAATCTTTTCAAAGATTACTTCAGCTTCATGTTCGTGTATATTGACGACATCCTTATAGCGTCAAAAAACATGAAAGATCATCTTACACATTTGGAAATTTTTTCAGATGTTTGCTACAAGGAATGATTAGTGGTATCAAAAAAAAAAGCAGTAATTATTACTAGACAAATCGAGTTTATTGGGATCGAGATTGATGAATCTGGATCATCTTTCAAACCACATTGTTGAGAAGGTGCGGGGTTATCCAGACGATCTCAAGAATTTAAAGCAATTTCAGAGCTTTTTGGGAGTTGTTAATTTTGCTGGAATGTTCGTTAACAATCTGGCAAACCACAAAAAGATATTCAGTCTGTTACTAAAAAAAGATGTTAAATTTGAGTGGAATGAAGACCATCGACAAGCTGTCAAACAGATGAAAGAAGTTTGCATGTGTAAGCAATCCATGAGCATACAACGCAGCGGAATAAAATTTTTATGGATTACTAACACCGGATCTATACATAGGTTATCATATCGGATTAAGGTATACGAAGGTCTCACCCTTGTAGCGTGTTTGAAGCAGATTTCACGGAGCAGCACGTCCAACGAACTCCGAGTCACAAACGAAAGTTTTCACCTTCGTCTCTACGGTATCCACACGATCAAATCGAAAGGGATGTTCAAGAACAAGTTGCTAGACTTATTCTTGAACCAATACACGAAGCAAACTCGATTCACAATCGAATGATGGCTCGAAAACCACCAAGAACTACACGACTTGAAGGAGGCCGAGAGTTCAAGTGATTCGGCCGAGAGCTTTTGCTTGTGTGGAGGCTAGGGTTTGATATCAAAACAATGATATGAAAGTATGATTAACAATTAATCAAAACCTCTTATTTATATTATAAGGCTTTTAATTAAGGTTCAAGACTTTCTTAAAGTCTTATGGGCCCAAACCCATGATTTAATTAAAACCCTTTAATCACTTAATTAAGACTCTTCTTAATTAATTAATTCATCCAATGAATTTAATTTCCCTTATCGATTTAATCTTTTGTGCGACCCGATAGGATCTCGTAATGTTGGCAGTGATATAAAATCTCATTTTATGTCGCAATCATTGAGCGGTTTCTAGCAACACATCGATGCTACCCAAATTACGAGAATGTCAATGACTCGACATAACCTTTAGAACTTGTGATAATATTAATCATGTAACTTAATCCCTTTGTCCTTTGTGTTTAGATTGAACACGAGTCATGGAATTGTCATACTCGTATATCCAATCTTTATTTCTTGATCCCCAAGTAGAACTAGAATAAACGAATAAGCTCGATATCTCATATTGACTCATTCGAGCATGGCCATGCATTTTAGTTCTCACTTGATCAAGGGCCAAACACATCTCCTGTTATATAGGAGGGACAAATCCTATCTCGATCAGTCAACATCCCTCTACATAATTCGTAGTGTATCCAATAGTCGCCTTTATAGTATACCCTGTTACGGGTAACGTTTGACGATATCAAGATACATAACTCCTTATGTTGGGATCTCTGATGATCACAAGTCGTAAGGATTACATACATTATTATCACTATGAGAATTGCATATGACGATCATATAACTATCCATGTTGCATTCTCATGGTGGGTCTGTCCAGTACATCGTTCTCTAACATGTACCCATATGTTGATTTGATATCTCATATCAATGAACAATTCATCGATCAACATATACTAGTCTCTACGTATTATCATTATCCCTATTCATGATAATACTTGACTAGGGACATCTTTAAGAATAATACAACATTATTCTAAGGACATTAACATATATATTAATTCACAATGCACAGTTAAAAGAATAATATATAATAATGAATTGCCATCCATAAAACCATAAACATTGTAAGTCTTAAACAATCATCTAATGACTTGTCTTAGGGCATATCCCAACAAATCTCCCACTTGCACTAAGACCACTCAGACATATACCTAATGCCTAGAGATCTAGTATGACGATCATGCTTCTGCTGTGACAGCGGCTTCGTCAATGGGTCAGATACATTATCATCTGTTGGTACTTTGCATATTTTAACATCTCCCCTTTCAACGATTTCTCGAATGAAATGGAAACGCCTAAGTATGTGCTTGGATCTTTGGTGAGATCTTGGTTCCTTAGCCAATGCGATCGCTCCATTGTTGTCACAATAGAGTTCTATCGGATCTTTAATGCTAAGCACCACTCCAAGTTCAGAAATGAACTTCCTCATCCAAACAGCTTCCTTTGCTGCATCCGAGGCAGCAATATACTCAGCTTCCGTTGTAGAATCGGCTACTGTTTCTTGCTTTGAACTCTTCCAGCTCACAGCACCTCCATTCAGGCAATACACATATCCAGATTGCGATCGAAAATCATCTTTGTCAGTTTGGAAGCTTGATTCAGTGTAACCCATTACATTGAGCTCTTCCTCACCTCCATAAATCAAGAATGTATCTTTAGTCCTTCTCAAGTACTTTAGGATATTCTTGACAGCAATCCAGTGACCTTCACCTGGATCAACTTGATATCTGCTCGTCATGCTCAAAGCATACGATACATCGGGACGAGTACATATCATGGCATACATGATAGATCCAATAGCTGACGCGTATGGAATCTTACTCATGCGTTGTCTCCAATCTGGTGTTGAAGGACACTGTTCCTTCGAGAGATAAATACCATGTGTCATAGGCACGAATCCTTTCTTGGATTCTTGCATGCTAAACCTTTTAAGCACCTTGTCTATGTATGTACTTTGACTTAGACCAAGAAGCCTTCTCGATCTATCTCTATAGATCTTGATTCCTAATACATAGGTGGCTTCTCCTAAGTCTTTCATCGAAAAGAAGTTCCCTAGCCAAATCTTTACAGATTGCAAGGCAGGGATATCATTTCCAATAAGAAGTATGTCATCTACATACAACACTAGGAAAATGATTATGCTCCCACTGACCTTTTTGTAGACACAAGGTTCATCTTCATTTTTGATAAAACCAAACTCTTTGATTGCATCATCAAAACGAAGATTCCAACTCCGAGAAGCTTGCTTCAATCCATAAATGGATCGTTGTAGCTTGCATATCTTTCCAGCATCCTTTGGATCGACAAAACCCTCGGGCTGTGTCATGTACACATCCTCGAGCAGATTTCCATTAAGGAAAGCTGTTTTGACATCCATCTGCCAGATTTCATAATCATGAAATGCAGCTATTGCAAGTAAGATCCTAATGGATATAACCATGGCCACTGGTGAAAAGGTTTCATCATAGTCAATACCATGAATTTGTTTGAATCCTTTTGCAACCAGCCGACCTTTATAGGTTTGTACGTTACCATCCATATCGGTCTTTTTCTTGAAAATCCATTTGCACCCTATGGGTCGTACCCCTTCAGGTGGATCAACCAAAGCCATACTTGGTTTGCATACATGGATTCCATCTCAGATTTCATGGCCTCTTGCCATTTCTCAGAATCATTGCCCATTATAGCTTGTTGATAAGATGACGGCTCATCCTCATCAATAAGTAGTAAGTCACCTTGTTGAGTCACAAGAAATCCATATCTTTGTGGCTCCCGGTGTTCTCTTACAGACCTACGCTGGGCTTGTGTCTCTTGAGCAGGTACTTCTTCCACAACAGTTTGTGGTGCCTGCTCTGTTTCCATCTCAATCTCAGGTTCAGTGTTTTCTTGTGGTTGAACTTCACTAAGTTCTATTTTTCTCCCACTGGTTTTTCTAGAAATAAATTCTCTTTCAAGAAATACACCAGTCCGAGCAACAACTACTTTGTTCTCGGTGGGATAATAGAAATAGTATCCTTTCGTTTCCTTAGGATACCCCACAAATAAACACTTATCAGATTTGGGTCCAAGTTTGTTAGTGGCGTGACGTCTAACGAAAGCCTCACAACCCCAAATCTTCATAAAAGACATACTAGGACACTTCCCAGTCCATATCTCATATGGTGTCTTTTCCACTGATTTAGATGGAACACGGTTCAGTAAGAAAATCGCTGTTTCTAGAGCGTGTCCCCAAAACGATATCGGAAGATCTGCATGACTCATCATTGATCTAACCATGTCTAACAAGGTTCGATTTCTCCTCTCGGATACACCATTCCATTGTGGAGTATACGGAGGAGTGAGTTGCGGGACTATCCCACACTCCTTTAGATAGTCATGAAACTCTTGGCTTAAGTATTCTCCTCCTCGATCTGATCGAAGGATTTTGATACTCTTGCCAAGTTGGTTTTGTACTTCATTCTTGAAATCTTTGAACTTTTCAAAGGTTTCATGCTTATGTTTCATTAGGTACACATACCCATATCTACTGAGGTCATCAGTAAATGTAACGAAGTATTGAAAACCACCTCTAGCTTGTGTACTTATTGGTCCACATACATCACTATGTATTAGTCCCAATAAAACATTTGCCCTTTCAACATGTCCCTTGAAAGGGGCTTTAGTCATCTTGCCCATTAAACAAGATTCGCATGTTTCATATGATTCAAAATCAAATGAATCTAATACTCCATCCTTATGAAGTTTAGATATGCGGTTCTCGTTTATGTGGCCCAAGCGACAGTGCCAGAGATAAGTCGGATTACAATCATTATTTTTAATCCTTTAGTATTTATGTTTTAGATAGGCATATCAAGATTTAATACATAAAGACCATTCACCATTTGTGCACTAGCATAAAACATATCATTTAAATAAATAGAACAACAATTGTCCTTTATTATAAATGAAAAACCTTACTTGTCCAAACAAGAAATAGATATTATGTTTTTAGTAATAGAAGGCACAAAATAACAATCTTTCAAAATCAGTGATAAACCAGAAGGTAAAGCTAAATGATAATCTCCTATAGCTAATGCAGCAACTCTTGCTCCATTTCCAACTCGGAGATCAACTTCACTTTCGCCAATGTCCTACTCCTTTTGAGATCCTGCACATTTACACAAATGTGAGATCCACATCCAGTATCTAATACCCATGATGAAGAAGTAGATAAATTGACTTCTATAACAAAAATACCTGAAGCGGAAGTCACACTTCCTTTCTTTAGATCCTCCAGATATACTTTGCAGTTCCTTTTCCAATAGCCGGTCTCACCGCAATGGAAACAGTTCCCTTCCTTTGCTATCCCTCCCTTTGGTTTCAGTGCAGAAGACTTTGGCTTAGATTTAGCAAAGACTTTCTTTGCTTTCTTGTTGCCTTTAGCTTTGACCCTTCCTTTGCCCTTATTCACAATAAGGACATTTGTGGCCTTAGTCTTCTTAGTATTTGCTTCATATGTTCTCAACATACCAAGCAATTGTGGTAGAGTCTTTTCCATGTCAGTCATATTGTAATTTACTACAAATTGACTGAAGCTCTCAGGCAACGATTGCAAGATCACATCGGTGGCCAACTCTTGGTCCAATGGAAAACCCAGCTTGTCCAGATTCTCAATGTACCCAATCATCTTGAGCACATGAGTTCCAACTAAGCTTCCTTCTACCATCCTGCACTGAAATAACGCCTTAGAGACGTCATACCTCTCTTGTCTTGCTTGCTGTTGGTACAACTGCTTTAAGTGTTCGATCATATCGAACGCCTCCATTTCCTCATGTTGCTTCTGAAGCTCAGAGTTCATGGTGGCAAGCATGAGGCACCCAACATCAAGTGCGTCACTCTGATGCTTCTTGTAAGCATCTTTTTCGGTTCTTGTAGCCGTTAGGGGAGGTTCCTCAGCGGGTAAGGGTTCCTCTAGGACATATTGTTTCTTTTCTTGTTTGAGGACTATCCTCAAGTTCCTATGCCAGTCTAGGAAATTCGTCCCATTTAATTTGTCCTTCTCAAGGACCGATCGCAGTGATAAAGTGCTAGTAACGTTGTTAGTTGCCATGGATATCTACAATATAAATATGCAAAATAAGTTTATGATTTAAATCATTTAACATGGTCTTATATTAAATGATACTCCCACTATTTTGTTTTAAAAAAAATATCAACCCTCAAAACCTTTAGTGGGCCAAGATCCATATTTCACCTAATCTTGAGTTAGCTTTGGCTAATCGCCCAAGACTCGGTTATTTAGGTAGACAACACTTTGTCAATTATATCACATATAATTCTTGGATAGTTGGACGAACAACACTTTGTTCAATTCATCAATTGAATTATAATCCAACCCATGCCTCTAAGTTCCCAATCCTATTGAGATAACCTAGTTAAGTCGTACCCTAATTTAAAGTATAACGGATATCACTTTTATCCTTTCGCGCCTTACTAAGATTGCCACGGTGCTTTGCTTTGGCAAACCCACACATGTACAATCGAAGTTATTGACGAGTACTTTTATTTGGAAGGCATCTAAAACTTAATATTTTAGAGGGATTTATTGATCTCATGATTAATTTGATAATTTAAAATATGTCCACTACATATAGTTGTATACATATCTACATATATGTGTAATACTATTATCAAACTAAAACATAAGATAAACAATGCATCAACATACATAATTAAAACGTGACATGGTTATAGCCCCTACTAATGATTTTCTCAAGCCAATGAGAAAATCCTATGAGTCAACCTAAGGTAACTTCACAAACACCTTCCTTTGGCTCCAATTTGTGAATGGCCTCCTCATCCCGGCACGATGCTCCATCTTCATTGATCACCATCAATAAAAATAAACTACACTATTTACAAGATATAGAATTCCTCGATTCACATTCGAGGGGAACATAGGGGAGGGATTACATTTAGAATGAAATAGAGAAAGGCACGACACGCAGGTCGTATTATAAATTTCAAACATCCACAAATCCTATCTAATAGGTCAAAGGGCTATAACCACGCACCATGCTCAAACAACACATAAAACATGCATTAACATTTAATTAATTAAATTCTAAACATTTTAAATTTAATTCTAATTAAAACTGTAATATAATTTTTGAAAAATTATCGTACGCTCGGGACATCACATGCCACGAACGAAAGCGACTAAGACACGAACCACCATGGTTCGAACCATGAAGCACTCGGCTGGACCATTGATGGGCCTAGGGTTCGAAACCCTAGCCCATGGCCGAGCCTTGGCTCGTGCGGCGGCGGCGCTAGGGTTCCAAACCCTAGCCGCCTCGCACCCTTATGGTTTTTATCGAGCCATATTGTTTCAAACGCTGGAATTTGTTAGCCACGAGTCACGGTCATGCCATGCACGGGGTTCGCTCAACCATCTCGAGCTAAGGGTTCGAAAAACCTTGCTCTCATGTGGTAAAGTTACTAATCCATGCATGCGTGAACCATTATCGAGTCAAGGAGTTCAAAACTTATCCAAGCATCAAAACTTTAGAAAATAAGGCGATGATGGCCGAGCCATGCACGGCTATTAGGGTTCGAAACCCTAGCCGTCATGAGCTAGCTGTCACGTCCAATGGGTTCCAAACCCTAATTAATTTTCGACACTTCCATGCACAATTATTAGCCACAACGACTAAGCCATCTCGAGCCAAGGGTTCGAAAACCCTAGCCCTCATGTGGCTAGCCGTCGTGTCATTTGTGATGGTGATGGCCGAAAATTGATGCTCAATAAATATTATTATTCGCCAATTATATCAAATACAATTATTACGATGATTTTCATAAACTAAAATTAATTTCATATCATATATGAATTTAAACAGTTTTAATAGCATGCAATATTAATTCTAATATGATTAACACAATTTAATCACATAAATCCGATATGAGCCTTGTACACGGCTCTGATACCACTGTAAGCAATCCATGAGCATACAACGCAGCGGAATAAAATTTTTATGGATTACTAACACCGGATCTATACATAGGTTATCATATCGGATTAAGGTATACGAAGGTCTCACCCTTGTAGCGTGTTTGAAGCAGATTCCACGGAGCAGCACGTCCAACGAACTCCGAGTCACAAACGAAAGTTTTCACCTTCGTCTCTACGGTATCCACACGATCAAATCGAAAGGGATGTTCAAGAACAAGTTGCTAGACTTATTCTTGAACCAATACACGAAGCAAACTCGATTCACAATCGAATGATGGCTCGAAAACCACCAAGAACTACACGACTTGAAGGAGGCCGAGAGTTCAAGTGATTCGGCCGAGAGCTTTTGCTTGTGTGGAGGCTAGGGTTTGATATCAAAACAATGATATGAAAGTATGATTAACAATTAATCAAAACCTCTTATTTATATTATAAGGCTTTTAATTAAGGTTCAAGACTTTCTTAAAGTCTTATGGGCCCAAACCCATGATTTAATTAAAACCCTTTAATCACTTAATTAAGACTCTTCTTAATTAATTAATTCATCCAATGAATTTAATTTCCCTTATCGATTTAATCTTTTGTGCGACCCGATAGGATCTCGTAATGTTGGCAGTGATATAAAATCTCATTTTATGTCGCAATCATTGAGCGGTTTCTAGCAACACATCGATGCTACCCAAATTACGAGAATGTCAATGACTCGACATAACCTTTAGAACTTGTGATAATATTAATCATGTAACTTAATCCCTTTGTCCTTTGTGTTTAGATTGAACACGAGTCATGGAATTGTCATACTCGTATATCCAATCTTTATTTCTTGATCCCCAAGTAGAACTAGAATAAACGAATAAGCTCGATATCTCATATTGACTCATTCGAGCATGGCCATGCATTTTAGTTCTCACTTGATCAAGGGCCAAACACATCTCCTGTTATATAGGAGGGACAAATCCTATCTCGATCAGTCAACATCCCTCTACATAATTCGTAGTGTATCCAATAGTCGCCTTTATAGTATACCCTGTTACGGGTAACGTTTGACGATATCAAGATACATAACTCCTTATGTTGGGATCTCTGATGATCACAAGTCGTAAGGATTACATACATTATTATCACTATGAGAATTGCATATGACGATCATATAACTATCCATGTTGCATTCTCATGGTGGGTCTGTCCAGTACATCGTTCTCTAACATGTACCCATATGTTGATTTGATATCTCATATCAATGAACAATTCATCGATCAACATATACTAGTCTCTACGTATTATCATTATCCCTATTCATGATAATACTTGACTAGGGACATCTTTAAGAATAATACAACATTATTCTAAGGACATTAACATATATATTAATTCACAATGCACAGTTAAAAGAATAATACATAATAATGAATTGCCATTCATAAAACCATAAACATTGTAAGTCTTAAACAATCATCTAATGACTTGTCTTAGGGCATATCCCAACAGCATGCAACAACCAAAGCTTGTAATCACAAACGACGAGGATGAACTGGTGTAATACATGGATGCCGGTGATCATTGGTGTGCAGCAGTTCTCATGAAAGCCACACCAGACGGAGAAATGCAATGCAGATACGGTAGCGGTCTCTTCAAGACAGCGAAGCTATCCGATGACATATTAACGAAAAAGAATTCTTTGCAGTCCTAAAAGCCTTTAAAATTGCCATTATTTTTACTTGCAAAGAATTTATCTTGAAAATAGATAATACAAGTATAAAGTCTTTTCTGAAAAATAACATTGAATCAAAATCAGAGAAGGTTAAAATTTTAAGATGACAAGCTGAATGTCAATATTATGAATATGATATTGTCATTGTGAAATCTGATAAAAATGATCTTGCAGATTTCTTAACATGCGATGGATGTACACATTGCTAATGATGCCCTCAAAAGGCCGAGGCATCTCAGGGAAAACCTGGAGATCCTTAATCGGGAATTTGGGACTCTTTGTCTCGATACAGAGGTCGCAGATTATGAACTTGTTACTGATCATATACGATCATGCTTTCGGGACCATGAACGTTTGTTTGAAGTCTTGAAGAACCATCCTCCAGCCCGCATCTTCAACGGTGCAAAAAGGAGTGTTTAGAGAACGAGGCTAATCTAACCCGGAGGCAAGGGATTCAAGTACCGCTGTCACAAGTGCTACAAATGATGCATTCATTGAGGATGTACAAGCTGTAGCGAATGTTGAGGGTCATTTGTCATCACAATCTGAACCTCCAAATCAACCTAGCACCTCTGGGGTAAAAGAATGAGAGTTGAACCTTAGGCCAATGACTGTCAATTCTACGATTCAAATTAATGATGATTTAGTTTCTTCGTCTATGCAGGATTACCAACGTGCTTCGGAGAAACTGCTGACCAGACGGGGTATCAACCTAGACAAAACTACTGTTGATATCTCCGGAAAATATCCGAGGGTTTGGATGAAGCCAGACAGCCATCCAAACGAAGTTCATGAATGGCATAATTTTGGAGTTCTTTAAGGATACTTATATGGCCGGGTCATTCCGGACCCACCTCGGATTCGAACTGGTTAACCTGGTTCGGAATTGGAACCTGGCTAACCGATTCTGAACCGCTTCGGAACCTGTAAAATATCGGTGCGGAACGGTCCCAATGGTTGAACCGGTAGCACTGGTTCCGGTTCAGAACCGCAACCGGTTATTTATGAAAAACATTTAAAACCAATGCATTGCAATGACTGAAATAGTCGTTACAATGTATACGTTGGCAAAGGCTATTTCACTCGTTGCCAACATATTTTTAATTTTTTTTAAAAAAATGTATAAATTGGTGGGTGTTGTCATTTGTAACACACAATTCTATCTTTCAAAGTTCTATAATCTATACTTCTACTATCAAATATATTTCTCTCGATTGTGCATTAATAATGTCATCTTCATCTAGCAGTGATGGTCGCAGCCGGGGTCGTAGCTGGGGTCTCGTCCCGGGTCGCCTATCACTTAGTTCATCGTCAGCAATGAATTTGCCTGTGCCAATTCCCGAGTAAATGAAAATTATGATTATTTTGCTGACCTTAATGTTGGAGGTTCATCTATGAACGTTGAAACGCAAGAACCCGAACAACCTGTCGAACCTCCTGCTATCCAAGAGAGACAACAAGTGGAGTCATCCGGAGCCACTACTGCAGCGAGTAGACAACTGACTCGTGCCAAAAGAAGTAAGCTATGTGATCACTTTGAACTCGTAATATGTTGCAATTTGTAAATTATGTAAGATACAATATTCGTATAAAGCTGATGGTTCTAGTGGAGGCACCGGAACATTTAAAAAACACTTAGTAAAAAAACATAATTTTGATGAGACAACATTACAACATTTAGGTAGATAAGCAACACAAGCACAAATTAATGTTCTCACTGGCACACATTTTATTTTAACTGCTGAAATTAACTGTATGTCACTTGTTAGATATGTGATTAGATGTGAACTACCTTTTATACAAGTTGAACATGCTGATTTTATTGATTTTGCTTCGTCTATACAACCTATATTTAAACATATTTCTAGGCACACACTAAAAAGAAATTGTATGGACGTATTTGTTGAATATAGAAATACATTGATTGAAGATCTTTCTAGTTTGCCTTGTAGGGTTAGCTTAACAACCGATATTTAGTGCAATGAAAATTAAATTTATAAAGTATTGGGAACAAATACCATACATGCACTGCATCGCAACATTACTAGATCCTAGTCAACATTTAGATTCATTTGAAATATTTTTTGAATATTATGCTACATTTTTGGGGAATGTTGTTGACGATCAAAAGACGTTTATAATGCAATCTCTCCAAAATATGTTTCAATTGTATTATAATCAACAGGCAAGTGAATTGTTGCAACAAAGAACTGTTGAAGAACCTCAAGCTCAATCCATAGGCGGATCCATCAATTTGCTTAGGATGCTGGGTAGGAAAAACTGAAGGGAAAATGACCTTCTGCTAGCACGTCGATTGAGTTGCAAATTTATGAATTATCAATTTCTAACTGAAGACAATTTCAATGTCTTACAATGGTGGAAGACAAATGCAGCACAATTCCCTATCTTAGCCAAAATAGCTAGGGACGTTTATGCGGTACAAGCTTCAATCATCACTTCTGAATCGGTATTCTCAACATATGGCCGAATTATTGGAGAATACAGAAGTAATCTATCTGCTGATTCATTATGTATGCTCACATTACTGAAAGATTGATTTGAAGCAGGATCTAAGAATATAAGAGATGGGGCGGTTGATGAATTCATGAGCAAGAAGAAGAAAACGCCAAAACAATACTTATCAATATGAAGAGTGCTAAATATTAATATTTTTCATTTATATTTTCAATTGCCATAAGTGCAACTATTATTTGTATAAGCATTTATATTAGCAAACGAAGAAGAAATATATTGAATTTATTGTGTTTATTGTGGATATATATACGAACATAAAAAAGGTTTATACATATAAAAATAATAATTATAGCATAGAACTGGATCGACCAGGATCGATCCGAAATCGGTTGGAACCGAAATCGGATCCGATCCAGTTCCATACCAGACCGGACCGATTCAGGGTTTCCGGATCTGGAACCGGTAACCATCCCTAGAGCTCTTGCTTCAGTTATACTGTTGCGCAACATTCTCTGAAATCTCAAAATTATCAAAGTGGATCAGAGAAGCTGTTCACTAGACATGGACCAATAATACACATTTGGCCAGATGAGATATCTCGGAGTTGTATTTTTTCAGTGCTGAACCGGCAAAGAAAGGCTTCATTGAAGCATTTCATTCTATCAAGCTCAACCGACCAGACGAGAACGCCTTTAAAATAGATAAAAATGGCGCTACCAGAGGACGTACCAGTTTTGGCTGGGACTATCACATAAGATGAAGTTTCAACCAGACGAGCATGGGGCTTTGGGTTTGTCTAACGGAAATGGAAAGTCAAATACTCATTTAAGTTCTTTCAGATTTCAGCCAATGGTACTTTCATGTTGAATTCCATGACATGGACATCGACGAGATTTGCCGAAGAACTCTTTGAAACAAAGAGGAGAATTCTTTGGGAAAACAAGATTCTGGCGGGAAAAGAAACTTACCAAAAATTCTGCAACATGGCACACATTGGCTGATGGATAGATCGAATTTGCCAAGCATGCCCGGAGCAGAAAGAACCAGAGTTCGGGAAAGGATTTCGATCTAAACCCGACAGATCAGAGGGATGAAAAGACAAAAGACCTGCTCAGAGAGCCTGTTTTCCTATAGCTCGGGGACCACAAAAACGAATGATGTAAAGATTCCCCGACAAAGGAAAAAGCGTGGACCATTAAATGATAATGCGGTAAATGTTAAAACGCATTTGGACAAAAATAATGGACCACTCACGAGAAAAGTTTGCGCACTCAGACAAAGATGTCATACCACGTGAAAGTTAAAGCACACTCACGGGCGCACTCAACAATTATCAAGATTTGGAATGAAATCCGGATTCATGCCTATATAAAGGCACTCATTCAGGAAGCTATGAACATCGAAAATTCTCCATAGTTTTCTAAGAATAAAAATTGTAGTCTCCAAGTTTTGAATCTTTCAACTTTCATAGCTTGATAATAATTTCTTTCTTTCTTTATTTTGTAATCGTTTGTAATATTGTTATGTATTTCAATTTATGTGTTCTTGAGTCAAGCTTCATCTACATTAGAGGCTAAACAAATATGTCTCCTCCCAAAATGAGATGTTTTAATGTACTAGATATTATAAGTATTTCCAGAATAAAATAAAAGTTGTTGCCCATCTATCTCTCAGATTTCTTTAAAATCTTTTTTATATTTAGTTATACCCTGAGCCTTAAGGTAGGAAACGAATTAAGGATGTGCTGTGCGGTTTCTAAAGGATCATATAACTTGCAGACTAACCTCGCCTGAGAGGCTGATGTTAGATGGTGATGAGTCATTCGTAAAACAGTCTGGGGGCAGTAAATTTCCGACTTGTTGATTTGCAACTCACTTCACCCGATGTCGTTATGGTAAAAAAGGTGTATACTGTTTTGACAAAATTGTATTATAATACGGAAGCATGATGAGTCTGTTATTTATTTTTAACATAATCTTCAAGTCGGGTTTTGAATTATAATTAGAAAAACGTTATATGAACTATGAGTCCTTTGTAAAAGTATGCTCTTGGATTCATCTCGAGACGACA
Source organism: Haberlea rhodopensis (assembly GCA_907163345.1). NCBI lineage: Eukaryota > Viridiplantae > Streptophyta > Magnoliopsida > Lamiales > Gesneriaceae > Haberlea > Haberlea rhodopensis. Next base: position 2,682,499 of record CAJQUN010000017.1, read on the forward strand.
GAAGCTGAAGGATCTCATGTTCATAAAATGCTATTGTTTGGTGAATATTAGGATGTAAAAGATAATAAATAGCATATAGTGGCATATCTATTCTTAAAACATTTTCTGAGGGTAAAGAATGCAATCTATTAAAGGTTGGTTGGACCGCTTGGATCACAGGGGTTATTAAGATCATTTCAATCAAGAATGGACCTAAATAAACTAATATTTTTTGCTAGACTATGATGAATTATTGTTCACGAAATGGTACCAGCCTGAAATTTTTCCTATAAATTATTAACATAAAATAGAGTTCTTGGGCATAGTTCAACTGGTAAAAGCCCACATCCACTTTGTCGAGACTCGAGTTCGAGTCCCGTGGCATTCAGAAAATATTTAACATACCCCCTCAAAAAATAAAAACAACATAAACTATCGTCCTTTTTTTGGATTATACTACGATCTTTATTCAGTGAAATCCCTACATATTTTGGACTCCATCATATTACCACAGGCAAAAGGAAAACGATCACACTTCAACCATATGATACAAATTTTAATCCCGAAGCGATTGAAATAGGCTAAATGCATCTCATCTCATTGCGCAATTTAATGTTAAGTTTCAAACAGTCGGGTACTCATAAATCAATACTTCAACAAAGAAGTAGGAAAAAGACCCAAAATATAGATTCTTACTGTAACATTTTAGTGTCATTATTCAGATTACCTAATAATATAGACATGCCACAGTACAGACAAAACTAGATCAGCAAAACCTCAATGCGGCTTCAAGTTCTTTCTCATCTTCGCAGTTGTATCCAAGTAGATAAGCTCGAGCTGATGTATTTCAACACCACATATTTCAATACATGAAAAAAGGATTAATCAGAAATCTTAGGATATGAGATATGCTAGACCAACTATGTTTCCTTCCAGTATACAAGCATGATTCTATCAACTCCCTAGAGTTTTTCACATAAGTGTTCTTACCGAAACGACCAGATCCCATGAATGGCTCAGCTTCATCTGCAACACCACCTTGTAGCTGATCCTGAATTTTCAACACACGAAAGAATCGAGTATCCAGATTAGTATGTTTAAAGTTAAAGGGAAAATCACAAGAGACTTGTAAAATGAACTTTGAATTAAATACAAACACTTCTGTATCTAAAATATAATCTATCAGTTAGTTCACAAAATTCCAGCTTGTAAAAAAAACAGAATTTTTTCCAAGAAGCTCAGGACTGATTGAAATTTAAACTTATAACCCAAACTTTTACGAAAACAAATTGTTTTCTTGATCTATTTTAATTTATTGATACCAGTAATTTTAGATTATAGTTTTTACAAAATAATTACACTTCAATATTTGGACAAATAAATTCTGAGACACCTTTTTACAAGATGCAATGAAGATTATAAGGAAAAAAATGGTTTTGTGTAAATACAAAAATAGTAGGAAAAGTCAGGAATGTTTAAGCAGAAAGTACTAAAATAGCTAGCAAAACTAGTACAACAAGAAAAATGTCTTACAGCATCAGATTCCATTTCTGATGGTGACAGTAATCGATCAAAACAACGCCCAGAGATGGTGCAGACCAACAGTTCGTTCGTGGGATCCATAACAACTTCCTTGCATGTATCATCACAAACTGCATAAACACGTGGAAACCATCTCAATGGAAAACATGGTTGAGATCAAGACGTTCGTTATTTGTTTTTAAAATATCTATTCCATAAAATTTATCAGTCATTCAATCTTCACCCAGCACTTCAAGAAAAGATAACCTCTTACCATGAACATTTCCAGTCTTCTCACAGATAAATACATCACCAATGTGATAATAAGTGCAACTTTCTCCAGAGCATGCATGATTGACTTCCACAGTATCAGACAGACCTCTGCTGCTCTTCCACAGGGAGATTTGATCAGCGAGTGTCTTGTCTAGAATTATACGATCATCGTTCACCTTTAGACAAATATTAGATAACAGTTAGCGCCAAGAAAATTTTGCATCTAGTGAAAAGGGGTAGAACCAGTCTCAACTCTCAATAATTCCCCTCTACCTGATGTCCATGAAAGGTAATGATGTACAAAAACAGATTGAGCAATATCAGTAAAATTTTTGTCTATTCAGCATCTTTTTTGAGATTGAGATATACAAATAATTGATGTAGGCGAGGTAAAAAAGTGGGCAACCACTAGTCCACTACTGTTATATAAAAGATGTATAATTTGAGATAAAATTCATGTGGGCGTCCAATATGGGAGACAAAGTTCAGAATTCAGAGAGGCTCTCTCCATTTCTATTGCCGAAGGAAAGAAGAATCTCGTGAACATCAAATTAAAGAAATAGCTACCAGTTCATTACCAGTTCAACTTTTTATATACCAACACACTTTAATTTAGATGCATTAAATCAAAAAAATGTGTTATTGAAGAGCCGAAAGAATAAATTTAAAATCCAAGCTCATTCATAAATTCATCAAAAAATGTTGCATTGAATTAAAATTTTTGTTTACCTGGGAAAGATTTGGTGCTTGGCTTCTCTTAGCCACCTGCATTTGGATGTAATATTCTTTAAATTCATTTGGGCAATTCCTCACAAACTCGACCATATCTTCTTCATCACGCTGTTAATGAAACAATATGTTTCAATATTAAATAAGTAACATCGTAATTCCATTCCCATCAGAAAATTAAAAAAAACTAAGAATAAATTTCAACACGAGGCTAGGTCTTTAAGACAGACAAAAACACAACAGCTGCTCAAATGTAAGATTCTAAATCAACGACGACAGTTAGACATTCAAGCATTTCACTGTGAACGATATTGACAGTAAATGAAAAATAAAACTCAAAACCAAAACACACCTGAATGTAAAGCTTCTTCCATGCACACTCTCGGAGTTTTTTTGGAGGCAGTAGACTCCATCGCAGACAATATCTACACAAATTACATAAAATGACTATTCTTCATACAAAAGATACACGAGAATTTAGAGCTGGTGATTTCTATTGCTAGCACTGATAGACTACATGCAAAACACAATCATCGTCACACATGAGAGAAAGAGTAGAGTGTTTTTCTTATAATAAAAAATACTCCATTTCCTTTTTATATCAACTAGCTGCATTAAAATCTACAAAAACTTCCAATCAAGCGTCATTCCTATCACAGGAGTATTTTGAAATTATTTAGACATGATAAAAGAACCACAATTTAACATTAGATGGTGCGGCCACAAAAAAAAAAAAGAACCATGCGAAAGTGCAAACATCTACATAAATGTATGATGTTTCCTCAAGCCAGATTGGGCTCTGTGATCTGCTTTTGATTTTAGGTTTGGAGTTGGGAAAATATGATGATAAAGGGGATGCAAAGGTAGAAGCACTAACAGGCGACGCCACAAAGACTCGTCGGAAGCAGCAAAATTAAAGAATCTACACACCAACGAACATGAAACAAGATCCTGCAGTTCAGTTATCAGAAAAATATTAAATTGCAAGACAAATAACAAGTTCATAAACAATACAGATTGATCTTGGACAAAAATCTGAAAATATTTTATGCATCTTGATACCTCGGAGGGGAGAAATTTGAGGATGTGATACAACAATTCGGGAGGGATGTTACTGAAAATTCCTGTATCAATTCTCCAAGGCAACTGTTTGCCATCCCTACCATGTGTCCCATTATTGCTAATACACTCTGCCAAAGTAGCATTTTTCTTTGAAGGTGACAATGCAGAATAAACTTCAGCTTCCAGCTCAATGGATGGCAACGATGATGACGATGATGATCTTAAAGCCCTGGACAATTCTTCATCACTAATTTCACCTTCCTCAATTCTGATTCTCTTCGCTTCTTGCTCTTCTTTCTCTTCTTGTTCACTTAGCTCCCCTTCCTCCTCACCACGAAATCTCTTCCCATCTTTTTCTTCTTTCTCACTCCCATATTCCTCTTCTACTAACCCCTCCTGCAACATTTGACACCAGTCAGAACCAGTTGAAAACATTGTTACATGTTGCAGATCAAATTTTAGTTTTAATTTTTAGAAGGCTAAATTTTACTCCAAGCAAATCAGTCATCCTCATAAAAATTCCTAAATCCACCCCTATCTATGTATTGAATATGACATGAATATCTTTTACTATTATTATGCAGAATAGCTAACAAAAACTAGTCTACACCAGCACATATAAATATAATAATAACAATTAAAAAAGCTTCCATCACAAAAGCAGATCCTTCATTATTTTCGCAGGGCCCAGAAATTCGTACAAAATTCGCTATTCAACATCAATAAGGCAAAAAAATGAAAATATAAATTCCAAACGGACGTTAATAAATCTACCTGATCGGAAATCTCAGAGAGGACTTCAGATTCGAGAAACCGAGCGAGTCCTTCGTCTTCATCATCAGAAGCCATAACAATGGCAAAAAAATTTCTATAAGAGATCGAAAGTGCTAAACACAAAATCGTGGAACATCCAGCTGAGGCGGTGGAATAAGGAGCAAATCCGCCGTCGATTTAAAGATGGAAGCGGCGGCGAACCTGGACCGTTGATTTATTGTGGAGTGAGAAGCCACAGAAGGAGATGCGATATTCGGGGTGAGCCGCTGGACTTTGGGTCGGGTTTCCCGGGAATGTGGATCATGAGAGATTCTATCGGGTCGATCGGGGAAACTAAAAAATGTATCCGGGCACCAAATACACTTATAAATCTTATATAAATTAAAATCATTAATTCACTTATAAATAAAATTTAGTCAAATACAAATCCATCAAACCAGCTGCAAATTAACAAGGGTGAATTTCTTTGACATTCTTTGATTTTTAATGAAATTTTTTATTTTAAAATCTATACTTTAATATACTATATACAAATCTATAGAGCTGCTGAAATGGGTTGAGCCCATCGAATTAACACACCCACAAATATAGATGGGTTGAACCAAGATTTTTTAGGCCCGTCTCACATGTCAACCCGTTTGGGTTGGCGGATTGAGCACATGTGTTGACGGTTTGGCCTGCGAGTTGGGTCACTCAAATGATTTATAATAAAATTTGAATTAATTACTGTATATGATTTATTATATGTTTTAATATTTCAAGTTTATTAAAACTTAATAAAAGTAGATTTTTTATTTTTCTAAAATTATTTTATGGGTGGGCCCGCCTAATCTGCAACCTATCTCAATTTGGGTTGTAGTTTTTCCAACCTACTTGGAGGCGATCCTAAACGGCCAATCCATTTGGATTGACGGGTCGCACGTGCCAATTTGTTTAGAATGGATTGATCTATTTTGATACCTCTACTAGTCCATTTGTAGTTTTTAAAAGTCAATTATATTCGAACTTATTTTTTGAAAATCCATGAAAGCCTATTGAAATTTCAAATTTCAATAGATTTTGGCAGCTACACGTTGACACCTTGTAATGAATTGCAATCGTAATAATATCTAGAATTCGAACACGTAAGGACAAACCCTATTTTTGGGAAACGAAATATTGAAGAATCAACAATAATACAGGAAAAATATATTCGAATAATTCTCTAACTAGTGGTGACTATATTCTATTTCCAAGTAAACGATAAGACTTGGACGGTTTGTTTGATGATGTTTTTAAGGATAGTGTCCTTAGGGGCATCATCACTGTTTATTTGGAATCTTTTTTTAAAAAGAAAAAAAAGATTTCACGTGAATGGTGAATGATACCCCCTGATGACAGTTCCCTTCAGGACAGCAACATGTTTTGTGGGTTCTTAGTTCTTACGCAAAAAATGGGCTTTTGGATTGGGTCAAAATCATGATTATCCAATGGGCGTAAATATAATTGGATTATATACTGGACTCTTGGCTCATCCAGCACGGCCCAATAGTATTCCTTACACGAGAAATTACTTACCAGATACGGCGCTTACTCTTACCCATCAACTCCCATTTCTCCGTTACCATTGAAAGTCGAAACTCAGCGCTATTCTCAGATCTCAGAGCTGAGCAAAACAGAGGAGAAGAAGGTGACGCAATTCAAGCATTATTCTCACGAGTTTTCGTATACATACACGATCTTGTATCTATAGTTGGCCGTAATTTTTTTTGTGAGAGAAAATGGGGACTTCCAATGTGTTGGCACCGGGGCTGTCGCGGAAGCTGAAGAAGGTGTTGGAGACTCGAACTGACACTCCCGATCTACTCGCATCTCTTAACACTCTATCCACTTTTTACTCGGACAATGCACCTCACGCTCGTCGGAATCTCAGATTCACCATTGAGAAGCGCGGCCTCTCCATCAATGAGGAGTTTCTCGCCGCCTCAGCCACAGCTCAGCAGGTATACGAGTACATCAGTTAAATCGTAAGTGCAGGCTACAGCTGCTAATATTTTCATTTTCTAGGGGAAATTGTGAGATTTAAGTCGTAGCAGTAATTTCCAAAATAGTTTGATTGAGAGATTGTGGATTTGAAAAGCTTCGATCGTTTTTACTTTATAATTTTGAATATCTTTTGTGCCATCGGCGGATTCAACTGTGAATAAATGGGGCGGCAGCTCAGTTATACCGGTAGTACACTCAGCTCTTGCACTGTGTGTGATTTTTGTACCTTGACGTGAATTGTTTTGAATTCATTCATGTTCAGTAGTTTATTTTTGTTGCTGTTTAAAAAGTGATCTGGAACTTCTTTTCTGCTGTAATTATACTTATTATCTGAACTACAGTCAGTTTATTCAAAATTGCTTGAATGTTGAACCATTGGATTCTATGACATGCTTTAGATTTTAACCTGAATTATTTACCAACTAAAGCATTTGAATCATGCAACCAATTTTGAAACGTTTACGTGAAAATTAATTTGTTATGTACTTGTATATGCCGTGTCAAGTGAAACATGAACGATTGCATGATTCTTGGGAAAATGCTTGTTTTATTCTCTTTTAGAAACTAATGTGTTCGTATACTTTTTTCGCAAAATTATTTGAATACATTGGTTTATAAAAGAGAATAAAACAAGCAGTTCCCAAGAATTATCGCAAAAATTTGTCTCAAAACATTTGTATAGCTTGGTATTGATGAAGTTGTTGAGATTACTCAACTTGATTGAATTGACATTCAGTTATTAAGGTATTGGTGTCGGGAATATATCATTTTACTGCACTTATTTACAATCATCCAGATGTTCATTGCTTCATGCTACACAATTTTCCCTTTATTCTTCATCCCTGAGAGAAGGTTTCAATTGCAGGCCTTTGTTATAAAAGTTCTTGGAACATATATTTCTAGTCTAGTCCTCCATTATTATTTTGTTATCAGACAAAGGTTGACCACTCAATTAATTTTCTGGTGAAGCGACAATTGGCATCATGTTTTTTTATTCATAATGGTGTGTTTAATGCACAGTTACTTTCTCTGGTTTTATAATTTTCTTTATGCTAATACTATTGCATAAGTAATGCATGGCTTAGTAGACACATTTCTATTCTATTTTTGGATTGGATGATGTTTTTGTTTTTTTGTTTTTAAAAAATTGTTTTATAGGCCTTGGATCAGGTGGAAGAAGAGGTTAATGCTCTGGCTGAATGTTGTGATAAGTATGCACACTCTTCTTCTTCTGCTTCTCCTTCTCCTTGTATCTTATCTGTCTTGTGAAGTTTTTTTGATTTAGAAAGCCATATTTCCTTTAATAGCCCTCAGTGAAGATACTTGAATTTGATTACCTCCTTTTTCCCTTGCATTTCACTCATTCATACTCCTTCTGAATGCCGAGTGTACATACTATGATATCAAGAAAAATAATATTTTTTAAAAGAAAAAAACATCCTCTGCTCAAATCAAGAATAATCATGGTATTACATTATTTTTTTTTTGATCAGACAAAATATATATAATATAAAAGGCGGTGCGAAAGCACCGAAAAAGTTACTACAAGATGTAGCGAAACTAAAATAGCTAGAACCTACTGATGGTCTACAAAGTTAAATAGCTAACAAACAAATCAACGGTTCACGTCTCCAATCAACAAACGAGTACAAAAATTTATTGTTTCCTCTGTTTGTGATCCAAAACCAAGATCTGTGAATGACTGTCTCCAATAGATCTTCCTCCTTGTTATCGCTTCCCTGAAAGCACAAATTGTTTCTGTGTAGCCATATCGTCCAAATCACCGTGCTCCATATTGTCATCCAAGCTTTTCTTCCCTTTTTTCTCGTCCACAGTCCATGGTGATGCCGATGATGGGATATTGAGTCCGACGACAATACCGTATAAAAACCCAGCCAACGATAACATCTCATACATAAGGCATATGACTCCGTACAGCAGAAAAACAGATGTTGAGTCGTCTCTTCCGTGAGAACGCACATCGCGCAATTACCAGCTTCGGTCCCCATGAGTATGTTTCTTTTACTGAGATTTGATCTTGTCGGTAGTCGATCTCGAAGCACCCTCCATGTGAGTGCTGCTACCTTGGAAGGTGCCAAAGTTGTCCAAATCGAAATATATGTCCTCCGATATATTTACATCAATTGGTGTGTCCTCCAACATTGTTGCATATGCTGTCTGAACAGAATATCGTTTGGATTCATCCAAAGTCCAAATCCACAGATCCTCTTGTCCCTGTGTCAAAAGCGTCATGTCCAACAAAGAAATTAAATCATTATGTAAAACAACTTCCTTATCCAATAACTCCCTTCTCCAATCCCAACGCCACTCTCATAACCCACCCACCCATACCCCCATCTGCGCTATTAGAATATCTCTATCCCTAGCTATCAACGCTAATCTAGGAAAGGACTCCCTCAAACTCCAACTCCCCACCCAAACATCGGCCCAGAATCGAGTCCCCCTTTCATTCCCAACTCTTCTATTAATCCCTCTGATAAACCAACCCGATTGATCTATAAACGAACATCTCAAAATGTCTCTCCACCAAGACGACGCCTGAACCGCTACTCTCCCCCCCCTCCCTCCCTTCATCTATCAGACTCCATCTATTAAAACCATATCTAGACCTAAGAACTTTCCACCAAAAAGAACTGTCATTTTGTAAAATTCCCCACCCCCATTTCCCCAAAAGAGCTTTATTGAAAATATCCAAATTTCGAACCCCCAACCCCCCATTCTGCTTGGCTTTGCAAATCTCTGACCATTTGACCCAGGCTATTTTCCGGCAACTCTCCCCCACCCCCCCATAAGAAAGCGGTCTGAATAGACTGTAATTTGGCTAGTACGTTCTTTGGAGCTCGGTAAAAGGAGAAAATAGTAGATTGGTAAAGAGGTTAATACAACATTGAGCAAAATCACTCGTCCTCCCAGAGATAGAGTTTTATCTTCCCATGCAGCCAATCTTTTCCTGTATTATCAATCACCGGATTCCAAGTCGCTTTATGCTTTGGATTCACCCCGATCGGCATCCCTAGATATGTACATGGTAATTTGCCCACCTTACAATGCAGAATTTCAGCTAAGTTGGCAATCAAATCCTCCTCCACATTTATCCCCATTAACTGACTTTTATGAAAATTGATTCGCAACCCAGGAAAGCAACTCGAAATTGCTTAAAATTCCTTTGAATGTTAAAGCATTGTTCTCTGTCGCCTCACCAACAAACAATGTATCATCCGCAAACTGAAGATGTGATATCAGAATTCTTTCCCTTCCCACAGATAGCGGTGTCAATAACTGAACCTGAATCGCCTTTTGCACCGTTCTACTGAGGGATTCCACCACAATTACAAACAAAAAAGGAAATAATGGATATCCTTGCCTTAATCCTCTCTGTAACTTAAATTCCTTTGTGGGGCTACCATTAATCAAAATAGAAGCTGTGGCACTTGAAATGCACTCCATTATCCAGTGTATCCATTTGATGTCAAAATTCATCAATGACATCACATTTTGCAAAAAATTCCAATCCACCGAATCATAGGCCTTCTCGAAATCCACCGTGAAGATCATTCCTTTTTTCTTATTCCTCTTCATGTCATCTACCAACTCATTAACAATCAAAATCCCATCAAGAATGTGTCTCTGACCGATAAACGCAGATTGTGTTTGAGAAATGATCCTGTCAAGAACTTTACTCAAGCGGGTCGCAAGAACCTTGGATAGAACTTTGTATACACATCCAATAAGTGCTATCGGTCTAAATTCCTCAATTTTATTGGGATTTTCTTTTTTTGGTATCAGCACAATAAAGGATGGATTCTCCCCCTTAATCAACTTTCCATGTGTGTGAAATTGTTGAAAAAACCTCATAAAATCATCCTTTAGTACCTCCCAAAAAATGTTTAATGAATCTGAAATTGAATCCGTCAGGCCCCGGACTCTTTGTGCTATCACAATCCCAGATTGCACTCCGAATCTCCTCTTCTGAGAAATTTTCCGTGAGTTTAATGTTTTCAATCGGTGATGATATGATCGAACTGTACCCCCGCAATAAGTGGTCTCCTCCATTCCCTCGTGGCAAACTGCTTATAGAAATGATCGTAAACCCCTTCCTTAATTCCCTGTACATCGTCCTTCCACTGACCATTTATGTACAGTCCCACAATCTCATTCCTTTTCCGTCTCCGATTGACCACCTTATGGAAAAAGCTTGAATTGACATCACCTTCTCGAATCCATTTGATTCTTGCCTTCTGGTATAATAGAGTGTCTTTCATCCCTAACTGATTCTGTAAATCGCTAAGCTTTTTCCTGTCGAATCTGATTCTCCTCCGACGACAATTCTCTTACCTCCGCCAGTTCATCCCACTTGCTAATCAAATCCTTAGACTCCTCAATTTTTCCTTCCAAAGAGCCGAACACCTCTTTGTTCCATATTTGAGATTCGACTTCAAAAGTTTAAATTTTCTTTGATGATATAGGCACCCCATCCTTGGATCTGATAACTGTTTCATTGCTGTTCCACAAAAGATTTAAATTGTGCGTGCTTTATCCACCCATCCAAACTCCGAAATGGTTTCGGTCCCCAATCTCTTATGTGATTCTTTAGAACAATTGCACAGTGATCGGAAACCGATCTTTAAGTCCCCATTGAGTTAGGTCAGGCCATTCCCGCATCCATCCATTTGATAAAAGAAATCGATCCAAACGGCTTACACATGTCCCGCCAGGCCTGTACCAAGTATATTTTCTTCCAATCAAAGGCAGATCCATCAGTCCCAAATTACTGATAAAAGTGTCAAACTCTCGCATGCCACACAAATTATGAGTTCCAGACCGTCCCCGTCTCTCTGATGGTTCTCTGACCTCATTAAAGTCTCCACAAATGCACCACTTTTCCTCTTCCTTCCCTTCAATTCTAGATTGCAAAACATTCCACATGGTCCGTTTGGATTCCATCACCCCCGAAGAATAAATGTTTATGATATGACATTTAATTCTTCCTTCCCCCCAATAACCCTCCACTCCTAGTATTCCATCATCTCCCCAACATGATTCCATTGGAAGGTATCATCATTCCAAATACAGAGTAGCCCACCGGCCGAGCCTTCTGCCCCCTTGAACGCCCAATTGAAGTTTTATCACCCCAAATCGCCACACACATCTCCTTTGTTATAAATTCTTTTTTTGTTTTTCTTGTAGGCACAAGAAATCAACATTTTCCTTGTTAATCAACTCCCGAATTTCCCTTTTTTTCACCCTTCCCCCTAATCCTCGAATGTTGAAACTGACAATAATCATTGGGTAACCTCCACGTCACCTGTAGTCTTACGACCATCGATGGCCGCCAAATTTCTTTTCTCCAATTCCATCAAATTCTGGATGATTTCTTGTTCATTTCCTTGTCCTATAATCCCCAACTTCTTCCAAACTCCCATAATTGAGTCGCCTTTTGTAAACATTCCTGTTCCTTTGATCCAAGCTCATCCCCAACTGTTCTCGCCGTTTCTCCCGTATTACTATCCTCCAACCTTTTTTTTCGTTGATATGTATTTTAAAACTCTCAACCCCGACTGACCCCCATTCCCTTTGCGTTGTAAAATTTTCACAATGTTCTCCGCATTACTCCCAGGAGATGTTCGGACTGTGTGTTCAAAATTACAGGTGAAAGATCCCCCCCCCCCCCTGCCCTTCCTTTCGTGGATGAACAAGCACATTATCATCCCTCCACCCTTGAAGAATTTCATTCCGAATGATTTTCTGTTCCCAAGATGACTGCGGAATGGCCTCATCTGAGTAATTCGAATCTGAGCAAAGGAGATTCCGGTACCACTTCCACTTGGTTGGCCTTGACGACCAACCTCTCCACCGTTGTCCAATCAATCCCCTCTTCTAACAATCTGATTGAATATACCTTCCATCAATATTGACCTGAGTGACGTATTGATGAATTCCTTGGAGGAAGTGTTAATGAGTAATCTTGCACAATCAAGTTTAGTTCTGCTAATGGTGTCCTCACTGATTTTGAGCAAAGAACCTAACCTGAATGCTAGAAGATTGAAGAATCTTTCATTCCATGCATGAAGTGGGATGCCAAGGCAGTTTATCCACACTTCACGGTCGTGAATTTGCATATTCTTTTGCCAATGGCGGATATCTTTGAACCATAATCCCAACCACTCCTTATCTTCTTTGATCAGTTCATTCAGTTTGTCATTGTTTTCATCATATAACATAACTTGTGAACATCCTATTGGAATAATTCTCACTGACTCAAATCCTTATGAATGAAATCATTTTGAATCTCATTCATTTTCTCAGAATCTTGTAACGTGCCAATCAGATTTCCTTCCAACCATTGCGTTCCTCTTTAGTCGATTCAAAACATAGATCTGGCCATTTGGCCTTCTCCTCACATTTTTGCACTCTGTTTATCCTTGTGCTGCTCGGTAAGTGCTTGCGCATAAGATTTATCTGAGTTGCTTCTCCTATTTGGGATATTATGAACTGCCCTCGCAATAGGGTTGGAAGCTTCACGGCTAAATCGGCTAAGATTTGCCTGAAGTTGAAATGATCCCAACTGAATTTCTTTTTAAAGCCTCCTCAGTCTTTCGCACATCAGTTATTCCTATAAAACGAACAAATCCAAATTTTTTGCCACGACTTGTCCGTTTTTGAGGGATGAACACATCACAAACCTGACCAATCTTGCGAAAAGTTCGCCACATTTCAATATGAAACCAATCTTCTGGAAAGTTTGTGAAACAAAATGGCGTTGACATCGCTGAGATCCGCTGCATGTGAACTGGAATTCCCGGCGATAAACTATTGTGCGAAAACTGGGCGACCTTCGATTCCCCCGCCCGCTGAAAATGTACGGAAACTCCCGGCTTAGATCGACGCTGCGGAAATTGGAAAGCATTCGAATGACTCCGACCAAGCTGCGAAACCTCCTTACCAATCGAGGGTTTTAGGTATCGGCTCTCACTCTCGGAATAGGTTAGGTACGATTTAGGGTTACGGTGAAGGATGGGTGCTGGATAATGGCTGGCCGGAAAAGATTTCAGATGGTTGGGATGGGTTTGGGCGGGATAAATTTTAAA